>OY725331.1:24172033-24642970 GCA_963242795.1 Inga leiocalycina | reverse complement strand
ACATCTTTTTTTTATTTATTGTTGAAACATTTATAAATAAATATATGTAATTTTTTATTTTAAAACTTAAATTCTTATTACGTTTACTATAGTTATATTTATATTCTTAGACCGCGTTGTTTAATTTGTGAATTAATTGCAACACTATTATTTATATTTCTAAAACTAAAAAAAATAAATTATATATATATATATATATTTGTAGCGGTTTTACAATAAAATCGCTATAAATATAATTATATTTGTAGCGGTTAACATAATAACCATTACAAATAAAATTTTGTTATATTTGTAGCGGTTTTATTCTATAACCGCTACAAATATATATAATTTATTTTTTTAAGATTTAGAAATATAGTTCCATTTTTGTAGCGGTTAAAACAAGAACCGCTACAAATAAAATTTTATTAAATTTGTAGCGGTTTTATTGTAACACCGCTATAAATATATATAATTTCTTTTTTAAGATTTAGAAATATAGTTCCATTTTTGTAGCGGTTAATAAAATAACTGCTACAAATGTAAAGACATGTGCGTTGGAAATTCAAAATTGAAATGTTGACTATTTGTAGCGGTTACATAAATAACCGCTACAAATACTCAACTTTTGAATTTAGAATTTGACCGCCTTTGTACAAATTTGTAGTAGTTGGTTATGTATAACCGCCACAAATGAATATTAGTAGCGGTTTTTCTTATAACCACTACAAGTTTAAAAAAAATTCTTCAATTTGATTTTCAACTGCTTTAATATTAGTAGCGGTTTTATACATATTACCGCTATAAATTTGTAGTATTGTAGTGGTTAATGTAGCAGTTTTTAAACCGCTACAAAATATTAAACGTTGGAATTTCAAAATATAAGGTTCCAGGCATTCATCATTCTCTATTTACTCATCTTCTTTACTATATATTCTTCTCTCTCACTAGTAGCTATGGATAAGTCATGAATCAGGTTGCCACACAATTCTCCAGAATATTTGTACGGATTAAATAATTTCTTGGATTTCACATTCACTCACGCTAGCTGTAACGGCAAGATCGTTTGTCCGTGTCGGAGATGCAAGTTCAAGAAGTGACATGCACGAAATGTTGTTAAGGAACATTTGCTTCTAAAGCCTTTCCCGGAGGACTATACGTTCTGGGCAGTTCATTGTGAGAAGGCCGACATTAGTATGATGATGCTCTTCCTCGAAGTTCACAAGTAGAAGTTCAACTAGATGAAGATAATCCTGTGAATGATGCTGTGCGTGATGCATTTGGATTTCAAGGTGACAACTTCAACAAATAAGTGCATGGTTCTGAGCCTGTGTTCATGAGGAATGAAGCAGCTCGAGATTTTTTCAGCTTAATGGATGAAGTAGATCGTCCTTTATATCAAGGTTATCAAAAATATTCTAAATTATCTTTTTTAATCTAATTGTATCATATCAATTGCTTGTATGGAATCACAGACAAGGAAATGTCAATGTTGCTCGAATTATTACAAGCTGCGTTCGTCGATACTGAGATTCCCACAACATTCTACGAGGCTAAGAAGATTATCAACAGGTTAGGGTTGAACTATCAAAAGATTGATGCATGCCCCAACAATTGTATGCTGTATTGGGGAGACGATTCCAGCAGGGAGACTTGTAAGAGATGCCATACATCGAGGTACAAGACAATTTGGAAGGGGGAAAAACAGAAGAAGAAACCTGCAATGATTCTCAGGTACTTCCCTTTAAAACCTCTCCTACAAAGATTATTTATGTCATCTAAAATTGTGAAGCACATGAGGTGGCATGCCGTTGATAAGAATGAAGACGGTAAATTAAGACATCATCGGGATGCAGACGCTTAGAAAATGTTTGACAACAACTTTCCAGATTTCGTGACTGACCTCAGAAATGTTCGTCTTGCTTTGGCGACCGACGGTTTCAATCCTTTCGGGAATCTTAGCACAAGTTACAATATTTGGTCGGTAGTTTTAGTTCCCTAAAACTTATCCCCCTGGATGTGTATGAAACAAAGCTTGTTCATTATGTCTATGATCATTTCAGGCAAAAAGGCACCGGGCAATGATATCGATGTGTATCTCCAACTGCTTATTGCGGAATTGCTTGACCTATGGAATGTCGGCATGGAGACGTACAACGCTTACGGGAAGACTTTGTTCAACTTGCGTGCAGCCTTGATGTAGACGATTAGTGACTTTCCTGGCATTGGCACATTATCTGGTTAGAATGTGCATATTGGGTCGACGTGTCCAACTTGCAATTTTGACTCTGACGCAGTACGCCTTCCCTACAGCCGAAAATGGTGATTTATGGGGTATCAAAGGTTTCTTGATGGAAGGCATAAGTTCAGATTGCAACGGAAGCGCTTTAATGGGAAACCAAAAAAATAAAGGACCACCTCATACTTTGTCCAGTACAGATATCTTACAGCAGTTTGAACATGTTGACTTCGAGTTTGGAAAAAACGACGATTCAGCACAAACTCACTAAAAGATGGGCAAGACCTCGGCGCCTCAGCAGTAGAAGAAGATAAGTATTTTATTCACTCTTCCATGTTGGAGATATAATTTACTTCGCCACATTCTTGATGTCATGCACATTGAGAAGAATGTTTGCAATAATGTGCTATATACATTGCTTAACGAACCCGGCAAGACAAAAGGTCACCTTCAAGCGAGGAAAGATTTATGCACCATAGGAGTTCGTGAACAAGCTTGGCCAGATGAGTATGACAAATTTCAGCCAGCAAAGTTTACCCTCACAAAACCGAACAAGGAAGTCTTCCTCGCAACGTTGAAGAAATTAAAAGTTCTTGATGGGTATTCAAGCAACATTTCTCGATGTGTTGACTTGCAGGCTCGAAAGGTTGCTGGCCTGAAGAGTCATGACTCACATGTTTTTATGTAGCAGTTACTCCCTCTGCTATAAAGAATGCACTTCCTTCCTATGTTTCCATCATTTTGGTAGAACTTTGTTCTTTCTTTCGGAAGTTGTGTTCTAAGGTTTTGATAATTGAGGAGCTCAATCAGCTGCAGTCCAAAATCATTCTTATGCTTTGTCATTTGGAGATGAACTTTCCTCCATCCTTTTTCACTGTGATGGTTCACCATACAGTCCACCTCGTTCATGAAACAAAGCTCGCTAGCCTAGTACAATATTAATGGATGTATCCGATTAAGAGGTACTCATTTTAAATATGTGCTTCATTGTTAGTTCTTATGTTTGCTAGTCATCCTTTTCAGCATTTAGTATCAATTTTCTCTTCTTTACTTCGAAGGTTCCTTGGGAAATTAAAATCTTACGTAAGGAATAAGACATGGCCAGAAGGTTCTATAGCTGAAGGCTATATAGGGGATGATGTGCTGTATTTTTGTTCAAGGTACTTTGATGACCTTGAGATGGCTTTCAACCGCCTACCTCGTGTTGACGATTGTCCAGAACCTGCGCCAACATCAGGAGAATTTATCCCTCGTGTTGGTAAACCAGTTGGAGGAACTGAGAACTTCAAACTAACGACAACTAAGAAGTTGCAAGTACATAGACATGTATTGATTAATTGCACTCAAGTTAAACCTTTCATACAGTAAGAATTGTATACTGACATGTTATTCTATATCTTTCGTAACATTTTTCACTTTCATTTTACTATCGGCTTTCCATTATTAATTACAGGAAATTTAGAAGTCATGTTAAGCGTCAACTTAGGATCTGTACACAAACATCCTTGGAAGTTGACAAAAAGGTCCACAGAGAATTCCCGAGCTAGTTTGAGTGCAGAATACTAGATGACCACAACCCACACTCACCAGATTTCAGAGCTCTTGCAATCGGCCCTCTTGATCATGCAGAAAGGTTTACAACATACAATGTTAATGGTTTTAAGTTTTGCACGGTTTCATGGGATCAAGGATTACAAACTCAAAATTCGAGTATTTATGGCACATTTGGGACAAGGAGTTATGCATGCAGCAGTGACGCCAACATGCATTTTGGAGGCGTCCCTTACTATGGAAAGCTTCTTGATGTGGTCAAACTTAATTATCAAGGTCGTTTCACCGTGACGCTGTTCTAGTGTTTGTAGGCAAACACCACTACTTCTCGGGGACTGACAACTGACGACTTAGGGATCACATTAGTCAATTTCTCACGATTAATTCATACTGGTATTTTTCAACATGATGAGCCGTATATTCTTGCTTCAGAGGCACATCAGGTTTATTATGTCGAGGACGAGAGGCAAAGGGATTAGCATATGGTCGTTCATTTAAAGCCACGATACCTTTACGACATGGGTGAAGGCGATAACATCGCCTACAAGAGTAAGCCATTTCAGCCCGTCAATTTTGAAAACTAGTTCCCTGAAGGCGATGACAATTTACCTCTACTGCGGTATGTCTTTTTAAGTCCACATCATTTAAATTAAATTTTTTAAATTTAATAATACATCACTAACAATAATTTTTCTACAAAATTTCTATAGGGATGGTGAGGATGAGTGATCAAATTCAAATTATGTTTTTGTCTTTAAAAAAAACTAGAAAAAAATATTTAAAAAAATAAAATAAAAACCGGTATAAAAATAAAAATAACCGCTACTAATTAAAAACCGCTACAAAATGAATACATTAACCACTACAAATGCTACGCAGATCACTATAAATACCCCTACCATATCTCATTTCAAACACTCCCCCATTTCTTTTCACCTTACTCTTTCATTTTTTCTCATTTACAAATTTTTTTTGTATGAGTTGAGGAGCTTAACAATACGATCAAATATGGTAACAAGTTTTTTAATTTTTTATTTGAATATTTCTTTCCTCCGCATAAAATTTTTTTCTCACCATTTTTTTTATATTTCAGAGCTTTATCTCATTTTCATCTATTTTTCATACACAAGTACATTGTAGTAGACAACATAATAATTTCTTATTACCTACGTATCCTTAATAATAATATCAATATAATTTTTATACTTATCTAACTAAATTAAATTATTCCTTTTAATTTATCAATGAGCTAAACTATTGAATAATAAGCTAATTAAATTAGCTAAACTACTAAAAAATAAAATATTTAATTTAATATCAAAAAAACTGAAGCAAATGATTGTATTTTTTTTTAATTTTCTTAATTTTTGTAGCGGTTACTTAACCGCTACAAATTAACGCACCTTTTTCAAAATGAAATTAATTTTTGGTGCGATATTTGAATTTGGATGAAATTAGTAACCGTTATATAACCGTTACTAATTAAATTTTCTAATATTATTAGCGGTTTTTGAACTGCTACAAAATACCTAAAAAAATTTCATTTTTCTTTTCCCGCATTGATATTTCTCTTTTTGATATTTGTAGCGAATATCACAGAAAACGATTTTAACTTATGACGATGTTGTAGTGGTGAGATTGAACCGCTACAAATAAAGTAGTAGTTATTTTTCTTGAGTAGAGGTTTAATATAACCGCTACAAAACAGCTTGCAACATACGCTTTAATAGCGGTTTTATGAATCGCTACTAATATTATTTATAGCAGTTAAAACCACTACTAATAACCAATTTTAACCGCTACTAAATCATGTTTTTTTTATAGTGAAACACCCATGACAGATAACAATTTTTCACTTAACTCCATTAATTTGTTTAGAAATGGCATTAGTTAATCTTACGCTAATTTTCCCTTTATGAGATATAGAGTGCTTCTGAGCTTTTTTCACGAACTGAGAGCTTTGTAATGTGTATACCGAAGATTTTTAAGCGCTCAACTATGAACAATTGTAGTATGAATACTTATAAGTTACAACTGTAGAACATAGCAATAAATACCCCAACAGAGCTACACACACCGTCTCTGTACCGCTCTTGTCCTTTACCGAACCCGACTAGCCGACTTCTCGGACTCACCTTGAAGTGAATGCACGTGCATAGTAGATACGCACGGAAAAGAATGTCTCCATTAGATAGACATGCCAGATTAGTACCCTCTCTCAACAAATTGGAAAGATCTTGCGGCTGGAAGGGACAGGGTGCGGCCTACAGAGGCTGGTCTCTACTTTTTCAGAAAAAATAGTTAAGGTTGATTCACGCCTGAAAAAGTAACTTTCGTTTGTATTGGATAAGTTGCTTAGGGCACATTAATTAAAATTAATCGACGAATTTAAATACAGTTTATATACATATTATTAGACAATATTGCTAGGTTTCATATCAAAATGGTCCGATAAAAATAAAAATCCCACAGTGAATGGTCAATATCTCAGTTCATCATCATCATCATCAGGAAAAATAATGAAAAAATCTGTTAAAATATGCAAGAGATAAATAAGGATAATGAATTTTGGTTAAAAAATAAGGGTGATGAATTTTAATATTTTTAAATTGACTGATTTATAATTTTGAAATGTTAATAAATATGTGAAATTACATAAGTGCCTTTATTTTTTAAAAGAAAAAATCCCTAGGAGCCCTTGCCTGCGACCGATGGCGGCAACCCATCACCAGAGCTCTGGTTTTCTTGCTAGAGGCCTAATATTTTTTTTTTTGAATTTCTTAAGTAAAGTTGTCAATATAAATACTTGAGTTATTAATAGGGTTGGCCTAATTTTTTTTTTTTTGAATTTCTCAGGAAAAAATTATCAATATGGATACTTGAGTTGTTAATAGTGATACTAAAGTTATAAACAAGGTATTTGTTAGATATTTCCTAATAATTTTCATCGAAACTCCGCCTGTCTTTTTTTTTTTTTTTTTTTTTTGCATTTCTTAGGTAAAAATCGTCAATATTGATACTTAAGTTGTTAATAGTAATGCTAAAGTTGTAAACAAGGTATTTATTAGATATTTCCTAATAACTCTCATCGAAGCTCTGACAGTCTAATATTTTTTTGCATTTCTCAACAAAAAATCGTCAATATTAATACTTGAGTTGTTAATAGTGATACTATTAAAGTTATAAACGGAGTATTTGTTAAATATTTTCTAATAAATTTCACCTAAGTTCCGGTAGTTTAATTTATATGTATTTTTTAATTTCTCAAACAAAAATTACTAATATGAATACCTGACTTGTTAATAGCAACACCCCAAAAAATGGAACTGTTTTATTTACTGAAGCATAACTTAACACATTTTGTTTCCTTCCATGGCGGTCCCCGCTTTCTCTGTGATAACTTTTAGTTTAAAGATGAACTTATGATTATAAATATTACTACCTCCTATCCTAAGACCCATTTTATAGCAATAATAATAATAAATTGCGTAACTGGCCTTATACTCTAAAGTTTTTATGTTTTGCCAATTATTTTGAGATTAGACCAAATAGTATAAATCAATTGTATTTCGTTTATTAGTTTTTAATCATAATATTATCTTATTACTATCTCTGTACAAAACATAAAATCGAGTATTAATTACACAAGTTATTATTACTACTACTCCGGTATTATATTTAAGCTCCGGATGGTTGACCAAAAAGTTGTTATGTCAAGAATACATATGGTCAGATTTGTACTGATTTTTATCGTTCTTGAAGCCCAACTGTATACATTCAATACTTGGTACATTTTCCAAATTGTTATCTTATTTAGAACTTATTTGAGATGATTATTGGAATTTTTAAAAATAATTTAAAATTTTTTGGGAAAATCACTCTCATGTCCTAATGACCAAACAAAATAATAGTAAAGTCTGTTTAAAAATTATAATATCAGAAAAGTCCCCAAAAACTTTTCTATGATTATTTTGGAAGTTAAAATGATAAAATTGTCCTAAGGAATTTTAAACACTCTATTATTTCTATCTCTCCTTCGTTCTGCTTTGCTTTTGCGTCTTCCTTGTGTCGTTCGTCTCTCCTCCGAGTCCCAATGTTGGTGCGTTCATCCGTCACTCCTCCGCAGCCCAAGCCCAGGCCTTCATTGTGTGTGGCTCAATAGTAGACTAAGTGGTATGAGATAGATAAGTAATATTAAGATTTTGCTAAAGATATGATCTTTACCATTGAAATTAGGGTTTCACTATGGTTGGATTGTGTGAATGTTATAATACTCTGTTTTTTAGGAAGGTTACAGAGGGAGTGCTGTGTTTTAATTTAAGTAAGAATGGTTGAATGTGATGGTGGTTATTTGCTGTGAAAACGCTGATTTGGAAAAAAAAGTGTTGTTAATTCGTGTAGTTGTAGTTGTTAATATGACTGTTGTAGTTGTTAATACAAAACATATACTTTGTTTTTTGGGTAATATAATAGATGGAATGCTCTGTTTTTGGGCAAGGTAACATAGGGATAACTTTATTTTAAGGGGAAATGATTGAATGTGATTGTGGTTTTATTGATTACAAAATGCTGATATGATATAAAAAAAGTGTTGTTAATATATGCATTTATAGTTGTTAATATTGCAGTGGCAGTTGTTAATATGAAGTTCATGTTGCAGATTGTCATGAAAAATGATAACTAGTTTAGGGAAGAATATATTTTGTTTCTTTCATGTGGGGAAAGTTTTTAAGTGGTGGAAAAGATGAAATGCAATATAACTCATACTGTTATAAATATGACTCATGCACTTATAAAACAAGATAGAAGAAGTTGTTAAAAACCAATTCAGCTGTTGTGACAAACCCTACAGAAATAACTCATGCAGTTGTAAAAGCTGGAGTTGTGCAACTTGTCATTTCATTCAAACATGAAAAATTTGTAAAAATGACTCATAATGTTGTAAAAGCAAGTATCACCAATTGTTAAAAAAACAATTTGCGATTGTGAAAATTGGAGTTTTAAAACTTATCATTTCAGTCAGATATGAAAAAAAAAAAGTTGTGAAAATGGCTCAAGATGTTGTAAAAACACGTGTTAGAAGTTGTAACTTGGAGATGTGAACAAAGGTAGTTTTATTCAAACACAAGAAATAAATTGTAAAAATGACTCAATTTGTTGTAAAAACACGCTTCACCATGTTGTAAACTGGGGAATTTTCAGTGTTAAACTCAGAGATGTGTAAAAAGATAGTTTCATTCATACATGAGAAAGAAGTTGTTAAAATGACTCGACATATTATGAAAACACACTTAACGAGTTGTAAACTAAGCAATTTGCAATGGTGAATAATTGTTAAAATGGTAGTTTCATTGTGACCTGACAAATATATTGTAAACAAGACTAAACATGTTGCAAACACGACCATAATCAGTTGTTAAACAAGGCATATGCAGTTATCATATTTGGAGTTTTGAAAAATGTCATTTCATTTAGGCAACTAAAAGGATGTGTAAAAAATCACTCAAGCATTTGTTATAACACACAATGACAGTTGTGAATGTAGGGAGTTAACAAACTTTAAATTAACTCATTGTATAAAAACATGTTGTGAAAATGACTGATGAAGTTTTCAACTGTAAAATGACTGATTAACTAAGGGTAACTTTGTGATTTGATTTTGGGAAATAATCACAGAAAAGTTCCTAGATGTTTGACTTTTCAAAGGGACTTTACTATTATTTGGTTTGGTCCTTAGGACCTAGGAGAGATTTTCCCAAAATTTTTTATCTCAATTAATATAAATATGGTTATAATAAGGAGCTTCAAATAAACATTTAATGCTTGTTTGGATTAGCATTAGAATATACTTTTTTATCATGATTTACGGTGTACAAGATAAGTATATGAAAAAAATTTTATCTTAACCTATATAAATGAACTTTTTAAACGTGAATTCAAATAGGTATACGTAATGAGTCTTTTCTTGATTTTTCGAAAGAGTTTGAGAGTATGGCCTTTTAAAAAAAGAATTTTGTTGAATTGTGTGGCATAAGATGGGTTCAGATAACCATGAGCTGGGTCCCACTAGATCCTTCTCGTCAATGGGGCCTTAGTGGGCCCCTCAAACGGTATGAGAGGAGGGGAGAGAAAATGGTTGTAGATAAAATTTTTTTAAATTGAATTTCAAAAAATTAGGAAAGTGGTGTTAAAATTTTTTAATTGATTTTTCTTGTTCTTTTATCTTACATATTCTCTTTATTAAAATTTTGTAACCCCATTTCTTCAAATTTTTAAAATTCAACTTATAAAAATGTTCCCTCCATTCCTCTCCCCTCCAAATCCCTCATACCAAACAGACCCTTAATGAATATGAAATAATACAATTATTGTATTATCCCAATTAAGCACAAAAATCTCATTTCTTTAAATTATCTCTATTATGCTACTGTTAAAATTTCCTTATATGTGTTTTATAGTATTATGCAAATAAACTTTCATGTGTTTAAAGAAATAAATATTTATATCACTTTGTTATTAGATGGAAGTTATAGTACGGAGCAGATGCAATAATGGTCATAACATTAACGGTTAATAATAAAGCAAACCATGCCAATTGACATTTAAACATTTTTATATTTACTTTTTAGTAAGAAATACTGATAATAAATTTTTGGGAGAATGACAAAAATATATTACTTGAACTTCAAAATCCCAAATTAATCCTTTGACAAAGATTTGCATTGTCAATTCCATTACTTTTCTTGTCAGCGAGATTTTGAAGTTCAAATGGTATTTTTATGTCATTCTCCCTAAATTTTTTTTCCTTAATAAGTCAATAAAAAAATAAGCTAGTAATTACCGTGGGAAATGATGAGAATGTGTGTTTGTATTTGAGCTGGGTTGAACCAAATTTCTCGCAATCTAATAGACCTTATCCATCCAATGAAGTTTTTTTTTTTTTTGGGTGTGTTGATTTTCTCACAAGATGTTGAAATGAGAAGCACCTTCCAACCTGTCAGACCTGAACCGTTTAGATTTAATACTTTTTTAAGTATAAAAATTATTTTTTTAAAAGATGTGAGAGCTTTGTAATGTGGACCGAAAAAGTGGCTAAGAGCCTTCGGCTAAGGTTCACATGATGGGCAACCCCTTCAACGTTTACGATTTTTATGATTTTGTTAGTAGGTGTAAGAAATTGGAGAGTATTTGTAATGTTTTAGATTTGTAATCTTGGTTTTTTTATAACAATTTGTAATTCTTTTTGTTGCAGTATATTTATGCATATATTGTGACATTTATTCGGGGTTCACATTCGTTCAGTGCTTGTAGGCTCAATAGGTTAGAGATTAGGTTAGCTTGTGTATAAATGAGTTTGGAATGTGTTTCCCGACTTAATGTCGGTGCTATTTCTCAGTTATAGGTGACAAATTATTTACTGTTGATTAGGCACTAACTTCGAATGCGATACTCAGGTCAAAAAACTTCGAATGCGCCCAAAATGGAAGAACTATGGGACTGGGACCCACCCAGGCACCCACAACACAAAAATGTAAAGAACCTTTATGTTTTCTTTTTAATAGGAGGGTCAGGGTCATAAAACAGGATCAAACTCACGACTATCTTACTTATAAGATAGTTTATATGGCACTAGGCTGCATGACCATAGATCAGAACCTCTATGTTTTAGATTGCAAAAAAAGTGAAGAATCTTTGGTTAAATGTTATATATATATATATATATATATATATTTTGCCCAAGGCAAATGTTATATTAACTCTGCTAAATATCTAGTAATATTCATATACAGACTTTGACTTTGCCCGCCATATGTGAGAGTTGAGAGTTTTGAGGGTAATTTAGTATTTTAAATTTATTTTCTTAATATTTAGTCCTCTTGAATAATTATAATTTTTATGATAATTCCCAAAATATATTAGTTTTTGTTTGGTCATTTGCTACAATTTATTTGTGCCCATTATTTATTATGCAAACATTACATACATCATAGCCTTAATATATAACGAGTGTTCTATTAGAATGTTATATATGCTACCAAATATATCATAATTCGGAACCATTATATATATGTGTCAATAATATATAACGCCACATTTGGAACTGTGATTTGTGGTTAAAAATAACTGTGATTAAAGTCAATTTTTGTAGTAGTGAGAGGTCAAATATTTCTTTGTGCATACGAGACCAACAATTTTTTTTTGAAGTGTTGGATACACGTAAAACATATTGGCTTAAGGTATAAATTTAACAATAATATTTTAATAAAAGTGCGTCTAGCACAAATAAATTTTGTTAGGTGCAAAGTTACACATAAACAATTGAAAAAGAGGCAAAACTTAATTGTGCCTTATTTTTAATTGCTTATGTGTAATTTTTCACCCAACAAAACTTAATTGAGTTAGACGCACTTTTACTAAAACGTTGTTGTTAAATTTACACCTTAACTCAAACAAATTTTATGGTGTTGGATACAACACAAGTTATGTTAGGATATGTTTGGTTTGAGGGGAAGGGATGGAGGCAGAGGATAGATGAACCTCTCCCCTCATTTGGTTTAGAATTTTGGATGGGAGAGGACCTGAAATGGTGAAACCTTCTATCACATCCCCTCCTATACACTACACCCCCATTTTTGCTTCCCTACAAATTAAGGGGTTTCGAAGCGGAGCCAATATTTAATATATGTGATATTTTAATAATGTCCATGTTGAAAAATACTATGATAAATAAAAATATTATCATTCTTAAAATGTTTTATTATAAAATCAAAAATATATTGTTCCACAAAAATTAATTTAATATAAAAACATATTTTTATAAATAAAAAATTATTATAATTATAACATATGCTATGCTGGTATAATTTTATGAAAAATATATTATTCTTAAATTAATATATATATATATATATATATATATAGGTAATTGGAAATATTATAATTGAATAAAATTAAAAAAATAATTTTTTTTATAAAAATATATTATTATAATTAAAATAATATTAACATAAAATTAATTTAAAATAAATTATAGTTTCATAAATAAACAAAATAAAATTATAAAATATATTAATAAAATTTTAAATAAAAAATATTATGATAATAAAAATTTGATATTATATTATTAATATAATTAAAAAAATTATTATTTTTATTAAATATAATAAGAATATATTTTTATTAAATAAATTTAAAATAAGGTGGTAAAAAAATAAAAATAAAAATTTGTTATTATAAATAAAAATATATTATTATTGTTAAAAAATATATTATAATAAAATTAATTTCAAAGAAGTATTATTACACATCAGAAATTATATTCCATGTTTAAAATATATTATTATATTAATTATAAATACAAATGCTATTATATTTATTAGATAATGTGTAAATTAATTTATATAATATATAAATAGAAATGTAGCAAAATATATTAGTGTAAAATGATAAATTGCTATCATTCATCGCTTCCCTTCTCCTTTTAACCCAAACAAGGGATTATTGAAAACCCTTCTCTTCTTCTCCTCACCAACCAAATCAAACAAGGTATCACCATACCTTTTCTCTCCACCTCCTCCCCTTCCATCCTCTGCTTTCAAACCAAACAAGCCCTTAGAATATTGGATACACCTAAAAAAAATATTTTAGGGGCTGTTTAGTATGAGGAATTTGGAGGAGAAGGGAGGGAAAAGAAATTTGTTATGACTTGGATTTTGAAAAGTTAGAAAAGTGGGGTTAAAATTTTTAAATTAATTTTTGTTATTCTTTTATTTTACATCTTATATTTATTAAAATTTAATAACCTAATTTCTCTAATTTTTTAAAATTCAACTCATTAAAATTTTCTCTCCCCTCTCTTTGCTTTCATTTCCTTCCTGCCAAACAAACCTTTAGGGTGTTTGATGCAATGTAACCCTTTTCCTTATTTTATTTAAAATATAAATTAAATTAGGATTGGATTGAGCAAATTCAATTGTAATTAGATTACTAATGTTTCTGAATGGTGTTTATGATAAGGGTCAATAAAGAACGGTGTGTGTGTGTGTGTTTTTTTCCCCCCTTCAACAAAGAACAGTGTTATGATTGGTAGGTAACCTCATCTCGACTAGTCGCAATCAAAAGTAGGGCTGAGCAAAATACTCACAATTTAGAGATTTTTATCTTGTTTAAGCCATCCCAAATTAAGCCCGTAACGGGCAGATGCATGCTTCAATAGGGCAAGGCACATGCACACTCACGAGTTGCCCTCCGGTATATTTTTTAAAATTTTTTAATATATAAAAATTCCTTATATTATGTTAATTCTTCAATGCTTTTAACAATCTTGTGCTTGGGTTTGGTGGTAAAGTAGCCACTTTTCACTTCTTTGTTGGGTTTTGAAAATATTAGGGTTAAAGGGTAAAAACACCCATAAATTTTTCTTAAAAAGGCATCCACCATCATAATTTTTTTTTGGATGGAAAAATAACTAGGAACTTTCAAAAAGGGGGTAAAAGTGACACTTCCATTAAAACTAATTAAAGTTGTTAACTTCAGTGTAAAAGTACCAAAATACCCATATCTAAAAAAAGGTTAAAGTGTAAAAATACCCATAAACTTTTTTCAAAAGTGTGTCCGCTACCATAAACTTTTTTTAGTGCAAAAGTAACCATGAATTTTAAAAAACGGGGCAGAAATGATACTTCTGTTAAAACTAACTAATAACCATTCATTCTAGTGCAAAAGTACCAAAATATCCCTCTCTAAAAAAAAACTCCCTCTCCGTTCTTGCCACCATCACCGTGGGTTATGAGTTCACTCCCTTCGACAAGCATCACTATCATAGCAGTCGACGCTTATTGGCAGAGAGGATATCAAGATTTTGGAATAGGGAGGAAGAGGGAAAAATCGAAGCTTCATCTTAGGAAATGTCAAGCTCGATGGGTTATTGCACACTGTTTGCCTCACTATGATGTGCTTCCTTATAGGTATTTTGGTACTTTTACACTGGTGTAAATGACTATTAGTTAGTTTCAATAAAAGTGTCACTTTTGCCTCTTTTTTAAAAGTTCTTTGTTACTTTTACACCCAACAATGTTTATAGTAGTGGACACAATTTTGAAAAAATTTTATAGGTATTTTTGCATCTTAACCTTTTTTTTAGATTAAGGTATTTTAGTACTTTTGTATTGGATTTAACGTTTGTCCGTTAGTTTTAACAGAAGTGTCACTTTTACCTTCTTTTAGAAAGTTCAAGGTTACTTTTACACTAAAAAAAAACCTTTATGGTCGTGGATCTGCTTTTGAGAAATTTTTATGGTTATTTTTGCCCCTTAACCCCTTATATTATAACATTTTAAATTTCAAAATACACAAATTCCAAAATAACCTAACCCCATTCCCTTTTTTTTTCCTCCTTCATAACTGCATCTGCACACACATCCACATCATTTGCTCCTTCAACAAGCTTCAACGACCTTTGTTTTCCTTTCCCCTGTCACATAGTCTCCTCCTCCTTGAGTCCTCATCCTCGTCTTTCTCTCCCCTCTCACACCGCCTGGCTCGTATTCACCTCCACTACTGCTGCAAGAACGATCAGCCGACTCTCGTCATCATCATCGTCCTTTTCTTCTTCTTATACATCTCACCATCTCATCTCAAATTTGTTTTCTCCATGTTCAAGCATAAGCAATCCCAAATATTGTTGTCAGATTTCTCAGATCTTGCAGTGGAGCATAAAATTTTTCTCTTTTTAAATTTCATTAGATTTTGCACAATTTTTCTCAATTTTTACCACTTAAGTATGTGTATTTTGAAAAAATATAACACAAGCATCTTTGAATTTTGTCAAAATCATAACTTTTAAAATTGACACAAAATTTATTTAAAAATAAACATTATATAATTTAAGAAAAACTCAAAATTTTTTATAACTTATTACAAATGTTAAAGAAAGGTTATATATATCTAAAAATTTAAAAAGATTTTCAATTTCAAACAATTTATAAGGAGGTTTGCTTAATTTATTTTTATGTCAAAATTTATTTATGTGAGTTTTAAAAATAAAAATCCATCTAATATTTTTTGACCGAAAGACATGTAATGTTAATATGCTATGTGTGTTTGGATTAGTTTTTGAAGAACGCATTTTATGATTTTTTAGATAAGTATGTAAGAGGAGTTTTGTCTCGTCTTACAAAAAAAAGTTTCTAAAATCACGGTTTCAATATTACTCATTTAAAAAAATCTAGATAATATATTATATTTTTATTCTAGATGGTATTCAGAATTGTATCCCTAGAGAACTCTCGGGTGCAAACCAAAGAAAAATAATGTTTATAAAAATATAGGGTTAAGGTGCATTCAACACCCTAAAATACTAATAAAAGTGAGTTTGCTTTATTGCACCTGCAGATTACAGCCATCATCATGTTCGTTGGCCATCTTGGAAATCTTCCTCCGTTTGGTGCTTCCTTAGCCTCCTCCTTCGCAACGTCACTGGTACAATTGTCTTGGTATTTACAAATCCAGCAAATAAAGGAGACAGCTGAACTAGGGTGCTAAGGTGGAAGAGATTTCACTGGTAAAGCATAGGGCTTGGGGAACACAAAAGGCATACGACATTTGTGGCTTTTACATTAGAGGGTGAAATTGATCCTTTTTTATTTTATTATGGGTAAAATTGCACCTTAAAATATTTTAGGGTGTTGGATACACTTGTAAAAATATTTTAAGGTGTTGAATGCACTTTAACCCAAAAATTTAATATAGTCAATAATATAAAAATAATAATAATAATAGCGTTTCTTTTTTTTTCAGGGGATATATCTTTTTTAATGACTAAGATATTAGATAAAAAATTTAAAATATTCTAAATTGGTTTATTGTACTTAGAGTTAATTTTACATAAGATTATATAAATCTAGAAAAAAAATTAATGATTTAAATTGGTCAATATTTGTGTTAATGATTAAATGATATATTGATGATTTAATTATCTAGGTGTTACTTAAAGTTAAGAAAATGATGATTCTGTTTGTTGTAATTTTCTTGGAAAATAAAATTTAAATTAATTTAAAAATAGAATGCGGAAGAGATTGAAGAAGAGAATGTAAGAAGTTTAAAAAGGGCAATTTAGTTTTTTTTAATAATACACTACAAAAAAATGATAATTCGTAGCAGTCAAAAAGAACCGCTACAAATGTGTGTATTTGTGGCGGTTTTAGGTAAGCTACAAATTTGCAACAAGTCACCTTGGCATGGGATAAGGGAATGGATTTTGTGGCGGTTAATAATTTTTAACCGCTACAAAAATTGGCACCAAACCGGCACCAAATTTGCCGCAGTTATTTTGTAGCGGTTACATTATACAAACCGCTACAAAATTGAAGTAAGCTTGGCGCCACTTGGCGCGAAGCTGGCGCGACAATTGTGATAGTTATTTTGCAACAGTTATAATCAAAGTAACCGCTATAGAATACAAACAGCTGCATATTTGTAGCGGTTAACCATAACCGCTACAAAGTGCACTAAAAATTTGTAGCGGTTTCAAGCTATATCCGCTACAGAATGCAAAGAGTTTGTCTTTTGGTAGCGGTTACAAATATTCACATTAAGTGAGGTAGGGTTTCCAGATTTGTAGCGGTTTATCTTATAACCGCTACAAAATCTGGCACTATAAAAGCCGCTCGCCTCCTCCTTTCCTCATTTTGCCATTTTGATTTCTCACGCACCCTCTAAGATTTGGCTCGAGATCTGAGGTTCTAATGAAGCTTTTGAGAGAGTTTGTTACACGATGTTAGTAAAGTTAAGTACTTTTTATCTTCTTTTGGCAATTATTTTATAATTTTTAAATAAATTTTGCTAATATATTTTTTTTGTATAGATATATTATTGTTATTATGACTTCTGAACGAGAAAAGGGGAAGCGGAAGGGGAAGGAGGCTGAACTTCCCCCCAGACCTATTTTGCGGGGGAGTAGCTGCAAATGTGGAAGTAGGAGAGGCGGTGGCAGAGGGCAATGCGGGGTAGGCACATCCCCACCATGCCATCGCAGGGGTCGACAGCTCCGCAGCAGCCATAGGAGTCGACCCTACCACAACCACACAGACGGCCCTACAGGAGGCAACCCCACCACAGGTGCTTGAGGCTCTTCTGGGAGAAGGAGGTGAGCTGAGTCTCAGCGACTATGAGGAAGCCGAGGAGTTCGATATCTAGATTTTGCTCAGTGATATGGAGCGGTTCCTAGATGAGAAGGAGGCTCGGTACCAGAACAACCCACGACGGTCGTCTTCTTGGTTGACTGGGTTTGAGGTGCAGGTAATTTTTTATTTAATAAATTAAATATTTAAATTTGACCTGTTAAATATGAATTTAAATTTATCAATGTATGTGGTAAATTGTGCAGATAAGCAGGGAAACATATCCACGAGGAGGCTGGACGTGGCCGGTCTGAATAGCCTGGACTGGACACTACAAGTTGTAGATTCATGGAATAAGGCTACGGACCAGCCTATCGACAATGGAGGTCACCTGTTCAACCGCTTCCTAAACGAGCTGTGCTCAAATTGGATGTGGTTCCCCCTTTACTTCAGAACATAGAAGAACGTTCCTAAGGGGACGACGCGGTATGACGTGGTGAAGGTACATAATTGATAGTATTTAATTATAATATATATTTTGTAATTAATTATATTTAAATAATATTTATTAATTGTTTCATTTGTAATTAGTCGTAGTTAATTACTCCCTTTGATCCTATTTATAAGCAACTTTCTCTCTCATAGAGCTGGTTCCTTTTATAAGCAATTTTCACTTTTTGTCTGAAAATATAAGCTTCTCTTTCCTATTTTACCCTTATTAAATACTCATTCTCTCTCATATCTTATACTCATTATCTCTTATACTTTTTATCTATTATCTCTCCTATACTCTTTTCATAAATAGGGATATATAGGGAAAAAATATAGCATTTTTTACACACTTATTGCTTTTAACTACCAGTTCGTTTTACATAATCAAAACGAAAGTTGCTTACAAATAGGACCGGAGGGAGTAATTTTTATTCAATTGTGTTACAGCTTAGGTTTGTTGTTCGAGACAACCAGAAGAGGTACACGCTGATGGAGATGGGCGACAGCTGGAGGAACAGGAGGAATCGTCTCTTCCACAGTATAAATAAGGATGGGATGATTCCTCTACAACAGTTGATCGAGAACGTCTCGGACGACGTCCCACCAAACGACTGGACGATTTTTGTCCAGCTCAGGAGCAGCGCAGAGGGGCAGGTAATTTATTTATAATTATAATTTTAATATAAATTTCATAAATTTAATGTTTTTAATAATTAAATTACTTTTAATATTGTTTTTCTTTGTAGGCGTTTTCTCAAAGGAATACGAGGTGTCAAGGGCAGCAGAGGATCCACCACATGGTAGGATCAAAGACCTTTACTGTCACTTACAACGGTCTGGTGATTTTTTACAATGTCAATTACTTTTAGGTGGTTATTTATTAATTGTGAATTTAGTGTTTTATTGTTCATAATACTGATTTAATTTTTTAATTTTTTTAAGAGAGGAAGGCACAGCAAGAGAACCGTCAGACTGATTACGAGGAGTTATTCACTACCACCCACAGACACCGTGACGGGACTCCGACCTCTGAGCAGGCGAAGGAGGCCATTGTAAGTAAATTTATTAATTTATAATAATAATTTATTGTGAATAATAATAATTAATTACTTTATAAAATGACAGGAATGGATGCAACAGTCGCAGGATGAGCTGTGAGAGACCCAGACCCAAGAGTCACAGGGGTCTATGGACCCCACTGCGCCATTGAAAGTGGGACTGGGTCCAGTTGAGCACACTGGATGAGTGAGGGGGATGGGGATAGGCGCCAGGCCTAGCATGGTCTACAGCAGAAGCATCGCCTCCGAGGCTGGCAGCTTGAGAGCATGGACGTCGGGGGTCAGATGTTTGAGGGATGACTCTATTGAGGAGCTTCGATTAAAGGTTGCTAGGATATAGGCTGTGGTGGCCCATCAGATGTAGCAGCAGGCCGATTACGACTACGCCCAGCATACGTAGTGGCGGGATATCACAAACTACATGTTGGAGCGGTCATGGAGTCACCTGTTCCATGACAAGAAGAATCCACAGGTCCTCGATGTCCCTCAGTTCGTCATCCAGCTGACACCTCCTCCTAATGATGATTGCACTATTCACTCTGGTCAGTGGCCTGGTACAGACATACCTGATGGCACCCCTGATGGAGGACCTGATAATTCGCGTCATGATCCTTACTATCCTAAGAGAGGACCTGATCATCATCCTCCGAGTAGTTAGTTTATGTTTGTGATTAGTTAGTTTTTTTTTTTTTCAAACATCTGTAAATAAATTAGATATTTATATTTTCAGAGCATTGTTGCATTCTTCTTTCATCTATGATTGTTATATTTATATTTTTAGAACTAAATAAAAAAATAGAGGAAAAAATTAAATAAAAATTTTATTTGTAGCGGTTATAGAGATAGAACTACTACAAAATAATGAATTTTAATGTTTGTAGTAGTTAACAATACTAAACCATTACAAATGGTACAAATTTGTAGCGGTTTCAAAACAGTAACCACTAAAAGGTAATAAAATAATAAATTTTTATTTTTGCAGCGGTTGTAACAAAAAAAAACCGCCACAAAAATACATTTTGAAATTTGAAATTTTGAATCTCGCCCATGGATATGTGTAGCGGTTTCATGGGTTCAACCGCTGTAAAGTATCCAAATTATTTGTAACGTTTTTAACAAAAAAAACCGCCACAAAAATACATTTTGAAATTTGAAATTTTGAATCTCGCCCATGGATATGTGTAGCGGTTTCATGGGTTCAACCGCTGTAAAGTATCCAAATTATTTGTAACGTTTTTTTTTACAAAAACCGCTATAAATGGAAAATAAAATTTGTTTTAATATCCAATGGTAGTGAATATTTGTAGCATTTTATAAGTTAGAACCGCTACAACATGTCAAACATTTGAAATTGGAATTTCATATCCTGCCAATGGTCGTCAAATTTGTAGCAGTTATATTTTAAAACTGCCACAAAGTAAAAATGAAATTTTTGTCAACCGCCAACAGTCATGAAAATGTGTAGCAGTAATATAACCACTACAAACATGTACTCAGTAGCGGTTCTCACAACGGTTTTATAACACCACAAAATGTTAAATGTTGGAGAAGTTGAATATAAGCTTCCAGGCACCCGTAATTCTCCATTCACTCATCTTCTTTACTAAAATTTCTTTCTCACTAGCTATGGATAAGTCATGGATCAGGTTGTTACGCAATTCTCCAGAATACTTGTACGGATTAAACAATTTCTTGGATTTTGCATTCTCTCACGCCAGTTGTAATGACAAGATCATTTGTCTGTCTCAGAGATGCAAGTTCAAGTAGCATGTATGACAAGTTGTTGAGGAACATTTGCTTGTAAAGCCTTTTCTAGAAGACTATATGTTCTGGGGAGTTCATGGTGAGAAGGCCGGTATGAGATATGATGATGCTCTTCCTTGAAGCTCATAAGTAGGAGTTCAACTAGATGAAGATGATCCAATTAATGATGTTGTGTGTGATGCATTTGGTTTTTAAGATGACAACTTCAACAAAGAAGTGCAGGGTTTAAATCCGGTGTTCATGAGGAATGAAGCAGCTCAGGAATTTTTCAGCTTGATGGATGAAGCAGATCGTCCTTTATATCAAGGTTGTCAAAAGTACTCTAAATTATCGTTCTTGATCAATATGTATCATATCAAGTGCTTATGTGGAATCACAGATAAGGGAATGTCGATGTTGCTGGAATTATTACAAGATGTGTTCCCCATCGCGAAGATTCCCATAATGTTTTACGAGGCGAAGAAGATTATTAACAAATTGGGCTTGAACTACCAAAAAATTGATGCTTGCCCCAACGATTGTATGTCGTATTAAGGAGACGATGACAGCAGGGAGACTTGTAAGCGATGTCACACATCGAGGTACAAGACAATTCGGAAGGTGAAAAACCAGAAGAAGAAACCTGGAAAGATTCTAATACTTCCTTTTGAAGTTGCGCTTATAAATGTTGTTTATGTTGTCCAAAACGGTGGAGTACATGAAATGGCATGACGTTGATAAGAATGAAGCTGTGCTTATAAATTAAGACATCCTCGGGATGCAGATGCCTGGAAAATGTTTGACAAAGACTTTCCATCTTTTGTGGCTGACCCCAGAAATGTTCGGCTTGCTTTGGCGACTGACAGTTTCAATCCATTTGGGAATCTTAGCACAAATTACAGTATTTGGCCAGTAGTCTTAGTTTCGTACAATTTACCCTATGGATGTGTATGAAACAAAGCTCCTTTATTTTGTCTAAAATCATTCCAGGCAAAAAGGCACCGGATAATGACATTGATGTATATCTCCAACCACTTATTGCGGAATTGCTTAACCTGTGAAATATCGGCATCGAGACATATGACACCTACGGGAAGACATTGTTCAACTACATGCGGCCTTGAAGTGGATGATTAGTGACTTTCCTGGTCTTGGAACATTATCTGAGTGGAATGTGCATATTGGATTGGCGTGTCCAGCTTGCAATTTTGAATCTAATGTAGTGCACCTTCCCCACAGTCGGAAGTGGTGCTTTATAGGGCATCGGAGGTTTCTCGATAGAAGGCACAAGTTTAGATTGCAACGGAATCACTTCAATAGGAAACCAGACACAAAAGGGTCACCTCAGACTCTATCCGGCACATATATCTTACAGCAGCTTGAGGATGTTGAGTTCAAGTTCGGAAAAAGCGACGATGCAACACAAGTAGGCCGAAAGAGGGGAGGACTTCTGTGCCTCAACAATGGAGGAAGATAAGCTTTTTATTCACTCTTCCATATTAGAACTCTAATTTACTTCGCCACAGTCTTGATGTCATGCGCATTGAAAAAATGTATGCAATAATGTACTATATACGCTGCTTAACGAACTAGGAAAGTCAAAAGATCATTTTCAAGTGAGGAAAGATTTACGTGCCATGGGAGTTCGTGAAGATGTGTGGCCAGATGAGCATGACAAATTTCAGCCAGCAATGTTAACCCTCACAAAACCGAAGAAGGAAGTGTTCCTTGTGACGTTAAAGCAAAAAAAAGTTCCACATGGGTATTCAAGAAACATTTCACGATGACTGACATGCAAGCTCAAATGGTTGCTAGCTTGAAGAGTCATGACACACATATTCTTATGCAACAGTTACTTCTGTTAGCTATAAAGAATGGACTTCCTTCCTATATCACAATTGTTTTGGTGGAGCTTTATTCTTTCTTTCAGAAGTTGTGTTCCAAGGTTTTGATCATTGAGGAGTTGGATCAGCTGCAGTCCAAAATCATTCTTATGCTTAGTGATTTGGAGATTATCTTTCCTCCATCTTTTTTCACTATGATGGTTTACCTTACAGTCCACCTTGTTCATGAAACAAAGCTCACTGGCCCAGTTCAATATCGATGGATGTATCCTATTGAGAGGTACTCATTTTACATATATGCGTCATTATTAGTTCCTATGTTTATTAGTCGCCCTTTTTAGCATTTTGTATCATTTTTCTCTTCTTCACTTTGTAGGTTTCTTGGAAAAATGAAATCTTACGAAAGGAATAAGACATGGCCAAAAGGTTCTATAGCTTAAGGTTATATAGGGGATGAAGTCATGTATTTCTGTTCAAGATACTTTGATGAGATTGAGATGGCCTTTAACCGACCGCCTTGTGTAGACGATTGTCCTGAACCTACTCCAACATCAGGAGAATTTATCCCTCGTGTTGGTACTCCAATTGGAGGACTTGAGAACTTCAAACTAACGGCAACTGAAAAGTTGCAAGCATATAGATATGTCTTGATTAACTGCACTCAAGTTGAACCCTTCTTTCAGTAAGAATTGTACACTCATATGTTATTCTATATCTTTCACAACATTTTGTACTTACATTTCATGATCGGCGGCTTCCCATGATTAATTGCTGGGAATTCAGAAGTTATGTTAAGCGTCAACTCAGGATCCGTACATAAACATCACCTGAAGTTGACAAAAAGGGCCCCAAAGGATTCCCAAGCTGGTTTGCGCGCAGAATACTAAATGACCACAACCCACACTCAGCAGATTTTAGAGCTCTCGCAATCAGCCCTCTTGACCATGCAAAAAGGTTTACAATATACAATGTCAATGGTTTCAAATTTTGTAAGGTTTCATGAGATCAAGGATTGCAAGCTCAAAATTTGGGTGTTTATGGCACCTTTGGGACAAGGAGTTATGCGAGTAGCAGTGATGCCAACATGCAGTTCGGAGGCATCCCTTACTATGGGCAAAAACCAAGGCCATTTCACCGTGACATTGTTGAAGTGTTTGTAGGCAAAAACCACTACTTCCCAGGGACTCACAACTGACGACTTAGGCATCACATCGATAAATTTCTCACAGCCAATTCACACTAATAATTCTCAAGATGATGAACTGTATATTCTTGCCTCAGAGGCACACCATGTTTATTATGTCGAGAACGAGAGGCACAGGGATTGGTACATGGTTGTTCATTTAAAGCCTCGAAACCTTTACGACATGGGTGATGGTGATAACATTGCCTATGAGAGTGAGCCATTTCAGCCTGCCAATTTCAAAAACTTCTTCCCTGAAGGCGATCACAATTTCACTATAGTTCGGTGCATTTTTTTAAGTTCACATTATTTAAATTTAATTTTTATACAAAGTAATACCACACTAACAATTTCTTTATACAATTTTTATAGGGATGGCGAGGAAGAATTATTAAACAACTTGTGCTTTTATATTTTTAAATCTTAATGTGTATTTTTTTTAAAAAAATTAAGGACAATGTTTATAGCGGTTATATAACCGCTACAAAATCAAAAGAAACCGCTACTAATGCAACAACCACTATAAAGGTAATGCAGTAACTGCTATAAAATAAACCGTTACAAAAACTATCACATTAACTACTACAAGTGCTACACAAATATGGTAAAAAGTTTTTTAATTCTTTCATTTCATTATTTTTTTTTCTCTCGCACAATATTTATTCTCACTATTTTTCTTTTTTATAGATTTTCAAGGACAATTTTTCACTGTTTCTTATTTTCCTTACATAATGATAACCACATTCTAGCACACAACATAATAATTTGGAAAAATCCCTATAAAATACCGCCAAAATAGAGAAATTCCATTTCAGTGCTGCGAATTTCAGAAACCCGATTCAGTCCCGTGTCAGTACGGATAAACAGTGTAGAGGGTGCCAAAAGACGATTTTGCCCTTCAGCCCTCATTCTTGCCACTTTCAGAATAACAACACGAGCCACTTACTTAACAACTCCAGATTCTTGATTAACAACTTCACTTTATTCTTTCACATATTCGCATATCAAAAATATAGTGTTGTTAATGTAAAATACAGTGTTGTTAATAAAGAAATAGGTGTTGTTATTAGTTATGAACTTAAATTACGAAGTTGTGAAATAAGAAATAAGAGTTGTTAATGTTGAATATGGTGTTGTTATTGTAAAAGTAAAAAGATGAAACTGGAATTGTTAATCAAAAATCCGGAGTTGTTAATTAAGAGGCTCGTGTTGTTATTCTGAAAGTGCCGAGAATGAGGGCTAAAGGGCAAAATCGTCTTTTAGCACCCCCTGCATTGTTCATCCGTACTGATACAGAACTGAATCGAGTTTTTGAAATTCACAGCACAGAAACGGAATTTCTGAATTTCGGCGGTATTTTATAGGGATTTTCCCTAATAATTTCTTATTATCTACATATCCTCAATAATATTACCAATATAAAGTTTATACTTATTCTACTTAATTAAATCAAAATAATTAAATAATAACTACTATTAACTAAACTACGTAAATAATAAACTATTTAATCTAATATTAAAAAAACCAACACAGATAATTGTTTATTTTTTTTTAAATTTCACAAAAGTTTGTAGCTGTTTTAATAAATTAACCGCTACAAATAAAAAAAAGGAACTGAAATTTTGGCACTAAATTTAAAATTTCATTTGATATTAGTAGCGGTTTTATAATCGCTACTAATGTTTTGGCGCCATTTATTTTTAAAAGAACAACTTCAATATAACCGCTACTATTATCGGATCCAAAATTCCATTTTCCATTTTCTGTCACCCAAACATTTTTCACTAAATTTTGTAACCGCTACAAACATTGCTAGAAAATGTATTTTCGTATGAGATAATTGTAGCGGTTGGAATAAACTGCTACAAATATAGTAACGGTTTAGTTCATTGAGTAGCAGTTATTTGTAACAGCTACAAAATTATTTGCAACAATGGATTTTGTAGTGGTTTTGTCAACTGCTATTAATGTCTTTTGTAGTGGTTAAAATCGCTTCCAATACACCTTTTTAACTGTTACTAAATCTTTTTTTTTTTTGGTAGTGATAAAGGAAAGAATGATGCAAACTCCAGCAATTGATTGAAAAGAATGTTGTAATTTTAATGGAAAATTAGGGAGAAGGATTAAGGTAAAAATATTTGTTAATAAAGATTTTTTAATTGTAATTATTTTTTTTAGATTAGTCCCCGGAATCCAAAAGTTTATAAAAGGAGTGTCCTACGTATATGGTTCTTAAAAAATGTTATATATAGTCACCCAATTTAAATTAATCAAATATATGGATGTAGGTCACTTTCTTTAGGCCTAATTAATTAATATTAGAATAGATAGTCAATAACATAGATTCTTATTACACCGACATACAACTTACCTTGAGAATCTTAGAATCAAAGGAATTTCTCTCTGTTTTTTTTTTAAAGTTACTTTTATTGTCCTATTTTCCTTTTTCAAACCCTGGTTAATAAAAAAAGATGGCACTTTTCATTTCATTCAAAGAAAAGGTCACTGCCTTTTATTAAGATGGGTTCTTCATATTCATTATGATTAAACTATGATCCACCAAACCATTCATACTGATGCCATAGTTTTTTTTTTTAAACCCTGAAACAAAGATTATAAAAGGAGTGTGTGCACACTTTGCAAAACACGTATCCTATTAAGAGGCTACAGAAGGAAGAAAAACTTCCCAAACGCCCATACACACACATAACAAAATTAAAACATGTGGGGGAAAAAAGGAAAAATTAATAAGGGACGAAATAATTATATCAACACTCATAACGCACTCTATTATATTATACTCGTATATGATAACTCGATTTTTTACAACTTACAACTTAACCCTATATAACTTCCCTCTTAAACGCCTCCACTCTTTTTCCATATATGCATGTTTAATCAATTTTTTTCTTTTTCGTAATCCATCAACCACACCAGAGTTGACTAATTAATAATCATAAATAAAATATAGGTTTCTAAATATAGAAACATAAAAGGGTATTCCATTCTGTCATTTTTATAAGCAACTTTCTCTCTTATGGAGTTGGTTCTTAATATAAGCAACCTTTTTTTTTTGTCTCAAAATTTAAACTACTTTTTCATTTTCTACATTTATTCAATACATAACTTTATATTAATTATCACTCACTCACCACTAATTCTCTTTCATTCCATCATTTATTACCCATTCTCTCTTATATTTTCCACTCATTCTCTTTCATATTTTTGTTCACTCTCTCTCCTACATTCTTTTCACAAATAATAACATATTTATAAAAGATATGACATTTTTTATACATTTATTGTTTTTAACTAATCTTAACCGCTAATTCATTTTGCACAATAAAAAAAAATTCTTATAAAAAGAATATGAGGGAATACTTTTTTGGTTGCATTTAATTATGTACCTGAATCTTATCTCTCTATTTTTCTCCTAAAATTATAACAATATTAAATTGATAGTGCTACAAACAAACATCAATATTATCTAACTACCTAAATCAGAAGAGGGAGAAAAAGATATATAAGCATAAACTAATTATCAAGCCAAAAATAACTTCAAATCAACTCAATTTAAAAAGGAAAAAGAAACAATTCAGCAATGTTTTTCCTTAAAAAAGCAGGTACTTCTCAAAATCACACAAACGGAAATTAAACATGACCTCCTATAGCCAATCCTTAATTACTTTTTGGGGGGAGGGGATGGAGACCTGCTGTGGTGGCCCATCAGGTCTGCTGGGGTTGGCTTCTTGCTTCCTGACTTTGACGAGTTTGACTCCTGTGATTTGTTGTTGTTGTTGTGATCATCAGCCCGATGATGATGGCCCATATGATATGCGAGGCTGTTTTTGTCATTTGACTTCTTGCTTCCTGACTTTGACGAGTTTGACTCCTGTGATTTGTTGTTGTTGTTGTGATCATCAGCCGGATGATGATGGCCCATATGATATGCGAGGCTGTTTTTGTCATTTGACTTCGCATTTGAAGAACTCATTCCTGCATTATCAATTCATTCCCTTGCTTCATTAGATTCGAAAGAATACACAACATATACATGCATATGTGTGTGTGTGATCTGGAAGTTGAACAATTATCATACATGGGAAAATTAATGGTGAAATTCTCAAATACACAGTATACACACACACAAACACCCACTTTGGCAGGACCTATTTGATTAACAAAGCCTTTTTTTTAACTGGTATCTATCCCACCTTTTAATTACCAGTTATTGATTCCTATTGATACACAAAATATAGATGTGAAAGTGAGAGAATATGAACCAAATGGGCATAAAATAGTCTGGCAATCAATCTAAATTTAGTGGTATCATTGTTGTTCTCACTTGAAACTCAGCTTTGGATGATCTATTCAGTGTATGCCAAACAAAGACCGTTTAGTAGAAAAAATAATATTCAGACCAATAAGCAATTAAGATGAAACAAAACCTAATCCAGAGCATAACATGCTTCCAATCCAAACACAATCAAAGTTAGCTTCTGAAAGAGCATCGAAATGGAAGATGCAAGCCCTGCAAATAAACATGCCAACTATATTTACGCATCTCCGCTTTATTTAGGCTCCAGGCTCAGAAACAAAGCTTCCAATCCAAAAATATAATTAATGCACACAAGATATATATATATATATATATATATTAAAGATTTTGAGCTCTCATTCTATAAAGAATCGCAGAAGCCTGAGATTATGATGAATGGATACAGAGAGTGGACGGCCAATTTAAAGACGCGTTCTTCTATCTTCGTCCCCCCCAAAAAAAGGAAAATCAGGGGATCCATTGCGCCCATCGCAGGTGCTTCTGCTATGCTTTGTTTGAACGCAAAAGAAACTCAAGAGTAGGAGCATAAACGACGGATACTCTGTGCGAAGCTTAATGAAAACGTGACTCGGAAATTCTCAGAAAACAAATCTAATTTTGCAGGCAACAACAAGAGAAAGTAAGTGGCGGGGACAGAGGCGAGTGAAGAATATCGGGCCAGTGATGGTGGCAGCAAATGTTCTTCATTCGTTAATGGTGAACAGGAGCACATGGCCAGTAAAGTGCTTAGGTTCCTAAGAAAATCCAAATCACAAACGCGACGGTTCCGAATATATGAAACAGAAAAATGAACGGGAGGAAGGAGAAGAGAGAGGGATCTGAGAGCACTGAGAATTCGCCGGAGCACCGCTCACAGCGCTCGATGGTGCTCTCTCCGCTGCCTCCTCCATCCAAATCGCCAACTCGGCGGTTCCGATTACAAGAGAGAGTGATCTGAGAGCACTGAGAATTCCAGAATGTCTGCCGGAGGACCGGTTACACAGCGGATGCGATTACATGAAACAGAAAATGCGGCGGAGAAGGGAGGAGGGATAAGAGAGAGTGATCTGAGACCACTGATAATTCCAGAACGTCTCCGGAGGACCGATTACACGGCGGCTCCGATTACATGAAACAGATAATGCGGCGGAGAAGGGAGGAGGGAGAAGAGAGAGTGCTCTGTGAGCACTGAGAATTCCAGAACGTCTGCCGGAGGACCGGTTACACAGCGGCTGCGATTACATGAAACAGAAAATGCGGCGGAGAAGGGAGGAGGGATAAGAGAGAGTGATCTGAGACCACTGAGAATTCCAGAACGTCTCCCGGAGGACCGATTACACGGCGGCTCCGATTACATGAAACAGAAAATGCGGCGGAGAAGGGAGGAGGGAGAAGAGAGAGTGCTCTGAGAGCACTGAGAATTCCAGAACGTCTGCCGGAGGACCGGTTACACGGCGGCTGCGATTACATGAAACAGAAAATGCGGCGGAGAAGGGAGGAGGGAGAAGAGAGAGTGATCTGAGACCACTGAGAACTCCAGAACGTCTCCCGGAGGACAGATTACACGGCGGCTCCGATTACATGAGACGATATTTGAGTACATTTACCTGAAACGGAACCCACGCCAGCCGGCGGAAGGTTGCTTCAGAGCTTTTCAAGAAGGGTGTGCCCAGTTACGGAGGAGGAGGAGGAGTGTTTTTGATGAAGAGAAGAAATGGTTCCGAAATGGTTTGGTTTGCTTTACATTTAGGAGGGTTGTGGATTGGATGGGCAGGAAAACTGTTTACGAGAGATGGTATCTGCTTTTTTTTGTTTGATAGATGGTATCTTTACGAGAAATTCCTGGGTGAACCTAGTGTACCAACAAATTTATGCACTAGCCAATAGATTTAGGACAGCTCGGAAAGCTGCTGACACGAGAGATGGTATCCTTACGAGAAATTCCTGGGTGAACCCAGTGCACCAACACATTTATGCACTGGCCGATAGATTTAGGACAACACATTACATGTCCCCCGAGCACGAAAACTGGTTACGAAATGGTTTTCTCTTGCTTTTCTTGCTCAGAAAGATGTGTGTGAGTGTGAGTGGTGTAAGTTGCATGCATGAGCTATTTGATACCACCCGCGTTAGGTTAGGTGGTTTTGTCATTTGCTTGTGGTTTTGCCATTTGCCACCCGCGTTAGGAGGGTTGTGGGTCCCACATCAATATCATCCCACTCCATTTCCCCCTATTTCATGCCCGGTTAAGGAGGAGAACGAGGAGGAGGAGTTTTTGATGAAGAGAAGAAGTTGTAGTTTTTTTTTAACGCCGGAATTTGCTTTACATTTATATCTTGGAGTTTTTGTTGAAGAGAAGTTGTAGTTTTTTTTTTTTGTTTTAATGCCGGAATTTGCTTGACATTTAAATGTAATTTGCTTTACATTTATATCTTGGAGTTTTTTATAAAGAGAAGAAGTTGCAGTTTTTTTTTAATGCCGGAATTTGCCTTAAATTTATATCTTGGAGTTTTTGATGAAGAGAAGAAGTTGCAGTTTGTTTTTTTCAATGCCGGAATTTGCTTTACATTTAAATGTAAATTGCTTTACATTTATATCTTGGAGTTTTTGATGAAGAGAAGAAGTTGCAGTTTTTCTTTTCAATGCCGGAATTTGCTTTACATTTCAATGTAATTTGTTTTACATTTATATCTTGGAGTTTTTTTATGAAGAGAAGAAGTTGCAGTTTTTTTTTGTTTTTTTAAATGCCGGAATTTGCCTTACATTTAAATGTAATTTGCTTTACATTTATATCTTGGAGTTTTTGATGAAGAGAAGAAGTTGCAGTTTTTTTTTTAAATGCCGGAATTTGCTTTATATTTCAATGCGTAATTTGCTTTACATTTATATCTTGGATTTTTTGGTGATTGCTAAGGCGGCAGTAGTAGCAATTGTTTGTTTGTATGTGTGGGGGTGGGTTGTGGAGAGAGAGAGAGAAGCAATTGTTTGTTTGTATGTGTGGGGGTGGGTGAGAGAGAGAGAGAGAGCGAAGCTGCTGTCATAATTAAGGTGATGCCATGTGCCTTTCCGAACAAGATATGATTAGTGAAGTGTGAAGATTGTTAAGAGGTTCTTGAAGGGATGGCTCTTCCAGCTAAATTTTATTGGAGGAAAACGAGGAAAAAGTCATTTTATTAGTGATAATAATATGATCAATTTTTATACACTGATATTTTAAAATTTTTGTATGCATATCAATATTCTTATTTAGATTCTTGTTATCAATTTACTTTTCAATTGGGGAACTTTCTCCAATTTTTCCTATTTAATTTGATGGGACATAATCTGTGATAAATTTGATTGATGAATTCTAAAATTTAGTATTGATATTTATTGGTATTACAAAATCTAATTACATACCCACACACACCTTAATACCATTGAAGTCAGAGGCTAGGGGGTGGTCTTTATAAAGCGGGGCTCAGGTTTACCAATGCATAACGATACAAGTGGGTTTGATGCGGTGACCTAGAAAGTGTCTCGAAGCACCGGGTCGGGCTGTGGAACGCGATTGGGTTGTGTGAATTCCCGAATTCCACCTTCATTTTAAAATGCCTTCTCTATACCACGTGGCGGACGATAAAGGAGAACACTTGTTGAAAAGGCCGATTGGGAAGATCTGGTAGCTTAAAGGGCCGGGTGGGACCCACAGAGGCTGGACGCCACTTTTTCATAAAAAGAAAAAATGGTTAAGGTTGATTTTGTTTAGGCAGATGGTGTCAGCTACGTCCCTTCTGCTACGTCCTCTGTTGTCCTTTTATTTTAGGGATCTTTCCAAATACATTTTTTATGACTTTTTAGATTATTGGATTCTACACAAAATGAGTGAAATTTTGATATATTATAGGTAAAAAGTGGATCTATTTTCAATTTCTTATGCTTTTTCAAAGATATTTCAAAAAAATGGTGTGTATTTTTTTTCCATTTTAAGCACTTTTTTTTTAAAATTTTAAAAAAATCATAAAAAATTAAAAGAGATTCATTTCTTGCCCATAATATGTTATAATTTTACTTATTTTATGTAGAATCTAATAATCCAAAAAATCATAAAAAATATATTTAAAAAGGCCCCCAAAATTGGGGCACAACAGAAAAGGGGTAGTAAAAGCACCAAATCCTTTTTTTTTTTGCATGAAGTTAAGGTTGATTTTTTTTTTTTTATCAAAAAGTTAAGGTTGATTCACTACAATCAACTCTCAAGTATTTTTGTAAACAGGCCCCGCATCGTAACGTATTTTGTGATTTGTTCAAAGTTGAATTATTTTACAGGTACATCATATAATACTAGAAAAAAATTGAAATAATATTTTAGGATTTTGAATGTACCTTAATTTTGAGAAATTAACAGTGAGGTTAAAATTACTTTTCAAAAAATACTTAAACAAAAATGCAAAATTGCTCCTAAAAAATTATTATTTTAAGGAAAAATTGCATCACAAAACATTTTAGAATGATGACACCACCCAAAAATACTTTAGGGTGCCCAAAAGATCCTAATCCCAAAAATTGAAATTATTGACCAAAAATTATGAATAAATATTTTAATTTTTAACTAACAAAAAATATTTAAAAAACTAAATTTTGCCAATAGTCTTATAGTTGAATGACATGGATACGGAGGGTAGATGATCCCCCCCTATTGGAAAAAAGGTATGCTAAAAATAAAAATCCCTGAATAGATAGATGTTCAATATCTCAGTCTATTATTATTTTTTATTTTTTATTTTTTTTGACACCAAACTACTTTGGTTATGTTTTGGTTCAATGGAAAGCGATGAATGAGAGATATTTTAATAAGGAGTATATTTATATCAAGTTTTTCAATCAAACATAGACATGTGTCCTATGTTTTTCATATAGCTTTATAATTAAATGATAATAATTTAAAAATAGAATGTAATTAAAATAATTAACAAAATATATATATAAGGAATTTGAGATTAATATTTTTCTTTAAATAATTCTGTAAAACCAGGCCTCCCACCTCTATACTTCAACTTAAGCTACATAGGAGAAAATAATAATCTCATCCATGAAAATCTCTCTCTTACAAAATCAATTAGTCTGATGGCTAACTCTAACTTATATACAATTCCCTAAGCCTATTGGGCCTAACATAACAGCCCACATACCACACATATATCCTGTACACAGACTCAATGAATTATTGAATACACAGCACAAAATAATGAATACTAAAATACAAAATCCTAATCTATTAATTCGATTCTTTACACTCCCCCTCAATGTTGGGGATGAAACAAATCAAAAGTGCCCAACTTGAACAACAAATGCCGCTGCACAGAACCTCCTACAGCTTTGGTTAATAGATCAGCCTGCTAACTTCTGGAACTAACATGCTTTAAGTCAATTACTCTTGACTCTTATTTCTCATGAACGAAGTGACAATCCACTTCGATATGCTTGATTCTCTCATGGTACACTGGGTTTGCTGTAATACGGATAGCAGCTTTGTTATCATAGTAAATCTAAACAGGATCAGAATGGGAAATTCCCAAGTCATGTAACAATTCTCTAGCCCACACCATTTCTGAAACAACTATTCATAGTGCTCTATATTCGGCTTCAGCTGAGGATGTTGACACTGTTGCCTGCTTCTTGGTCTTCTATATCATCGAGGAACCTCCCAACTTCAAAAGGTAGCCGATGACCGATCTTCTAGTCATACCGCATGCGGCCCAATCAGCATCCCAATAGCAATCCAAAACTTATTTTCCTTCATAGCTGATAAGCAAACCGAGACCTGGTGTCTCTTTGAAGTATCGTAGGACATTCTGAGCTGCTGCCATATGATGTTTGGTAGGAAGATGCATAAATTGACTAAGTACCTGCATGCAAAATTAGATATCAGGGCGAGTCATGGTTAGATAAATTTTCCTATCAACTTTCGATATCTTGTTGGGTTTGGAAGCAGCTCTTATGGATCATCCTTTGTTTCATCAAAACCTACCAACTTTAAACCTTGTGCCATAGGGATGCTCAATGGTTTACATCCGCTCATACTTGTTTCAGCAAGAAGATCCAGTGTATATTTCCTTTGAGACAACACAATACCTTTCTCAGATGTGATTACCTCAATACCTAGAAAGTATTTCATTAATCCTAGGTCCTTAATTCTAAAATGCTCATGAAGTAGCTATTTTGTTTTTCCAATGCCTATTTCAGAACTACCAATTATTAACAAGTCATCCACTTAAACCAAGATCAAAACAATTCCATCGGTGCAATTTTTAACAAACAAAGAATAATCACTTTTATGTTGTTGAAAACCTCCTTCTATTAAGGCCTTAGAGATCTTTATGCTCCATTTTCGGGAGGCTTGTTTCAAGCCATACAAGGATTTGTTTAATCGGCATACTAAACACTCCCCTTTAGCCTCAAAACCTTGAGGTATTTTCATATACACCTCTTTATTTAAATCTCCCTGCAAGAAGGCATTGTGAACATCCATTTGATATAATTTCCATTTATTTATTACTACCAATTTAAGTACAACATGCAAAGTAAACATTTTCACAACATGGGAAAAGGTTTCATGATGATCTATTCCTTCTTGTTGAGTGAACCCTTTCGCAACCAAACGTGCCTTATACTTATAATAGTGTTATCAAAATTATATTTGATCTTATAAACCCATTTACATCCTATTGCTTTCTTACCCTTTGGAAAGGGAACTAAATCCCATGTTCTATTGGCATTAAGAGCACTCATCTCAGCCGTCATTGCCTCTACCCATTCTGGACTTCTAATAGCTTCTGCATAGCCGTTAGGTTCAGAAAAGGAATTAATTATACAAAGAAAGCACATGTGATCAGCAGAAACATTTGAATATGAAACATAATCAGCAATGGGATAAGCACATTTTGTTGTAGGTATCATTAATGCACAGACATAATCTTTGGACCATATGAGTGGTCTCCTTTCTCTACTAGTCCTAGGTAAATTGCATATAGAAACCACTGTTTGGTTTTCATGGCCAAAAGGTATAGCTGCCACATGCTCAATTCTATTTGTGTGACATGAATCAGTATGGTTAATAGCAGTGACATTCTTAAGTCCTAATTCAAGAGGTTTATACAAAAACATCTCTTTAAGGTCTATTCCTACTTGTGGCATATCATTAGCTAGGCGATCCTTAGATAGAAATTTATCTTCCATGAAACTAACATGTCTATTGGCAAAAATAGTTTTATGGCATAGGTCAAGAAGTAGAAAGCCTTTTTGATGTTCAGGATAACCTAAAAACATAGCAGGAATAAATTTAGGCTGTAATTTGTCAACTGCTCTTAAATCAATAGCGTGAGCCAAAGGACCAAATACCCTTAAATTTCCTAAATCAAGTTCTATCCCATAAACCCTTTCATATGGAGTTTTATAGTCAATAAGGAATTATGTTCACTAAGAGCACAGCCATTCGCACACATTCGGTCCAATATCGTATCGGTATACCAAATTGCAAAATGAGGCTATGAGTGATTTGCATGATGGTATGATGTTTTCTTTCCGCTACTCCATTTTGCTCTGAAGTGTAGGGGCAGGAAGTTTCATGGACCATGCCTTTCTCCCGAAAGAAACATCTCAAATCACTATTAGTAAACTCAGTGCCATTGTCACTCCTCACTTTCTTAACCGTAATGGAGAATTGTGTGAAAACATAGGTAATAAAATGCTTAATATGTATGATTGTTTCATGTTTGTGTCACATAAGAAATATCCAAATCCCTCTTGAATAGTCATAAACAATACTGAGAAGATAATGATGACCCTTATGTGTAGGTGTCTTATAAGGACCCCACACATCAAGGTGGAGTAACTCAAAACATCAGGTAGACTTAATATAACTGGATCCAAATTGAAGTTTTGTCTCTTTAGATTGCATACAAAGTTCACAAGTTTTATTCATATCAACTTTATTCCCAATGATACTCAAGTGTTTCATTACAGAGATTGGTGCATGACCTAGTCTTCTATGCCATAGGCGTACATCAATGGAATTATGCTCAATATTGTTACACAAGATAGAATTTAAAGAATTACAGCATTTCACAACATCAAGAACATAAAGTCTTGCAACCTTCTTACCAATCAGTCCCTTCTTCCTAACATGAAGGTCCTGCATGATACAAATATCAGCGAAAAAGGACATAACACAGTTTTGTTCTGTAGTCAACTGAGACACTGAGATAAAGTTAAATTGTAAACCAGGCGCATATAGAACATTATGAATAACTATGTCTTCTACAATATGAACATCATCTATATGACTAACAGGCATGCAATTTCCATCAGGTATGCTTATGGTCTTTTCAAATCCATTATATGGTTTACAGTTACTAAAAACACTCAAATTGCCTACCATATGTATCATAGCACCTGAATCTAAAATCCATTTATTACTGGGAAATATAAATGAGTTGGGGACAGCCAAACCTGTACCGGTCAAGGCATGAACAGTGGGTGCTTCATCTTGATTAATAAGATGAAGGAGTTTCTGGTATTGGTCTTGTGTGAATATAGGCACCGCAGGTGTGGGGGCAATGAATTCTCCTCATTCGCATATGCTGCATCAGTGCCAATTTGACTTGAATCTTTGGATTATTGCTTCCCTTTGTTGCCACGAAAATTTGGAGGATAACCAACAAGTTGATAACATTGTTCCTTCATGTGTCCACCTTTGCCACAGTGAGAGCAGTTAGGAACATTATTTCCCTTTCCTCGTCCTCTGGCATGGGTTCAATTATGCACGGTCATAGCATTACCTTCAGGAGATGGAGCTCTGTCAGTGCTAACGATATGGCGTTATGCCTTATCCTCAAAGATCATATTATCTTGGCAGGGGAAGAAGAAGCAGGGTATGGCTTCTAGCTTGGGAATATGTCTCATTGGGACCCATCAAGAACTGGAGAAGCTTCTGTTGCTGGTTAATTTTAGCATATGCTTGGGATGTGGCGCAGGTGCAAGACGGAATCAGAAAAAGGGACGATTGTTCCTCCCAGAGTTCTTTAAGCCGAGAGAAATAGGCTGTGACAGACGAGGTGCCCTGGCGCAAAGAATTTATCTCTCTGTGCAGTGTGAAGACCTGAGAACCAAAACGCTTGTAAAATCGCTGATGAAGGTCAATACAGACAAGCCGTGAACTGGAAAAGAAGATCAGGCCGTTGGCAAGATCCTTAGAGAGTGAACTAACTCAAAAGCCATGAGAAAACGATGGCATCATACCGATCCTACTGAGCACGAAGGCGTTCAACTTGTTTGTCTCTTGTGCAGCTCCCATCAATGAAACCGACCTTATTCTTCCCACGAAGAGCAATCAGCGTCACCTTACTCCAAATCGTATAATTATGGGCGCCGGTTAGGATCTGTGAAATCAACGGCGTGCCCTGGGTGTGCGATGGGTGGAGATAGAGGGGATCGTGGAAAAAAAGGGAGTCACCGACAGATTTACTTGCATACATTTGCGAGGGTGAAGGAAGATCGGGAGAGCCCTGGGGATCAACATTTGTGACGGGAAGAGGATATGAAGTTGCGCCAGCCATCGCATGAGGCTGATAGACAGGAGAGCAGGGTTGGTGGAGGGAATGGGCCAAGTGAACTTTGGGCCTTCTTGGCTCCTTCTTGAAGGATCTTGAAAAACAACCACCGAGTTGATCACAAAATGGGCCAACGACCTTGGGCTTTCTTGATTCCTTCTTGGAATATCTTGAAAAACAACTCGATTGATGGCTCTGGTATCATGTAAAACTCTAGGCCTCTCATCTCTACACTTCAACTCAAGCTACATGGGAGAAAATAATAATCTCATTCATGAAAATCTCTCTCTTACAAAATAAATTAGTCTGATGGCTAACTCTAACTATTTATATACAATTCCCTAAGTCTATTGGGCCTGACATAACAGCCCACATACCACACATATATCCTGTACACAAACTCAATGAACTATTGAATACACAGTATGAAATAATGAATACTGAAATACTAAATCCTAATCTATTAGTTCAATTCTTTACAAATTCATATTTGTTTCATAAAGCGACGCTGGTGGATGATTGCTTCTGAGCTTTTCCACTCCGGGGCCTAAAATGACTAAGAGCTCTACTGTGATTTATACACCAAAAATTTGTTGAGCTCTCAACCATTAACAAGTTCTGGTTTAACTTTTATCTTCGAGAACGTCCAGCCCCGTGAGAAAAAGTCGACCTTACACCCCTTTTTTTTTTCTGAATGTATTTGAAATAATATTCGAAAAGTTGTTCAAGTGATTGTCCTCCCCTTTGATTCCGAGGAAAAGAAGAAAATAAAAAGGGATAATTATAATGAAGTCCCACACAAGAGAAAAAATAAAAAAATTGTCCCTGAAGTTGTTAATGACAAGTCAAGGAGCGTTCATTAACAAGTCGATAAGCTTACACTGACAATTTCAGAGACAATTTCTTCATTTTTTCTCTTGTGTGGGATTTCATTGTAATTGTCCCAAACAAAAAGAAAGGATCTTCCATCCTTCCCTCACATCACGCCACGTATCAAGAGAGGATCTTCTATCCTTCCATCACATCACGCCTTGAATCGTACAACCTTACCATTTGATGGATTACATGGGTTTTCTTTTTTTTGGGCTCTCCCCTCCCATTAATATCATATAGCATCTTTGATTTTAAATATAATATAAAATTCTTATTTTTAAATAGATTAAAGAAATTAAATAATTTATTTAATCATATCATATGTTATGTATTTTTAGATTATATACCAGTTTATTAGTCAAACTAATTAGTTTGAAGAAAAAAATAAAAATATAAATACTTTAAAGTAATTTAATTAACATCCTTAATTTCTCTAAAAAAATCAAATTTATCTTATAATTAGGACTAAAGAGAATATTATAGTTGGGTCGAAAACTCTCACTTGCCTTTTCTAACTGTTAAATCAACATTAAAATGGTCAATTTTAATTTTATATAAAATATTATTTTTATTTTTTTAATTGTGATATTGAATTATTCATATCAAAATTCAGTAATTTATCTTTAATTTATTATTTTTATTTTTATAATTTAACATTTTAATAATAACTTCATAAAAATCATATCTAAACTGTTCATAAATGTTGATATAATAGATAGAAAAGAAAGATGAGAAAGGAAGAGGAGGGGTTCTAAACCGGTATCATATAACCTTACCCTATTTAAAATTTGCCTAACCCCTCTCATCTTGAGCCCAAAAACAATGGGAAAAAAAAAACGAGGTTGTGTACCTTACAGGACAAGTTTTAAAATCAAGAGACGGTCGTAATTGAGGATGATAGCAAAAAAAAAAAAAACAAAGAAAAAAAAAAGTCCATTAATATGCATACATGGAGGACGAAGGGGAGATTATAAAACATTGCCCGGGGGAGAAAGAAGGGAAGATCATAAAAAGATTAAATCTAAATATTAAAAAAAAAAGTAAAAAGAAAAAAGTATAGGACAGGAAGGGAAGGTATTCCAAGTAAGAGAAACCATGTCGCAAATAATTACAACTCAAAACACTATTCTCATGACACTAGAATTGAGCAAGAATCATAAAGATGACAATATGAGTCAAGTAGAAGAGTTTCTTTTTTTTTTCTTTTTTATTTAATTGCTTATTATAAGTTCATTAACACAAAACTCATCTTATACTTACCTTACACAACATAAATCACTATTAAAATGTTGTTTTTTAAGACTCAAATAATCATTCCAAACAGCTTCTTTAGCCTTCCAGTCTTTTACCAATGGAATTGAGACCCATTGAAGTGGATAAGCCCCTTATGAGTTGCCATTGTTATTGTTGTTGGATGTACCATTCTATACCTACATATAAGTCATTTGTATCCCATTTTCATATATAAAGGAATATGTTAAATTGATAAAATATTCTACATTTGCCCTTATTAAATTTTTCCTATCTCTCTCTACTTTATAAATACTAATTTTCACACATCTCTTTTCTATGTCTCTCTTTCCAATAGAAATTAAATAGGGGTAAAATTGAGAAAATATTATTAATTACCCTACAAGTGACTTGTATTTAGATGCAGCATTACAGATTCAGGCATATATAATGCTTAATAAATAACGGTTACACTGAATAAACATCATGTATATCGAGATGGAAGTTATGCAAAAGTATATAACACTAAAATATAACAGCTAAATATGTGTACTGTTATGTATTGAGAGGCAGAATTTACAAAATCATAAAAATAATGGTTGTAGTTAATAACCATAATTTATTTAGTAACAAATATATCGGTTTTTACGAAAGAACCATCATATAATACTTACAAACGTTTCGCCTTCCAACATCAGAACTAGGGCATCCATGATAATGTCAATGACTTCGTTCGGCACCGTAATGATGGGCAATGGTGGGACTGGAGCATGATGGGTACCTATAGAAACATCAGAACACAGAGAAAAAACACCAGAAAAAACTAGAGAGCACGAAAAAATGATGAGGTAAAATTCTGGTTTTTTTATTCTTGTTTTATTGCTGTGGCAATAATTCTGATTACACTAGATTATATAGACTAAAATCAATATATTTTTTTCTCTTAATATTTAGTAGCTTGTTGAATCACGATATGAGTAAATGTTCACCCTGTCACGTTCCTAAACTTTAACAAGTTTGTTGAAATTAGATTTGTTGAATCAGATTCGAGATTCGCTTATGTTTTAATATTTGCCAATTTTACTATATATATTTTTATTTTCATATTTATATTATCTTTTTACAGTTTTGGAAACTCAAAAGTACTGATACATGGTCAACAATCTACAACAAACGTATTGGAGAACATTGTAAAATTTTTTTAATAGGTTTTCTTTTAGAATTCAAAAAATTATAAAATAATGTTCTAGATAGTTTTAGTGATTAATTTCTTTTAAATTGTACAGTATTTATCTATAATGTATTGAATTTTGAATGCAATAAATAAAATTTTTTATTTAATATTATTATCTTGTTATTACCAACGATTATATTGTGTTTTATATAATAAATATTAACAAAAAACTAAATAAAAACAAACAATAAAAAATAACTATATATAATAAAAAATAAAACCAATGCATTATGGTTATTAACAAATAACTGTTATATATGCCCTCAATATATAGTATGGTTCAGAACTGGGAGCTATATGCATATATGACAATTAGGAACCACAATTTATGGCCGATAATAACTATCATATATCGACAATTCTATAGTAATGATGGTAAATCTCAAGTATTTTAAACACATGAATGAATGGAAAAAAAAAAACTATCCTTAGTCTTCAATATAAGATCTAGTTAACTAAGTTGGAGAGATTAAAAAAACTAAATAAATTACTTTTAAAATTTTTATTTTTGTTGTGTTTCTCTAAACTAATTTGCCGAATTCATAAACTAATAAATAATCTAAGTATTTGTGAAGGATCATAAAACATATGTTATAATTAAATAATTTATTTAACCTTTTTTAATTTCATCAAATTAATCAACGCAATTGAGTCTTATTTTAAAGATTGGAAATAGCATGATTTATTCAGTGGAAGCAATTATAAGCCAAATGGGATTACCATTATAACAAGTTATCAATAATTCTTTGAAAGGTTATACACAATTTTAAGAACGCGCTACTATATATTTGCTCAAATGTGATGCTTAATAAGCCGTCAAGTAACTTAAGGGAATACTTGACATTTAAATATAATAATAGTAAAATATTTATGATATAAAAATCAAAAAAATTATTAACACATTTATTTTACAGTTGAAACAGTCAAAAAAATTATCACTGTCCCAATCTTTTTATAAACTCTTCCTCGATATTTTTCATTCACCTCCTCACAATCTTTAACACCGTTACTTCTTTAATATAACTATTTTTATATTTTAACAATTAAATATGTTTTGTCAATATTTAATTACAAAGTCACTATTTAAATATGATGAATCAATATTTTCTGTTAAATGAAACTAATGGCATTAAGATTAAAGGGCTAAAAATACATTTTATAAATTAAAGGGACCAACTTAAAGGAAGACCCATGTACATTATATATATATATATATGAGAGGATATCTTCTCACATTAAGGGTTAAATGATCTTTTTACTTCTCAATTTAAGTTTATTTTTGTGTCAGAGAAACTGAATCGAATTTTCAGATTCTTAGGCCTGAATGTTTATTAAATCCAAATTGTGATTTGAGTGAGATTTTCCCTTTCTATTTTAATACTAATGCAGTCCATAGATATCTCTACTGTTTTGTTTTGTTTTTTTTTTTTTGCCATCAAGTTTCAAACCCATCTAAAAGTTTTGATCCCTTAAAAGATAAAATCGTTCAGATTTTTACTAAATTATATGGACCCACATTTTAAACAGAATAGAATTAAAAGATAAAAACATATGTTTGAAATTTAAACGACTAAAACCAACACGAGCATAAGTTTAAGACTAAAGATTGTTTTAGCCAAAAAAAAAAAATCATTGTATATTGCTTTACGGAGCGAGCGAGCCGAGGCTATAGGTTTCTCTTCCGGTCCCTTAATTCCTTCTCTCCCCAATTATTAATGTGGCTCTTCTACTAAGGGTAAGGTTGGGCTCAGTTAATTAGGCCAAAGTTAAATTGGACTTTTTTTTTTGTAGCCCACCCGGTTCACCGGAGTTTTGCTCCGACTACATCCGGATCAGACCTGCGTCGCGCACCTATATATAAGACATGTGTATGTTTAGAAAATTGCTGTTTCGACAATAAAATCATCATGCCCCATCGAAGCCCATAAGTATTAAATATTATTAATAATGTGCATGTGAGGATGGGTAAAGCTTCTCTTGTTTTTTAGGCCAGTATGATTTAAAAATTGTAAAAGAATGAATTGCCATCCGTGTGATTTTCTTTCATTAAAAGTTTGGTCTTAAGGAGGAGGGTTATATCTTCCAAAATTTTCGAAGGCAGAAAACCGGCCCCCAATTAACAAAGGGTCAGGGAAGGACATGAAATATATGGTCCGTTTTATATGGCCCAAAATAATCAATATGTGATGAGGGCTGAGGGGCATATATGGGCCTTTAAGAGAAATTAGGCTATACAAAGCCCAATTATCGATAGAAGGAAGTCAGTCCATGTTTTCTTAATGGGTTTGATGAAAAGCAAATATTTTCGGGCCTGTTTACATTAGTGGCAGAAACTGTTTTTTAATTATAATTTACAGTGTACGAGGTAAGTATGTGAGAGGAGTTCTACTTTGATTTACGTAAACATACTTTTATAACACCAACTCAAACAGGCACGGACATAGTTGAGAAAACGGAATATACTCTATAAGTGCTTATTGAGGTACTTATTGATCACCCATCAATAAGGTTCTCATATCAATGAGATTAGAACTCACAATCTTATTATAGTTATGAGCTAACCTCTTTACCAACTAGACTACTCTTTATGACAATTAGAGGAGCAATTGTTTCTGTACTTTTGAACTTTTTTAACATCATATTTGAAGCATGTTGGAAAGACCGAAGACATGAGAGGCCATGAGTTGTTGTTGGCCAGAAATGTCTAGTGGGACCCACCATATGATCTGATGACGTTACAGGAACAACAAAAGTTAGGGAAACTTTCTGATAAAATACCTTGAGCCGGTCCACTTGAACTGGGGAGTGGAAGTTGAAAAATTGATTGGGACATCATACTTTTCATCTGATCTGATAAAGGCCGAATAATCATTGCATGCGGGACATGAAAGGTCCGATAGAGGTTTGTGACCAACGGTCAAACCTTAACCCATAAAAAAAGAAAAACAAACTGAAAGAAAGTATCCCCCTTCACTTTCTCCGTATATAAATAATAATAAAAAAAAAAGTTTCCATCTGACCCTATTTTTATAATTTCCTCATTTCTGTTCTCCATATCACATACATTCGTCATCACTCTCACGCACTCAAAACTGAAAAAAAGTGCAAGTGACAAACACAAACTCCTACATTTATATTATTAGTCAACCATTACATTGAATGAGCACACAAAACTACATTACACCATATGGCGGCAAGTATTATAAAGAAAACCAAAGACCTAAACTTATAATCTATGATAACTAATTATTTTTGGGTTCTTATGAGGCACTTCCCATGTTGGGTATTGCCATAAGGTTGGCTTTGCCTACCTCGGAGTTGAGGCTTGAGGAATTTACCTGGGGAGGGGCTTTCGATGCAGTTGGAGTTACTTGGCTAGGTCATTGAGAGGATGGATGAATGAGTTCTTTTGCTGGATTAACGACATGCTCAGCTAGTTTAGACGCTAGATCAATGGCATGTTTTATTTTGTGTTGCATTCTGAGCTTAGTACCTTCTTGTGTTTTATGCAATGTTCCTAAACCCGGACTGAACCGGACCGGCCTGAAAACCGGCGAACCGGCCGATAAACTGGTCCGGTTCGGGTTCACATTTAAATTTTTTTTTTTTAAATTTTTTCCTTTAGAATTTCATATTATAAGTAAAAAATTTTCAATTTCTCACCGATTTAGCTCCAGTTTGGCCTCGGTTTGACCCACTGACCCTTAACCCAGTACCTCAACTGGTTCAATGCTCGGTCCGAGTTTTAATACCTTAGTTTTATGACTTAGTAATGAATGAATTTGTTCTCTTCTGAAAAAAGAAAGTAGTGGGAGGCATCTGCAGAGGGTAAAATTGTATATTATGTTTTCCAATTTCCATTCCAATAAATGTAAAGTGTAAAATTAAAGCAAAGATTATTTACCAACAAGCTGTTGATTGCAATGAAAAGAAGAAAGCACAAATTCGAATCTCGAGAAGCACACCTACTAGAAAAGATGAAAAACTTTTTCGCTCTAAACCTCGAAGGAGGAACCCTTAATCTAATAAAAAAACCAAGGTTCTTGTAACTATACTACTAGCTATTTTTTAAAAGATAAAGTTGTATTTTTCTAGAATTAAAATAAAAAATAGTATATTTGGTTCTTTCGAACTTCTGAGGATACGGAGGAACTTGGGGATAGCTAATAACTTGTTAATTACTATTCCCTCTGGTCCTAATTATAGGATAACATTTGAGAGTTGATCTTAATCCTAATTACAGGACAAAGTTCTAATTCTTGTCAATTTCTTCCCAAAATATTCTCTATTAATACTTTCTCAATAATAATTTAATAAGAGTAGATCGGAAGTTATTGAGGGAGATTGACGACACCAGATTGTGTGAGAGTTTGGAGAAGTCGTGCGTGAGGCAGGAGAGGTACAAGAAAAAATAGAATCAACGTAATTGGATGCCATTTTAGATTTTAAATAAGGATATTTTAGGAAAATAAATATGATTAACTAATTTAACAATTATCCTTAATTTCTCCAAAGTGTAAATATGTCCTATAATTAGGATCGGAGGGAGTATAAGATTGTTTTGTAATTGAATAATAACACAGGTTTATTGAAGAATTAAAGTTTATTACAAGAATTGTGTTGTGAATAGTTTGTAGAACCCGTAAATTACTTGAATTGAACTTGTCATTCAAAACACATTTTATTCCTGGGCCAAAAGAAAAAAAACAAAACACATTTTATTATAGTACTCACTACTCCCTATACAGTCTGGAGTAAATTATTAAAAAAAAAGTTATTTTTTAAAAAGGAAAAGGATAGAAAAGGAATTTTGAAATTATAAAATTCTAAATCAAAAGTTAATAAAGGAATGACGAAATTTGATAAACAATCTACAACTCTTTTTTTTTTTTAAAACACGTTATTTGAAATTTCGTAATTTCAAAATTCCTTTTATGTGTTTTTCCCATTTTAAAAAAGATAATCAAAATCTAGGAAAGAAGATTATTTTACGAGGGTGTTCCGCACTTCCGCTTTCTATAATGGGATCTGTGTGTTTGCTTCCGTGTCCTTCAAACTCTTTGGATGCTGCATTCCTCTTTATACGACACACTAGTGAATAAGAAATATATCATTGCTTCCTCTATTTTGTAATTTTCTTCTTTTACCCTCCAATTTCCATATATATCTATTAAAATTTAATTTCTCTCTCTCATTTACTAACTCTTTTTATCAAATTACCTTTATCTTTTTTTTGGGCGAAAAAATACCTTTATATTCGAAATTACATAATTTACTAAACTTAATTTCCATTTAAAAAAATAAAAAAGAAATATACGACTTAAATTTCAAAATCTCAAATCAATCTTGTTGCCTGTAATAATATAGGTGCTCACTACATTTAAGTAGCAGCAATTACAACTCACTTTATGAGAAAATCACTCATTTAAGATTTTAAAGTTTATATATATATATATATATATATCCTCCCTCCCTCGCTATGAAATCCCAAAAAGAAAAGTCAACCTTAAAAAGTAAAGACGTACAAACCCATAAGAACCAGTCGACCTTACCCTCATCTTTGTGAAACTATTAGTTTATTACATGCCACTTTGAAAACTGAAGGACCAGCGCCTTTGGCGCAATTGTCGTATGTGTGGGTTTAGTGTCCCCTTGAGGTGGTAATATGGTCCGGTCTGATGGGTTTGAGTTAACCCGTTATGAGTTGGGATCATATAGGTTTGCGTTAAAAAAAATCGCATTAATATGGGTTGACATTTACCCAACCCAATCCATAACTGCTGGGTTGGTAGGTTGGGCGGGACAACCCATACTTTTTTTTTTTTCAATTTTTTTAACAATATACTAAGTTTTTTTCTACACACATAAACTATAACAAAATTAAAAATACATTACAAATTAAACATTTATCACAAATTCACACATAATAAAATAAATATAAATCCACAATCCATTAGTATAACTCAACAATAATCAATAATTAGTTAATATTAAAGGTGTTTCAATTTGAAGCATGATGTGAAGCCGTATCTTAAGCTCGATCACTTTACTTTTGCACAAGTAAATCCGCCACTGCTACAAACACTACTACAAAAAAGCGATATAATGACACTTATTTTAAAAAATACTTTGGCGTTTAAGAAACGTCAAAGCTTTTGACGCTATTAAAAATACCTATGACGCTTTTCAATTTACAAAAATGCCATACATTATTTTAACAAATTAAATAAATAAATAAATTACATATGGCGTTTTATGTAACAAGCGCCAAAGGAAGAGGTGCCCTCCTTTGACGCTTAAAAATCTAGCGCCAAAGGAGGGTGGGAACCCACCTTTGGCGTTTATATGATAAACGCCAAAGGAGGTAAAGCCTCCTTTGGCGTTTATCATATAAACGCTAAAGGAGGAGGAGTTTCTTTGGCGTTTATTATATAAATGCTAAATGAGGGTTTTTTTTGGCTTTTTTTTAATAATTTTTTTAAATATTTTTTTTTGCTTTTTTTTAATAATTTGTTTAAATATTTTTTTCCTATATGATGTAATGCAAAAATAAATGTCTGATTATCATATATAAATTTTAGCAAATAAATAATCATATATTTCGTCTAATAGGCCAATTATAATACAAAACAATGTTAGTCATTTTTTTTTGAATTATTTTCTTTTCTTGATAAAACAAGAAAATTATAATGCGATAGTAAAAAATGTAAAACAGTAACTACAATGATTTGTATTACAATAAAATCACTACAATATTATTATATTTGTAAGCTTAAAAATTAAAAAACTAATAATGTATAGGAAGTTTAAGCTGACAAAGTTGAAACTTCAAATCAATACCTGAAAAATAAAAAATATAAGCAAACATATAAGAGTCATTATAGATCTTAACCAAAAAGAAAACATGGATCAAATGTTTAAAAAACAATGCTTACAAGCTAGGGATTTCCTACTTTTCTATTTGTTGCCATCAAAGAAAGGAAGGAGTGGAGATAACGAATAAGAAAAGCTAGTAGACCAATAAAGTGAGAGAGCAATGGATTGAAGTTATGGTAAATGATAAGCAGGAGAGTGATAATGGCAGAATGACAATAGCGGGGTGTTTAAATTTTGTAAACAAGGGAAGTTTTGACGCTTCATAAAAGAGTGCCATTACTGAAACTTGAAATAAGTACCTAAACAGCTGGTGGACTAATGGAGTAGGGGAGCAATGGATCGGAATTTATGAGAAATGGGAAGCAGGAGGACGATAATGGCGGGATGCTTAAATTTTACAAGACAATAATGGCGGGATGTTTAAATTTTATAAGACGATAATGGCGGGATAATAATGACTAGGTGTTTAAAAACATGGATCAAATTTTTTTTTAAAAAAAATACATAGGAAGCTTTGGCGCTTCCTTAGGAAGCGCCAAAGCTTCCTATTATAATTTTTTTTTTGTCTTTTGGAATGTGGCCTTTAAAAAAAAACGAAATTAAAAATATATAGGAAGTAAGAAAGCGCCAAAGCTTCCAATTATAATTTTTTTTTTTGTCTTTTGGAATGTGGCCTTTTAAAAAAAAACGAAATTAAAAATATATAGAAAGTTTTGGCGCTTCCTTAGGAAGCGCCAAAGCTTCCTATTATAATATATATATATTTTTAATTTTTTCTTTTGGAATGTGGTCTTTTTAAAATTTTTTTAAAAAAAAATACATAGGAAGCTTTTGATAGTAGTGAGTTTTATTCATAATTTTGTCCTCATTAATTCTCTTTATTCTCTTACAACTGCTTCCAAAATTGTACGTATATTTAAAAATTATATAGAAATGAGGACAAAATTGTATATAATTTTGTTAAAACAAATGTTATAACAAGTTAAAATTGTTAAAACAAATAAAATATAGAAATACTTTAAAAATTATATATTTACAACTCACACTTTTATATTTACAAGTTAAATTTAACAATTTATGTCTACACGTACAAGTCAAACTTGCATGTTTACAAGTTAAATTTGTAAAAGCATTACATTTTTTTAGATCTTTATGGTTTAATTTTTTTACCCGACACTTATGAGTAATTTTCCCTACAAAATAGTAATCATATTATTTATTCTATAATAATAAGAATTATTATAGAATAAATAATATATTAAGAAAAGCTAAACACATTAAATTGATTTTGATGAGAAACATGTACCCTTAAGTCACTACAAAAAAACTGGGTATTAGAGACGGAATTTAACGAAGGAAATTCCGTCGCTAATAATTTTAGCGACAGAAATTCCGTCGCTAATCTGTTGGCGACGGAAAATGGTCCGTCTCTAAAAAGGCCGTTACTAATTCCATTAGCGACGGAATTTTCAATTCCGTCGCTAATTTAGAGACGGATTAGCGACGGAAAATCCGTCTCTAATATAGAGACGGATTAGCGACGGCAATTCCGTCGCTAATTTAGACACGGATTAGCGACGGAAATTCCGTCTCTAATTTAAACACGGATTAGCGATGAAAATTCTGTCCCTAATGACAAATTCCGTCGCTAATGTTTGAAAAATAACAAAAATTCCGTCACTAATTTTTGAGACGGATTAACGACAAAATTTCCATATCTAATTTTTCCAAGATTAGCGACGGAATAGCTGTCTCTAATCCGTCACAAACAAAAAAAATTAATTTTTTTATTAATTTCTGAAACGGATTAGCGACGGAATTTCAGTCTCTAATTTGTCCAAAATTAACAATGGAATTTCCGTCTCTAATCCATCACAAAATTAAAAAAAAAAAGAATTAATTTCATTATTAATTTCTGAAACAGATTCCATCACTAATCCATTGCAAAAGTGAAATTTTTTTTTTAAAAATAATTGTAACAGAATTTTCATCATAAATTCGTCTGAGCTTTTTTAATTTTCTCTCCAATTTTTTTTTTTTTGGTTATTTTGAATTTAACGATAAGTCAACATTAATAATTTATAATAGTTAAAGAACTGAAAGTAAAATTAAATTGATGGCAAATAAAATGAAATTCAAACCAAGTTCTCAAATGATAGTAAATTAACTACAAAACAAAAGTACTGAAGTAAAAATGTATATAATATATCAAACAAACCACACAAATATTTCAAACACCATCACCATCATCTTCTTCCATATAAGAATCTTCTTATTCTTCTTCATCGTCTTGTTCTTCTTCATCTTCTTGACCAACCATGGCATTTGTTGTCACATATACTTCTTCATACTGAATTTCAAAATCTCATTGGTTATTCATCATAAAGACAAAGTTACATGGTAAAATGCAATTGTTGAATGGTAAGAACACTATCAATATTTATCAAGAAATATCAATGTTATTCCTTGCAAAAACGACAAGAGTTTTATTTAAAATAGAACGTTGAGTTCAATTATTTTTTTTTCATGCCACAATATTTCTAAACTAAGACAAATGTTATTATTTAGGAGTATGACTCTTGCAAAAAGAGATGCAATGCACATGACACTTGATATAAAGAGATATCAAATCAGAGTTACACAGAGAACACACATGGCACAACTTAATCAAAACCAACAATATCATACAATTTTAACTTAAAACCCTAACAAGTTAGTGAAACTTTTAAGTTTTTTGGCAATGAATGATGTTGGTACATAAATATGCACTCACGCAACTAACAAGATTCATAACACGGACACCTCCAGCTGTAAGATACCAGAACCAATGGCTGAAAGCTTAAATCAATACACACATTTCTTAGTTATAAAGAGATATGTAATGAACATGGAAGAGGATACATACTCGATCATAACCTCATCTGCCACCTCTTTAAGACTGACTTTTCTCAATTGATTTTTAACCACATAAGCTGCATTTTTCCGGCAATATGGCTTTCCACAACCACAATCATTCAGGCACAAAATTACACGCCTGTCAATTGCCTCATCCTTAAAGCCTACCTTACAAACCAATATTTCCTGAACACAAAATGTACAAATATAAAATCAGAGAAAAGAAATTCATCTGAAAATAAAAAACAGGTAGCATCATTAGAAAAACATATAAATTACCTTCATCAACTTATCAATGGCAGACTCACTTTTTGAGTCAATCAAGTTACCAAGACCCGACTTCAAAATAAAATTAATAATTGGTTTCTTTACATCTTGAATACACTTTTCCAATTGCTGCTGCACCAATTCGTTGTAGATTGACCTCAGTTGTTTCAGCAAAATATCTTGTCTGCCAATGCTCCTTTTAGTTTGAAAACTAAAACACTTTGCAATACCTTGTGAAAAAATTCCCATCATCATATCAAAAATGTAGAGATGCCCTGTTCATATCATAATACAGAAGCTATAACCCATTCAATTCAAATACTAGACATTAGGCCAGAAAATTTCAAATATTTAATCCAACAAGCAGTGATTCTCCCACGTGATGTGCGGGTGCATATAATCAATATATAAATTGGTGCACTAATTACTAACTATCAATAAACAGCACAGATCCTATATTAATCAGTAGGGATTGCATAAAAGCTTCATTGGATATAGTAGCCAATCACCTAACAGATTTAGTTGACTTAATTGATGTAAAATAATTAAGCACAAATCAAGACAGGAACACAATACAAAGGCAAACAGATTTTTAATGGAAAATAACAAAAACCTCTCTTTATTTATGTTCTTCAATATGTTCTCTATACAACTATGTTGGTGAATGAGCTTCAAAGCAGTCTTGCCACCAATACCTGCAGAGCACGTCAGTCATATACTAGAAGCATATGCATGATGAGCTTAAATGGGGGGGAAAAAATCTGAACTCAGCCTCTACTAGTCTCAAAACACAAATGGATATTTTGGGCACTTCGAATGCTTCCACAATAATCACACCCAGAAAGAATACATAAGTCAATAAACTGATCCATGGTCAGATTTAGCTCCTCCAATATCTGGAAAAAAAAAATCTCAGAAAGAACATATTAAACAGAGAAAATCTAATATTTTAGAAGCCATAGGACAATGACCTCTAAGGCCAAAGAGGGGAATCCACAATGACCTTGGCAACTTCAAATTCCATAACTGGAACTTTCTTTGAGCTAGGAACCATTAGATGGCGAAGAAATATTGGAGCTCCAAACGTTAATGAATCCATGTCTTTAGAAGAAGAAAAACAAAATCAATATGTCAATTACAAAGTAATAGAAAGCAATTTCAAATCTAGCATTCACTATATGAGAACCACAAATGCTAGTGATTTCAGCAAACGTAATTGAGAAGTCAACTTCAGTTACTACAAAGACACACAATGCAAAGTAATAAGAAATCATAATTTCAGTAGACCAACAATAATATGCAATTCAAAGTGGGTCCCGAAGCAATGCATGAACCAATAACTAATAACCAGACTTGAAGCCAAAGAGATCACCAGAAAGTAAGAAAATGATCAAGTAATTTGAGTCTAAAATGATATGAACAATATTATTTGGTCCAAATTCCCCAAGTGTCAGCCAAAATTCAATGAGTGGCAACGCTCACACAAAAATGAAACTGAGAATGCTATCAGTCCACCCTAAAACCCATAAATTCAGTCTTTTAAAAAATTTTCAGGTATAGTGGAGTACAATTCCCAAATCTTATTCTCAAACAAATTTTGAGAAAAATCAGAATTGGAAGACTGAAAAGTTGAAGCACCATGAGATTTTTCAATACGAGATGATGTAATAGAATCCCGATCATCCATTGAACCTGTAATTTTGAGAAAAATCAGAATTGGAAGACTGGCAACCAGAAGAAATCCATATAATGAACATGTAAATAACATAAATATACAGGGGTCAATAAACTCTGCAAAATTTCAAGGATAAATATTCGGTTGCAGAGAGTTCAACTTATTATAGGGTTAAAGAAAGAGTAGTTTAAAAAGAAAATGGCATCATAACAGTGAAAATCTGATGGAAGAAGTTGTGACTCGGAGGGATTGCTAGCCATAGAAAAAACAAAAGATGATCTTCTTAAGACCTGTGGAGGAAAAAGAAAATCCTGATTATCATAATTTAAATCACTCAACAAATGACAAGTAATGTAGCACTGTTTTTTCAATTAGTAGCTTAGCACTTTGAAAAAATGATACAACAAGTAGCTGACATTAAGCTTTTCTAATATAGGATGATAGCAAGCAACAAGAAGCAGATAATGAGGACTATATTGTGCATAACAAAAATCAATCAGGCAAATCAAGTACTCATATCAACTAAGTCAAACTCACAATCCATTGTTCAGACTAAGGAACAATGACAATGAAAGAGAACCAGACCTCATCGTTAGCAAAAATAAAAGAAACAGACCTCACAGTTGAGCTTATGTTATTTAATAATTATCAAATAGCTAATCTAGATCTAAACTAGTTCAGAAGGACGAAAATATTACAGATAGAAAAAGCTAGGATGAAAATATTACTGATACAAAAAGCAACAATAGAACACAAAACACCACATTCTTCATAAAGAAAGTTAAACAGCCAATAAAGATTACCTGCAATTAAAGATTAGCAAGCAGAAATCAGAAATAATAGTGACATACAAATACAATGACTTAACAAGAAGTTCAGCTTCTTTTAACCTTTCCAAGTCCGTTTTCAGGCAGACATCAATGCGAGTGACGTGGTAAGTTTTTTTTATCTACGTTCGTTTTTTAACAGACGTACAAAGTCGCTTTCCATATCCTTTTTTGTAAAAACTCATAAGCAATCAGAAGTTGGAAAAAATTCAGGAAAAAGAGAAAATCAGCACTAAAATGTGAATGAGATAGGAATTATTTATGGACTTCAACATCTTGATCTTGTCAGGAAAAAGAGAAAATCAGCACTAAAATCTGAAAAAAAAAAAATCATAACCTGGAAGTGTCGTGGACTGTAGAGATTGAGATGAGGAGCCGTGGACTGGAGAGACTGAGAGACGACGAGGAGCGCCAGAGCCCAGAGTGAGCACTGAGCAGCAGCTGCCTGGAAGTGTCGATCTGTCGAGCTTGTTCGCGGTTGAGGACTCGCGGCTAGGGCAAACAACAAAGATGAGATCTGAGAAAGTGAGAAGTGGTATAGAGAAAAAGAAAGGGTTGATGGTTTACGAATATGGTGATTGGTTCCTCTTTTTTTTTTAATCAAACCAAAGGCCTCAATCAGACACTCACAAAGAGCAGGAACATGAAAATTTTTTTGGAGGGAGAAAGATTTACCATAAATATAAGTAAAATATTTAAATTCATGTTTTATCAAAGACTAATTAAATAAAATGAATCTACTGGACAAGAGTTGGCTTATTAATCTTTCTTTCTTTTACTTTTTGAGTTTTGTTCACTCTTTTTTTAAATTAGTAATAAAAAAAATTATACTTATTCTTATTCTCAAATACATATCATGATATTAGCATATGTCTAAATTTGCTAAGATTCTCAAAAAATCTCAATAATTAATTAAGATTTATTTGTGTATTTCACTCAAATAAAGCTTTTATGATACATTTATATAACCATAATCACATATTCATAAAATTCATTCATTTTATTAATATTTATTATTAATTTCTACTTATTCTGAAATAATTATATGGTGATTTCTAATTGCCATAAAATAATCCTATTAAATTCAATTTCATTATTAATAAATATATTACACACAAATTTTCAATCTCAGTCAATTATTTTATTAATTTTATGCTTTTATATCTCAAACAATGCCTTTAATTTACTCAAAACCCCAAGTTACTTAACAAATCACATCATAATAATACTTAAATATTAATAATAAAATTGGGATGTTGCACAAGGAACTAGAAAGAGGCTTCAAAATAACAAAGTGACATCCTGCTACTCAAGCTCATCAAAATATCTACAATTTGCTAAAACAAAACTTCATTTTTACTAATCAACTATCATGCTCTCTCTCTCTCTCTCTCACACACACACACACACATATATATAGCAGATACATTTGAACTATGGGATTCAATCGTAGAAACTGTTGTGATCTAGTAGTGAATAATAGGTGCATAGTTAATTCTACGTATATCATATATGCATGTACATTGAGCACAACTGATGTATAAGCTTCATGATTCTTCTTGGGAGTTTCAAATGAACAATTTTTATTCAACAATGTTTTAATTGAGAGTTTTAGTCTAAAATACAACTCATTATAGTGAATTTTCAAATTGTACTCTGACTAATTATTTGCTTTGGCCTATTGACTATCACTCTAATCCTACTTATTAGTCTCAATTAACAAATCAAATGAGTATTTAACATTGAACTAAACAAACCAGCCGAGGAAAGAGAGAGTTTGAGAGAGGAGAGTTGCAATGGCTGACGGAGAAGAGAGGAGAAGTCGATGACCTTGTGAGGCTGAACAAGTGACTAACCAATTATTGTATCAATCTGGTGCGTCATGCTATTTGTAGCCTAACCAATTAAAATACAACAATTCATGAGCTGATTTGGCATTTCTTAAACATTAGTTGGTATATTAAAAAAATTAAAAGATTTCACAATATTTATTTTTTCTTTATTTGTGAAATCTTAATTAAAAGATTTGAATTTTTAAGAAAAATATTAAAAATGTGAATCAGATGAGTAGCCAACTAGGATTAATATTAGTTGAATTGTTGTATTTTAACTAATTATACCACATATGACATGGCAAACTAAGTTCACACAATAATTGCACATACTAACTCCACCTTTGATTTAGTATTCAACAATCTTGATATGATTAGAAAAACACAAAATGAAGTAAATAAAATTCCTGAAGGTTATATGATGCATAAATACCTGTATTTAGAGGTTCCTTCGGCCAAGTTGCAAGATTGAACTTTTTTTTTTCATACAATTGCAAGATTGCACTTGTACTGTAAATCCAATGAGTATTTAATTACACATTCATATAATATATGTAGTAGTAATTATTTACATGTTTTTATGTATTATTTGAAATGGTAGAATATATTACTGTAATTTGTCTCAAATTCAATATTTTATAAATAAAATCCTATGCTTTGCATAAAACTCAAAGAAACAAGTTGTGATGTCTATACTTTGTAAATTGTATCATGAGTTGTCATGAATTTTAACTTTTATATATTAGTGTTCTTTGTTTGTATTTTTGTTTAATTTTTATCTACGGATTTCATAGCTATATATAGCTTCCAAAACAACTATTGTTTTTTTATTTTGTTAAAGAAATCATATTATTAACGCTAATAAATGAGTGTACGAATAAATTGATTAATAGTCTAATTAATTTCAAGAAATTAGCACTACAATTATTCTTTCTTTATTTATCATGTTAATTTCTAAAAGAGAGTAGTTCATATATTATTTTATTGTTTGTTTAGCTAATACGAAGTCACATGTTTATATTATTCGAATGCGTTTCATAAGAATTTATCTCCATGATGTCTCAACAAGTCACATGACGGAACAATTTTTGTTGCTAATTTATATCAAAAAAATAAAGATTAAATCATCCCTTAAATTAGTAACGGAATTTGTGATGGAATACTGATGGAATAGCGACGGAATTTGTGACGGAATTTAGTGACGAAATTTAGAGACGGAATTTAGAGACGGAATAATTCTGTCGCTAATTTCCGTCTCTAAAAATTTATAGACGGAATCAGAGACGGACTAGAGACGGACTTTAGAGACGGAATAATTCCATCGCTAATTTCCGTCTCTAAAAATTTAGAGACGGAATCAGAGACTGATTAGCGACGGAATTTAGAGACGGAATAATTCCGTCGCTAATTTCCGTCTCTAAAAATTTAGAGATGGAATCAGAGACGGATTGGCGACGGAATTTAGAGATGGAATAATTCCGTCGCTAATTTCCATCTCTAAAAATTTAGAGACGGAATCAGAGACGGATTAGCGACGGAATAATTCCGTCGCTAATTTCCGTCTCTAAAAATTTAGAGACGGAATTATTCCGTCGCTAATTTCCGTCTCTAAAATTAGTGACGGATTTATTGACGGTTTAGAGACGGAATAGCGACAGAATTAATTCCGTCGCTAATTTCCGTCTCTAATTTCCCTTTTTTTTGTAGTGAGTATTAGTTTCCTTTACTATGTCATATATGAAACCAGCGTGGATCAAATTTTTTTTTTTTTTAAAAATATATAGGAAGCTTTGGCGCTTCCTTAGGAAGCGCCAAAGCTTCCTATTATATTTTTATTTTTTATTTTTTTGAAAATATAAGAAGCTTTGGCGCTTCCACATAAAGCGCCAAAGCTTCTTATTGTTTTTTTTAAAAAACAAATTGAAGACATTGTTCGGCGCTTGTACATGAAAGCGTCATATAAGGTTAATGTCTACTATATGACGCTTATAATTGTAAACGCCAAATCATCAAAATAATTTTAAATAAATAATTATCTTTGGCGCTTTTTTAAAAAGTGTCATAAGAGCTGCGCCACTAAACCCCTTTTTTGTAGTAGTGAAATAATAAAACAAGGTGAAAGATAATATTATGCTAATTTTAAATAAATGAGTAAATAATAATAAAATAAATGAATAAATATAATCATATTACCATCATCAATAACATCTTCCGCTGGGAAACCAAGCATCCAATTATGCGTACAGATAAGGGCTTGAACATTATCAGGAAGAAGAGAACTTCTATATTCTGTGAGAACTCGTGAACCAATACTGAAAGCTGATTCACTAGCCACTGTTATTGGAATGCTTAAAACATCAGACGCCATTTTTGAAAGACAAGGAAAATAAGCAAAGTCAGTTTTCCAATAATCCAAAACTTCCATGTCTATATATCTTACCTCTTGACTCTTGGCTCTTGCTCTTAATTTATATAAAAAAAAAATTAGGCCGGCCCACCAACCCGGTGATCCAACCCGTCACAGGTTGGGACCATATGGGTTTAACCCATGATCTCAACCCATATTACCAGCTCTAGTGCCCCCTCCCTCCTTCACGGATACGACCCGTGTCATTGTAAACCCCAAAAAAAAAACACTTTGAAAAGTGAAGAGTAAATTAGTACATAGCTTTGTTGAATTTGTTTTTTTTTTACAAAAGTTGAACTTGTTGAAGTTATGTAAAACGTTCATTTATTTTTGAGAAAAAGATAAAAAATATCACTTTAAATTTAAAGTCCCAAATCAAAATCAATCTTGTTATCTTTAAAAGTATAGATATTGATTACATTTGAATAATAATTGATAACTCATTTTATTAGAAAATCATATTTGAGATTTTAAAATTCAAGCAATTTTTTCTTATCCTTTTTCCTTTATATATATATATATATATATATATAAAGTTTGTACTATATTTTAAATAAAACACGGAAAGTCGTAAAAAACTTGTTCCCATTGATTTCAAGAAAAAAAAAAGTGTTATGAATATTATGATTGTATGGATATCTCTAAACTCTTTACCTCTCGTCTATATTGAATGCCATCATAACTCGTAAGCCCCAAATTGAAGAGTTTCTTTTATAACAAGAGAGAAACCTAATCAAACCCCTATGGGATCATTCCCAATATTCCAATCGCTATATAATATCTACATGACCGCCTCAAGAGCTTAAGCCACAACATGAAACCACCATTCGCCTCCAATGCCTTCTTTGCAAGCCAATCAGCTGCCATATTGCATTCACGATTTATGTAGGAAATGTTAGTCTCCCATTCCCTACTCATAAACTACTCAATCTCGTGGTGAACAATCTGGTCTAACTGGACCTCTGTATGCTCTGCCATCACAAGCTCAACGGCTGTGGTAGAATCGGATTCTAGAACTACTTTTCGATAACCCAGGTCCTATGCAAGTTTAAGACCGTGAAGACAAGCATTTAGCTCCTCCGTTAACACATCCCCATCGCTCAGCTTACAAATAAAGCCAATGATAAACTCTCCTCCATGGTTGCGAATGAGCCCTCCACATGGCGAAGAATTATATACGTGAGAAAAGTCACCATCAACATTGATTTTGATCCATCCCTTCTCAGGTGCCGTCCACCTCGCAACACGTGCAACCTGACTTACTCCTTGGATCATAGACCTAGCTAAACGAGTACTTGTAGCTCGTATACACTCCAATAACGCCCTCGTACTTGCCATGATAGAATCGTTAGAGACTCACTTCTTCTCAAAGACTGCCAGATTGCATCGGCGCCACAACCACCAGCAGATGACAACAAAAAGAGCATTACACTCACTGTTCTTGCCTGTTTCCAGACGTAAGTTCCACCATAACCAGTCTGTAAAGCCAAGGGTACAAGAACGCTGCCACTTCTCAGCTGGAATCAACTTTCTCGATAAAATGTCGGTATCTTTACACTCATGGAACACATGGAGCATGGCTTCACTATAATCGTGACATACTGGACATCTGTCTTCTGTAGCTAAACCTTTGCGATATCTATTCACATTAGTAAGTAAGCTTTTCCTCGCTGCAAGCCAGACAAGCATCTTACACCTTTGGGGAGAATTAACCTTCCAGAGTCTATCCTATCCAGCAAAGTTATATGGGTCATCATTAGATAGCGATTATAGGCTGGCTTGACAGAGAAGTCACCACTACACTTCCATTTCCATTTCACAATACCCGTGGCCATATTCAAATCCAAACCTTCCTGAACTCTTGCCCATGTCTTCTTAATACCCGCCCAGACATTGGAGCCTTGCTGGTTCATATCTATTTGATAGAAAACATCATTACCACATTTATATTTATTGCGGAAAACATGAACCCAGAAGTCATCTCGCTTCTTGGCCATCTTCCATCCTAACTTCATAAGAAGGGCTTGGTTTTGAAATTTAGCTTGTCAAAAGCCTAAACCACCTTTCTTCGTCTCCTAACAAACTTCTTTCCATGCCACAAGTGCCATTCTCTTTTTCTCCTCTATGCTATCCCATAAAAAAGCTCGTTTCTGCTTATCAAGAGTTTCACACAAGTTGTCTGGAAGATGACAGGTCTACATTACATACCCAGGTATTGCTGATGTAACCGGTGAAATAAGACTCGTGCGACCTGCAAGCGACAAAGTCTGAGCCTTCCATCCCGTTAAACTGCGCTTAACTTTATCAACAGTGTCCTGAAACGAGGACTGAGTAACTGTCGTGTAATGAAGAGGAACACCCAGATAACGGGCCAAATCCACCATACTTTGAAAACCCAGCAACGTACTAATTTCCTCACACCTGGTATGATTCATATTAGTAGAGAAGAAAACTCAAGTTTTAGCATGGTTTACCTTAAGACCCTAGCATGATGAAAATAGCTCTAGACACTGATGCATTAACTCTGCCTGATGGACAGAAGCCTCACAAAATAGAATAGCATCATCAACAAAAAAGAGATGCGAAATAGGTGAATCGATCTTGTGAGCCTAATAGGACGCCAATCCCTTGAATCCATTTTCTCTTGGATGAGATGACCAAGCCTCTCCATACAAATAACAAATACGTATGGGGAGATTGGATCCCTTTGACGCAAGCCTCTGGACGTGATCCGCCTTACTACCATTCCAAAGAAGCTGCATGTGAACTGAGTTAACACTATTCCGAATGACTTCAATAAAACAACCAAGAAGGCATAATTCTTCCAAACACCGAAGAAGAAAATTCCAATTCACCCGATCATATGTCTTTTCTAGATCAATTTTAATGGTTATATAACCCTTCTTGCCTTTCAAATTTTGCAGGTCAAATTGAAGAGTTTCTTACATTTATTCTTTGTACCATCTAATGATATAGTTATGTTGCTTAATTGTCCTCTTTATGTATTGTAGCTCATACAGTTAGTCTTCAATATTGGGGTCCTATAAATTGAGGTATGTACACACATTTGCGATAAGCAATGAAATAAGAATTACCCTCTCTTTGCCCTCCAAATCTCTCTTGTTTTGCTCATCTCTCTAATTACAAATCTTTCTTATATTCTTCTCATTTTTCATAACAAGTTATCAGCATGACATTCTACCAAATTATTTCATGTAATACTTCCTTTACATTTATATTAAATACCTTTTCAAATTTTGACATATCTACATTGCGGATATGAAGGACAAGGCGATCCAGTTCCGGCGTTGTTGAGTGTAATGTCAAGGGTGCTAAATTTACCCATAATGAAGTCCACTACCAAGCAAACATGTGAGTCGCCACCGAAGGATTCTACAACCCGTATACCAATGTTGCCTTGCACATCAACAATGCAAACTTTGGCACCATGCTTTCTAGCTCACTATCTTGCTAACAAGCAAAGCATATTGAGCTGGCATACTCTCCCTAAGGATTCGTTGTTGATCAATTGAAAATTCTTGCTCATCATGGTAAAATTACATCCTAACAGTTTTATATTTAATATTTATTTCTTTAAAGTATAAATACTTTATTTTCAAGATTATAATTATGAATTTTGATATCAATGGATTAATATGTTTAAACCACAATATTGAGATGGCCAGCAGCCACATTGCCGTTTATTTTATGGTTATATGACAAGAAATTATATTTATTTCAATTTGATTATTTTGTAAAAGGTCACCGAGTGATCTTAAGAATGGCATTTATATACAAAAAAACTCTAGTTTGATTGTTATGAATGGTATCTTTACCATGCCCTTGAAAGCCAATAACTCAAGAATCTATTCTAGTCTTGAAGACTGAATATGTGATAAAACTTATGCCAATGAAAGATAGAGTAAATTTATGGCCTTTAAAGAAAATCAAAGCACACATATCAGTACATTTTATCTAAAATGGATGACCGACTGAAGGGGTGGAAAGCGAATACTTTGTCAATGGCAGCTTGCCATACACTAGTCTCTTCAGTGGTTTCAGCAATTACCAACTATGCTATGCTATCAGCATGGTTACCAACAACAACGTGTGATGAAATTGATAAGAAGAATAGGGGCTTTCTTTGGGGAAGTACAGGCACAGGTAGGAAGCCTTCAATTGTTACCTGGGATGAGGTATATAAGCCTAAGGATGCGAGAGGACTAGGCTTGTGACACACCCACAAACAGAATGAAGCTGGGATAGGGCCTGGTGAAGCGAAGGGATACCTTATGGGTGAAGTTCATGCGGGAAAAGTACAAATGTAGGGAGGATACTCTACCTATCATTAGAAAGGGGAGGGGTGAATCTCAGGCATGGAAGGGGATTAGGAATGTTTGGGAGTGGGTTCAGGAAGGTGTGGGATGGAGAATTGGGAAGGGTGGTCGAGTGCATTTTTGGACTGATCTGTGGCTTCCCCACTATGATAGCCCTGTGAAGTATTGTGTTAGAGACATCCCGGCTAGTATTTTAGACGATCATGTGTGTGTGTGTGTGTGTGTAACACCGTCAGGTGGGAGGGATTGGACGAAGTTTGATTCTTTTTTGCCACACTTCGTGCTTGATGCCATGCGGAGGGTTGTGCCGGATGCTCGAAGATATGAGAATGATAAACCATTATGGCGGGCCTCAAGTAACGGGGAATTTACACTCAAGTCGGCTTATAGGTTGGTGGCAGATGTGCGGCCCTCTTCTCATCGAGGTTTATGGCAGAATTTATGGAAGATAAATACCCCTCAAAGGTGCAAAACATTTTTGTGGATGGCGGCGCGTGGGAGATTAATGACGAATTCTTGGCGAGCAGCATGTGGAATACAAGTGCAACAGGATTGTTTTGTGTGTCCAGGGGTAAAGGAGAGTGTGTTGCACATTCTCCGGGATTGCCAAATAGCAAGAGGATGTTGGGCAAAATTGTCAGCGTCTCCTCCCCAGAGTAGCCAGTTTTTTGAGTTTGCGGATCCATGCTCTTGGATACGATGGAACATAGCAAGAGGCAATAGCATGAAGGGGTGGCTTGAGCAGTGTGGTTTGCAATACTATGTCGACAACTCTGGATGAACAGGAATTCAAGAGTATTTCATGGTAAGAGATCGGGAATTAATCATATATTAGCCCAGGTTCGAGCTCAAATGAGATGGGCTGATGTGAAGCTATGTAGATCGCATTTTGAGAAGGAAGCCTCTTGTGTATGGAAGCCTCCGTATGTTGGCTGGGTCAAAGTTAATGTGGAGGGAGCATGTAGGTCGGAGGGGGATTTTGCGGGGTGCAGGGGGATTGTGCGGGAACATGAAGGTGCACCGCTGACAGGATTTATGTATAGCCTGGGGTGAGGAACTAGCCTTCATGCGGAGGCTTGGCCAGTGCTGATGGGGCTTAAGATGGCGTGGGACTCGGGGTGGAGGCGTGTAGTATTGGAATCTGATTGTTTGGAGGTTTTGGAGTTGGTAACAAGTGGCTGGGATGATGAACTCAATTACTGGAGCAAATTCATCAGATGCTGGACAGAAGGTAGGAGGTCTCCATGGAATGGTGTGGTCGTAATTCAAACAGTGTGGCTGATGCGCTAGCTAAAGAATTGATGCGAGTTTCTGTAGGGCTAATTCGGTTCCGGGATCCGCCGGAGTGCATTCGCTCTATGTTGAGTCTGAACTTAATTGCCTTGTAGTCCTGTTGTCTTATCTATCAAAAAAAAGAAAGAAAGAAAATAATATTGCTATGGGCATTAAAATAGAATTATGAGTTCGTGTTGTGATGATAAGGCTTAAAGCCATCTAGAAAAATAATTATGAATTTAATTTATTGAAAGTGAGAACAAATGGTTATAAAACCACAAATAACCAAGAACAAATGTCAAGGGTGTTACGAAATCAAATAGCCAAAAAGACCATCATAATATTGATGTATTTTATTGTGCCACTTGTACGCATATTAAATGGATCATATATTGCCCAACAAGGGCATGGTTCCATTCCAATTGGGATCCCTTTAAAAGGGTATAGAGATTATATATTATTTATATTTTTTTTATTTATTTAAATCTTATTTGTATGATTTCATTCAACATATTAGTTTGAATTTATTGTGATTTATTGATGATATAAATTTTATTATCAGTATTTGATGTTGTTTTTAGTTTAACTAAATATATGAAATTAGTTAAGAATGAACAATTAAGCTAATTGCTGACAAGCTTCTAAACATTTGATTACTGTGAAATTGCCTTGTTCGAACCCACAATCAAGAGGTGAAATTAAAACGTTTTCACCTTCAAGCCAAGTAAGCATTATTGCAAAATTCTTTTTGAACTAATTATATTTGGCTAAAGAAGAATTGATAGTGAAATTTTATGACCCATAGGTACCAAAACACCTTTACTAAAGATTTTTTTTTTTAATTTGTATCTTATTGTGTGACATATTCGACACTTGTCAAGCTCTTTATAATCTTTTTGTATAATATGCAATCATTAGGGCATGTATGAATCTTTTTATATTTTATGCCAAGGGGACACAAAATTTTCCTTACATCATAGTCCTTTACAAACTCAAGTTACTCTGAAGCACTGACGTCCCTCCACCTATGTTATGTTTTCAAGCTTACGAATTTCACCAAAGTATTCAACATTTGTTGCTTTCCGTAGCCTGGGATAAGAGCTTCTCAGCATTACTGCACATATCACCATGCATACTTGCATGCTCAAAGATTCCAGCTCCAACATCACTAATCATGTCCTCCATTCTATCACCAGTATCCATGGCATCATAGTCATGATGAAATGTCACTTCCCACTGTTGAGATTTATTTGGCCTTTCCACTTCTTCACCATACCATATGCATATTGTATAATTATTCATAAAACCCTCACAAATTAAGTGTGTGCATATTTCCATAGGAATTAATCACCTACCATTCAGACATTTCATACAAGGGCAAAAAAACCTCCTCTAAACATCAACATGTGAAGTATTTATTCTAGCAAAATCCAAAAACTCCATAACCCCATTATAATACTTAGGGCTTGTCCGTTTACAATTTATCCAACTATTATCCATATTTGACATCCTATGTTGTGAGTGAAAAAAATGCAAGTCCGTATAAATCTTAAAAATGATATAGATGAAGAGTATTTAATTTTTTTAAAAAATATTAACCAAATACCTAGAAGCATGAATAAGACCACACCGAGATATTTAGGTCAGGACATTGCAAAAATGAAACTAGAGTGGGTTCCTCTTTGTTTGCTCGTGGTAGAATGAAACTGTGAAAATATTTAGATCACAAAATGAAAAATGAAGGAGCAAGTTTGAGGATTGAAATAGAAGTTCAGCTATTGAAGGGGAGTGCAATTAAAATGACGCTCGAAGACAAGTGAGATTGAAGGCAAAGAAGGTCACACAGAGAAATGCAATGAACTGTGATTTTTCCAGGTCTCAAGTGCCAAAGTATATTAGGCGGGCGTCAATGTTTAGATCGGTAATGTGTAAGCATATTTAAATTATAATTTTCTAGACCAAACATATTAAAAATGATCCACAAACACAATTAATTTAGAGCGGTTAAAAATACAACTGGTTTAAAAATTACCTTTTACACCGTGTGTAAGACAACCAGTCTATATCAAGACTGAATGTAAAAATAACCAGTTTAGAAAATATTGTTTAGACCTAACTAATGTGCGACTGGTTTAAATTTGTAATGATATTTATAAAAATTCCACCGGTCATAGTTTTTAAACCTTCTCCCCCTATAGAAGTCTAGATGTGATGGTCTTAAAAGCATTTTTTTCTAGTAGTGATATTATCAAATGTATTGTGTGCTATGCTTGAAAAATTAGCAATTTGGTATTAACCATTGCCTTCAGAGCTATAATATTTGTAATATATATGCTATTGTTATATTGCTCAAAAGCATATTGAATTTAGAGATTCTCTCTCTCTCTCTCTGGCACTGCAACATGTTTTAGCCTGTAGGCCTATAATAAAGTATCATCTAAAACTATTTTTTCTTGGTGCCTGAGACATTTTAATCTTTGGCCTTCAAGGTCATGTCATTTATGATTATCAAAATATCTTGGTGCCATAAAATTTCTACAGATATATATCATTCAAGAAGATTATGAAGTGATCTTTTACTAAATAGATGGAATTCAAAGTGATATGGCTTCTGGCCATTCACTCACAAAATCATGAATTTACCATATGTGAAATCAACATAGCCGCTGGCTATTTTATTATTGTGTTTTCCAACACACTAAGTCAATTGATATCCAGCCATCCTTCATTGTAAGTAAGTGCTTTTTGTAATATAAGATATTTGAACCAATTGGCCTTCTGAGCTATATTATTTATGATTTTCAAATAGTCATTATATCATACAAATTTGGTAGAGACTCATGAGTGGCATAATTATTTAATGTGATCATAGAAAAAATAAATATGCTAATTAGTCTTCAGGGCAGTTACTATTTAATGGCATAAATCATTTTCAAAGTTACAAAAATCTTGTGTGTCATTCAATATTTGAAATATAAAGTGGTCTTTTACAAAAGAACCTTTATTAAAACTCATGAGGCTTCTTGCCATCTCATCAAAAAATTCAGAATATTATGGCTGCTAGCCATTTAATAATATGAAACTATAATATCAACAAATATCAAATTGTGGCAATTATGGTTGCTGGCCATTTAATAATATGGAATTATAATATCAACATATATTAATATCATATACACATAAGAATAAGATAAAAGTAAAACTTGAATTTTTAACAGATAAAATGTAAAATATAAATATAACATAAAGTGAGGAGAAAATACAAAATTGAAATATAGAAAAATTGCAAGACCATATTTTCATTCATCAAACTATGGATTATAGGGCTTCAGGCCATTTAATAAAGATAAAAAATAAAGCTATATGTTTTATGGCCTTTAATCTCAAGATAGAAATAAAAGTTATATGATTTCTGGCCATATAATAAGATAGAAAATTAAAACTATAAGGCTTTTGGCCGTATAATCTCAAAATAAAGAAAAATAAAGTTTATATGGCTTCTGGCCATTAAATAATATAAAACAATAGAACCTATATGGCTTCTGGCCATATGATCTAAAAAAAAAAAAAAATTATATAGCTTCTAACCATTAAATAAGATTAAAAAAATAAAATACAAGCTATATGGTTTCTCACCATTTAATATGATAGAAAATAAAATTTGTATGCCTTGTTGCTGGATAATTCAAAATAGGAAATCAAAAGTATGGCTTCTGGCCATACTAGAAAGTAACAACATCAGAAAAATAAAAAGCTAATGAAGAGATTTAAAATAATATAAAAATTAATAATGATCTCCAATATTAGCCATAGAATCTGATATTTAAAATAAGGGTAAAGGATCCTTTCAATTCCATATAATAGTATAGAATATCCCAGATAGATCAAATAAAAATTCGGTAGAATCAAAACTTTATCATCCCTTCATTTGAGACTCGTGTTGATAAGACAGTATAAAATAAAGGAAAATATGATAAGAGAAAAGCAGAATGAGTAGGGAATTAGAGGGTAAGAAAGAGTAATTCTCATTTATTATTAAGGATACAAAATACATAACATAAGCCTTCTACGTTTATGCTTAATTCTCCATCTGACATTGCATTATATCTGAGGAAGAAATTCGTGGTTTTGTTGAGAGATGTAAAGGCACACTAATCAGATAGTACATTCAGTAGTTTTGAATGAATCAAAAATCATCTGGCGGCGATAGAACATTCTTAACCGATACTGAATATATCTCATTGCTTTTCTAGGGGATGGTTGGAGTTGCAGAGAGAAGGGTGTCGGTTCTGTGGTTGGAGAAAAGGAGAGATGGTGGTGTATAGAAAGGGGGAGAAGAACGGGATTTTTTTCCCCATTTCCCAAACAAAAATTGGCGGTGGATTAAAATTAAATTAGGTGTTGCATTTTGATTGGTTACTCATATAATTATTTTTATATTTTAAAATTTAAGTATATCTTATCAATATTCAATTGATGAGTCAGCATTTTCCGTTAAATAAGAGTAACGGTGTTAAATTAAATGACTAAAAGTATTATTTTTAAACTTAAGGGATCAAACTTAAATCTGATATAAACTTAGAAGACCTCATGTATAATTTAACCATATAAATATTATATCCATAACAACTAAGTACAAGCATTTTTTAACCTTAATTGATAATTTTTCAAGTTATAATTGAACTTAATTAAAAAAATGATTATAAGAAGCCTCTTAAATCTACGGTGCCCTGTCTTTGGACACCTAAGTGCTGTTTCTTTTAAAAAATTCAGAAAAGTCAATAATAAACAATTATTAAAAAACTACACAGATGTCAAATATCTTTGGGGGCATCCAACATTAAGGAATTTAAAAAAAACCCTTTAGTGTGTTGATATCAAAATGCATCTAAAAAATATTTTAAGGGTTAAAGTATACTTGTAGTCTTTTAAATTTAAACGAGATTCTATTTTAATCCTTTAACTTTAAAAAACGTGTTTTTAGTCCTTTTGAGTTAACATCATTAACTTCAATAATAAAAAATACTGAGTCAACAAATTTAAAATGTCTACTCAACAAATTTAAAAACTAACATGTCTTTCCAGGAGATTGATTTTAGAATTAAAATATAAAAGTAACTATATTAAAGAATTAAAATTTGGACATGTTAGAATTTTAAATTTGCTGACTCGTTATTTTCTGTTAGTGAAGTTGACACTGTTAATTCAAAAGACTAAAGACACACATTTTAAAGTTGAATGACTAAAATGAAACCTTGTCTAAATTTAAAGGATAAAAAATGTACTTTAGCTTACTTTAAGGTGTTTGTTTATTTGGATACATCACAAAATACTTTAAAATATTAATGCACATGATAAAATATTACAGGGTACCAGACCACCTTAACTCTTTTCCTTAAATTATTATTGGATTGACAGGATTCAATTATGATTAGATTCCTTATGTGTTTGGACCGTGCTTATGATTGGATTAAGTGGCCTCAACTCTTTAGTAGTTAGTAGTTGCAATGAAAAGTGAAAACAACCCAACTGTCCTCCTTGCGGATCCCACAAATTTGTTGATTCTAAACGGGATTAATATATATATATATGTATGGTGATTTCACTGGCCGATCTGGATAGTGGGGAATTCCTAAACAAACAAACTAAACTAAAATCATGTTCCCAATTTGGCGCACACGGTAGGACCCATTTTCCGTTTTGGTTGAAACAGAGGGGCGCGCGCGCGCGCGAGAGTTTGTGCGGGAGAGCTTTATTACTCTGTTGTATTAAGTGTGTGTTTGGGTAAGCCCCAAACCACAATTTCAATTTTTTTTTTAATTGAGATAAAATTCCTCTCACATACTTATCTCATAAATCGTAAAAACTATTCTCTAAACGCTAATTGTCACCCCCTTTTCTTATTTTAACCTTTTTCGGAGTATTCGCGAAAAATGATATGCGGTTCGATGGGCAACAGAGGAATAACGTAAATATACTGATATTATGTGCATGATCACTAAAATTCCCCATAGGGGTTCAAACCTAATAATTATAAGCAATGTAGCCGCATAGGGCTATTAGGGTGTCGAAACCCGTCCCAGTAAAATGGAGACATCTTCTTGTCTTCGTTCCACCACTGTAATCCCCTCGTACGGTACTCTGCATTGATTTTAGTATATATTCTATCTTCTCTTGTCTAAACTGTTGGTAGGGGAGGGTGAGATTCCAGAGAATCTCAGTAAGAAAACAGTATTAATATGCATGCAAGATAAGTGCTTAATGCATGACATGCTTGCATTATATAAACTCATGCTAACACAATGACATATATGCGTGCTCAATGTTTCGTGCAACAAAACTGTGGCCACATTATAAATAAAAACAGAGCTCCAATTATCATATATGTTTCACATAATCAATCAAAGCAATAACATGCATCAATACACTAGCATAAATATCAAATACAATAGGAGAGGTAGAGCGGGTAATATGGGCCCAACCCGTGGGCCCGCGGGTTTTGATGGGTTAGGGTTGGGAAAATCCCAACCCGTAAAAATGCGGGCCACACAGGCCCGCTCCACATAACCCGTGGATTGATGCGAGTCAGCCCGCGGGTTGGCGGGTTGGCCCGCAAATCTTTTTATTTTTATATTTACATATCATAATTTTACAAAACTTATAAGTTTTTCACTCCTATCTTGGTACCTCCCAATCCAAAGAGAAAAAATCTTAGCCTCTTCCCTTCTTCTTTAAACAAAATTATTATATCTTGGTTGCTTGAGAATGAATTTATATTTTGTTTATAAACTTTAACAAATTTGATAACTTTATCTCTTAAATTGTAGATTATGTTTTTAAATTTTTATAAGAGAAATGATTGATACTAGGAAGGTAAATTTAGTTACTTATATGTATATATATATATATATATATATATATGTCTCATATTTTCAATCCTCTTTAAAAAATAGAATTTTTTTTCAAAAAAACAATGCGGGCCCGCGTGCTGACTCGCAATCCGCATACTGCGGGTTAGGGTTGGCATTTTGCCAACTCGCAGAGGTGTGGGCTGCACAAGCCAGCAACGCGCGGGCCGCGGGTTGGTGCGGGCCAACCCGTAACCCGCGGGTTGGCCCGTATTCCCAGCTATAAGGAGAGGTAAGTTCCCTACCTTGTGTCCATTTTGCTAAGCAGAAATAGTTCCTTGATCTACGTGCAAATAGCTCAGGCTCCATATTCATTCTTACATTGCAAAATGTACTGTTTAAACATTTTCATAGTATTTCTGGGGGTTATATGAGTTTATATTGAAAAATTACTAAAATACTCCGGGGACTCGGCCCGACTGCATTTTTCCAGAAATTCTAACATGGGCTATCCTAAAGTATTTTTGTCCAAGGAATTCATTTCCAGACTCAGAATTACCAAATTCAATGTTAAATTATAAAATTACCCTTGGCCGCCCCACTTTAAGGGTTTCAGGGGTGTTTCGTAATTATGCTTTTTTGTCCTTTTCTAAAAAAGTGACCAATTGTAATCCCACCTAATTTTCACTCTTGAACTCAATGGAACCATCAAATCATTGAAAATCTAAATCTAAGACCCATTTACAACCCTAGCCAAAATATATGGGTTTTTCGGGGAAAATCGGAGTTTTGCGATTTCGGCTCCGTAAACACGTTCCTCTCTACGCCTAATAATTTTATTGACTATTCCATTAGGTTACAACTACCATTAAGACCCAATTTGGGTAGCATAACCCCTAAGGAAACCCATTTCCAAAAATTACAAACAAAGACAATCCGAAGAAATTTCACCGATTAAATTGTTCACAGTAGCTAGAATAGTCAATATATGAAGGTTTGGAAGTTACCTCAAGCTCCCACTAGCTTTTCCTCTTCTTGGTTGAAACCCTAGGTCCTTAAACACCCAAATTTGAGCTCCACAAACCTTGAAGAACATGAAAGAATAGTTTAGGAGTGGAGTTATACGCGTTAGGTAAGGATTTACCGAAGAACTCAACCTACCGTACGAGTCATCTTGTTAACACCCGTTTTCATTTCGATAATCGAAAAGTAATAAAGACGGAATTCAATGGGCATACAGAAAAGTGCAATTATATTGATAAAAATATTCATTTACAATCTTACATCGTTCATCAACGAAATACAGAAATACTGCAGAAACTTAATATTTACCGGATATCCCAAAATATCTAAGGCATACACTAATTATAACCACTATTTTGCCCTTGCATTAAGACACGAGCTAATTACTTCTCGGTGTCCACACCTTTGTCCTTCGATCCACTGGCACCAGCTGAGATATTTGTTTTTAAAAAAGGGTGAGATTCCGAAGAATCACCGTAGAGACATACGATCCACATATAAAATGTGAAAATTAAATATGCAATGCACTATATTAAACAAAAATGAAAGTTCAATTCGATTCATATATATTTACCTCAACTGAGTCATCAACTATAGCTAGGATTTCCTATAATATACCTCAACTGAGTCATCGACCACAGTTAGGATTTTCCGATATACCGTTGTTAGATAGCGAACCACAACTAGGTACTGTGCCTCTAGCACGCAATCATATCACGAAATACAGTAACAAATATATATAATTATTCACATAGTGTATGAAAAATGGTAGTTCCTACCTCGAAGTTTGTTAAACCCCTTATTCAGTGTGCCTTGTAAAACGTGTCATTTTTGGCGTCCGACTCGGTCCTAAAATATTAAATGTACCAGAAATAGGTCATAACCTATCCAAGTATCATTTTAAACTCTTCTATAGTGTTTCTTATGGTTATATTAGTCTATAGTAAAATTTTACCAAAATGCCCCGGGACCCCGGCTCCCGATGACACGTTTTCCCAAAATTTTGACCAAGGCTATTCTGACTTATTTTCGCCCAAAGAATCCATTTCCGGGCTTGAAATTACTAAATTCACCGTAAAATTATGAAAATTCCCTTGACAACCCCTATTTAGGGATTTCAATGGCGTTTTCATAATTATGCTTTTTCGGCCTCTACTGAAAAAGTGATCAATTGTAACCCCACATATTTTTGCCCACTGAATCCAATGGAATCATTTATTTCATGAAAATCCAACTCCTAACACCAGTACTGGTTTTGGCCAAAAATTGAAGGAAGAATGGAAAAATGGAGTTTTGTGTTTCAGCTTCCAAAACTTGTACTTTTCCACTTCTAATCCTTAGTTAGCTCATTTAAACACTTCTTAATCATGATTTAAAGAAATTTGGGCAGCATAACCCCTTAGGGTTATAGCTTTTTAAATTTTCAAAATCAACAATAAACCATCAAACAACTCAAGAATCAACAACATCAATACACTAAGAAGTTGAGGTTTTAAATATTACCTCTTGATTCTTGGTGTTTCTCTCTCTAAGATGTCCTCCCTCTCTCTCCTCAACCTTGAAGATTAGCTTGCTAAACCAAGGTTTCCATGAAGAATAAGAGATTAGAGGATGAACTACACAAGATAGGAAGCTCAATCACTTGAAAAACAAGTTCTTACCTTAGATCTTGCTTCCTCTTGCTCTCTAAATCTCCAAAGGACTTACAAGCTTACTCTCTCTCTCTTTTTGCTCTTGCCTTGGCCAAGATGTGCTTATGGAAAGGAAAAGAAGATGTTTTATTAATTTACTCTTCTTTCCTCTTGGCCATTGATTTAATCAAGGGATTATAATGTGACACTTGTCACAATCCTCCATTCCTTCATGATTACTTCATTAGCTTCCCATTAAGTTAGAACCAATTTCCTTCCCTTCTTTAGCCTCTCAAAACCGTGTCCTCCCCCTTGCTTCAACTAGCCAACAACTCTTCCAACTAAGTCCAAGTTTGCACTCTTTTATACACTCATTTCTTTCATCCCTTCACTCAAGCTTATCCTCCTATCTTATACTCAACATTTAATCTACCAACTCACTCAACCATTATCATCATTTCCATAAGTACCATGTTCATGTAGCATACCATCATGAGTATATTCATGTAGTAATCAAGCATGTGCTCTTGCAATTTAATTATAAGCTAATTTCCCATTATTTTTATGAGTTGGCCGAAATTTAGGGAGGAAAAGGGAAAGTAAAAAAATTGATTTAAACAATTCCATAATTCATATAAATGAATTATGTATAATTCCCCCTAATTTCACAATTCTTAAACTATTTTACCAAGAATAATCAAATTACTTATTTTCCTTTATTTTCCTTGATTAATTGAAATTAACTCCAATTAATTAGAAAATAATTAATTTTGGGCTATATTTGCAAAATTATGATTTTGCTATCACTTTTGTAATTTAATTCATTTCTTGAATTAATTTTCCCATTTCTTTATGAATATGAATATTTCAAAATTTATAAGATCAAAATTTATGAATATTCACCATTTTATTGAATTTCTCAAATAATTATAATGTATATTTGGTGAATAAAATTTGAGGTATTATACCTTTTCTCCATCTCTCTCTAAAACTCAACAAGCTTCTCTCTCTCCTTATGGCTGCTACTCCCGTCTAAAATGGTAGGAGGAAGATGATGATTTTCTTTTTATCATATATATATTATAATATTTTAATCAATTGTTTAATGTTTTAAAATTTCCAAAATTAACTTTATGTACATAAATCTCTATGTACATGTAACCTTATCCATTAAGCTTACAAATATTTCCTTCTCCATGCCAAATGTAGGAGACACCTAGGGGTCTCTCCTTATGATCTCAATTAGCTTCACAACTTATTCCAGTTATGTATACACATAAAGTTTCAATTTTGGTCAAAATTGCATTTTTTGCTTAAATTTTCCATAAATTCATATTAAATTGACCAAAATATTCTAAATATATTTTTCCTTTTATTTTCCTTAATTAATTAAAATTAACTTCAATTAATCGAGAAAAAATTAATTTTGTGATAATTTGGCAAAATTACGATTTTGACATTACCTTTTTAATCCAATTTCTTTTCTCATTTTTCTTTGGCCAATTCCCATATATTTTTGGACCAAATATTTTTTCTAATATTTCTCCACTTTTGGACCTTAATATTGGGCTTTTTAAATTACCCAAATTAATTCCATAATTATTTTTCCCATTTTCTTATGGATGTGAACATTTATAAAATTTATAAATTCCAAATTAATGAATATTCACCATTTTATTGAATTTCTAAATCAATTACAATATATTTAATAAATATAAAATTTGGGGTGTTACACTAATCCAAACACACACTAATTCACATGCAAATATTAAAAAAAATCGAACATTGAAAAAAAAAAAAAAAGAGGCGAAAAAGAGATCAGCTCGCCAAAATAATGAGTGATGCTTTTCCGCGGTCAACATTATTAGAGTGTTTTTTTTTTATCACAAGGTAATTAATAAATACTCCACTTGTTATTTATTATAATTTTTAAATTTGTGATCGGATGTGCTCAAAATATAAACTTTATTTTAAATTTTTCTAAACATTTATTACTTTTTTTTGTCAACTTTATCCTTTATTGAATATATTTATTGCATTTATTTTCTCTTATTTACCTTCTTTACATAGAAGAGTATAGTTGAAAAAATAATATATATATATATATATATATGTATATATATATATGTATTGTCTTTAATTAATTTTATCTGCTTTTTTATTAACATAACTCGGCTCTTTGAAGCTTATAACAAGAAATGGAGGGAGTATAATGTTAACTCATTTAATTTGATTCCATGAGAGGAGATTACGTATAATATTATGTAAGATTTATTCATATATTTGATTATACTTATGTAATATAAAGAAGATTGTATTTGGTAATGATGACTACACACAAGGATGTATCTTCCCCATTTACAAGTTTTTGTAAAAAAAAAAAAAAACTATGGCCTAAAACAATGTTTTTCAACTTTCTCTTCATTTTATTCTAGGCCTCCTACCTTTTCCATTGAATATATTTATTGCATTTATTTTCTCTTATTTGCCTTTTTTACACAGAAGAGCACAATTGAAACAATAATATATATGTCTTTAATTAATTTTACCTGCTTTTTTATTAACATAACTCGGCTCTTTGAAGCTTATAACAAGAGATGGCGGGAGTATAATGTTAACTTGTTTAATTTGATTCCATGAGAGGAGATTACGTACAATATTATGTAAGAGATTTATTCATATGTTTGATTATATTTATGTAATATAAAGAAGATTGTATTTTGTAACGATGACTACACCGAATAAATATATTGGGATTACACTCTGAAACTCATGCATAAGGATGCATCTTCCCCATTTACAAGTAAAAAAAAAATTCTCTAGCCAAAAACAACGTTTTTCTACTTTCTCTTCATTTTATTCTAGGCCTCCTACCTTTTCCATGGACTTCTAAGTTTCATATTCTTCTTCTTTTTCTTCCCAATAAGATTGGGTCTCAGATTGTCTTCTTTATTACTCCTCTAATCCTATTTCTAAGTTACTTTCAATATATTTTGTTATAGTCAAAGAAAACTTTAAACCTCATTAAATATGTCTTAAAATTTAATAACTTTCTAATTTTTATTTTTAATTAATTTAATATACACTCTATATTAAAAGTATAAAGCTACGCAATAATAGATAGAGAATAAAATTATACATTCGTATTCGTATGAAAACCTTAATGATGTGACTTATAATTATAAATACAACAACAACAACAAAGCATTTATCCCACTAAGTGGGGTCGGTTAAATTGATCGCATGACGTCATTGTACTCTGTCGAAAACCAAATTGTTTGGTATATTATTAATCAAAAGGTCTCTCTTTATGACTTCATTAAGCGCACGCTTCGGCCTTCCGCGACCTCGTTTTATAGGACTCCATACGGCTTGATCCACCCTCTTCACCGGTGCATTTAACGGCCTTCGTTGAATATGTCCAAACCACCTCAAACGAATTTCTACCATTTTTCCTTCAATAGAGGCCACTCCAACTCGTTCACGTATATGATTATTACGAATCTTGTCTTTTCTTATATGACCATACATCTATCTCAACATCCTCATCTCGGCCACCCCCATTTTATGCTCATGTAATCCTTTTAAAGCCCAACACTCACTACCATAAAGCATTGCTGGTCTTATAGCAGTGCGGTAGAACTTCCCTTTTACCTTATTAAGTACTTTCTGATCACAAATAACTCCAGTAGCTTTTCTCCATTTACACCATTCAGCTTGAATTCTGTGATTGACATCACCATCAATTTCACCATCTTGTTGTATAATTGATCCCAAATACCGAAATTTTGTCACTTGTGGAATGACTTGCCCTTCCAATTTAACTTCCACTTCATTTCGACATTGTCTCTTGTCATACTTACAATGCATATATTCAGTTTTGCTCCTACTCAGACGAAAACACTTCAATTCCAAAATCCATCTCCATATCTCAAGTTTAGAATTAATTTCCTCCCTGGATTCAGCCAACAGAACTATATCATCCACAAAAAGTATGCATTTAAGGATCTCCTCTCTTATAGGCTCAGTTAGAACATCTACTACTAGGTTAAACAAATAAGGGCTCAAAGCTGATCCCTGATGTAGGTCAATCCTTATAGGAAAGTCCTTTGTTACACCTCCATGAATTCTAACATTGGTTGTAACCCCCTCATACATGTCCTGAATGGCTTTGATATATGCAAACCACACCCCCTTCTTTTTCAAGGCTTTTCATAGTATATCTCTTGGCATACGGTCATATGCTTTTTCCAAATCGATGAAAACCATATGCAAATCTCTTCCTTTGCTCCTATACTTCTCCATACACCCCCTTAATAAATAAATCGCTTCTGTTGTAGACCTTCCTAGCATAAATCCAAATTGGTTTTCCGCAATCTCAGTTTCCAACCTCAACCAGCGTTCAATCACCTTTTCCCATAATTTCATTGTGTGACTCATAAGCTTAATTCCTCTATAGTTTGCACAATTTTGAATATCCCCTTTATTCTTATAAATAGGAATCAAAGTACTTTTCCTCTACTCATCCAGCATTTTCTTGAATTGTAAAATCTCATTAAATAATTTTGTAAGCCACAAAACACCCTCTTCACCCAAGCATTTCCAAACTTCAATAGGAATCCCATTAGGCCTAACAACTTTACCATTTTCCATTTTCTTAAAAGCTTCCCTAACCTCGCCAACTCGAATCCTGCGGTAAAATGAAAAATTGAGATCACCTTCTTCTCGAGTTGTCAAATCTTCGCAATCACAAGCCCTCCCCTTCTATCATTGAACAACTTATAAAAGTAGGCTTCCCACCTATTCTTAATATGTCCATCAGTAACCAAAACTTTGCCTTCTTCATCCTTTATACACCTCACTTGATCCAAGTCTCTCGATTTTCTCTCCTTGTTCTTTGCAATCTTGTAAATCTTACGCTCTCCCGCCTTTGTTCCTAACTCCTTATAAAACTCCTCATATGCTTTATTACGAGTTTCACTCACTGCCTTCTTAGTTTCCTTTTTAGCCAAACGATACCTTTCCCAATTTTCCATATTATTACACAAGTGTATTGCTCTAAAACAATATTTCTTATGCTTGACTTTCTCTTGAACAATCTCATCCCACCACCAAAGTCTCCTTATCTTGCCGACCAAAACCTTTTGATTCTCCCAAAATTATTTTAGAAACCTTCTGGACCTTTTTAGACATATTCTCCCACACGAAATTAGCCCTTCCTTGTAACTCCCATTCACCCTCCTCCAAAAGAGTTCTCTTAAAAATCTCCCGCTTCTCCCCCTTTAACTGCCACCACCTGATCCTTGGATTTAAAACTTACCGATGCTTTTGTTTTCACACTTAATATTCACATCAAGGACCAAAACCCTATGTTGTGTTGTCACGCCATCCCCAGGGATTACTTTGCAATTAGTACAAAATCTTCTATCAGAGTTCCTTACCAAAAAGAAGTCAATCTGTGTCTTGGCAACTCCACTCTTATATGTTATTAAATGCTCCTCCCTCTTCTTAAAGCAAGTGTTGACAACCTTGAGGTTATATGCGAGGGAGAAATCAATAATAGATTGACCTTCACTATTGAGCACCCGAAATCCAAAACCCCCATGAGCCCTTGCATGAGGTCCTACCTCCTTACCGACATGTCCATTAAGATCACCTCCAATAAAAATCTTTTCGGTTAGTGGGATATTCTGAATTAGCCCATCCAAATCTTCCCAGAACTTTTCCTTAAGATGTGTTTCTGCCCCTACTTGAGGTGCATACGCACTGATAATGTTTATACTATCCTTCCCAACAATCATTTTTAAGGAAATGATTCTGTCCTCAACCCTTTTAACTTCTACCACGTTCTTTCTCCATTCATTGTCAGTGATGACCATTGACCTTTCCTGTATACTAAAGTTTAAAACCATTAATTTCCCGAGACCTTTCTCCCACCTATTTAGTTTCTTGAAGGCACAAGACATTAATCTTTCGATCATTCATTACGCCCACCACCTCCAGAGATTTGACATTCAAAGTCCACATTCCAAGTGCCAAATCTGATCTTGCTCTCATGAACTAGCTTCTTTAGCCGCCTCCGTTCAGAAGATAGCGGTAGCCCTTGCTCATTTAACACTACACCCGGGCGACAATGCAGCGGCCCTTGCTCACTTATCACTGTACCCGAGCCATACAGCGCGTTACTTACAGACAATGACCTAGCATTAGCACAATTTCTTCGTTGATCCATGTTCATAAGAAATTCGACAGGGTTTTACGTTAGCTGTCGGGGCCTAACACAACCCTCCTCCTTTATCAGGGCTTGGGACCGGCTATAACATAGGCGGACTTATAATTATAAATACGAGATTTTTTTTTCACTCTACCTTTTAAATATTACAATAAGGGTATTCCTTTCCTCTTGGTCATTCACTTTAATCACGCCCTTCATGGCATCACTTGTGTTGTTGTTGCTAGACGGTTCCTAGTATCTTCTTGATTAGTGGTTAAATAGATTATAGAAGTAATTTGGTCCCTTATTTAATAATAAAACTATTAGTTGTTAAAAAGGTTATATATAGTCACTCAATTTAAATTAATAAAAGTTTTTACTATATAGGGATAATTTCATCCATTAATTTGTTCTATACGGATAGGGTTATTATATATTTTGATGAAAAACGCAATTTCAATTCATTATATATATATATACACGGCATATGGACAAGATAATTTTGTCTATAGGTTTTTTATTCCCACCTATTCACATGTTTCTTATAATCCAACTAAATATTTATATGTATATGCATTATTTTTTCTTGATGGCTTACCAAACTGAATTATGTAAACATAATTATATTATATTCCTTACAATTTAGTGAACCAAAGGACTATTACTTACATGTCACAATGTAATATTGGTACTAGTACGGTCCCTCTTTTAGAGTGTCTTCTAAAAACTGTTTTAGTCTCTTTTTTTATAAGATATTCAATAATTTTAAAGAACATCAAATAATATTTTGTTATAAAACGGTGGTAGAAGCCCAAAACAAAAACTAAGAGCTTGTTTATTACGCGGAATATAGAGGAGGGAAATGGAAGATTGCAATGTTCCTCAGCTTGAAACACGTTTGGCTGCCCAAAGTGCTGACAACCCACATTCCCGCCAAGGTGAATGTTCCTTTAAATATGGGAAATTGAGTTCCCACCAAAAATGGGATGAACTTCAAAATGTTCCCAGCAGTGATAAAATGTGGACAAAAATGCCCCTGAAAACATATAATAGAGATTAAAGATGGAGGCAGAACGCGTGCAAGGATTTGGTGAACCAGCTTGGTATAGTGTCGAAAGCTTATTTGGAAAAGGGAAGAGGCAAACTACGTGTGAAATAGAACTCCGAATCAAGGTAATGTTGGTTTGGTTATGTTGTGGTTTATGGCGTGAAGTGGCCAATATATTTCCTGTCTGCATTGTGTGTTGAACAACCGGAGAGAAGCTGAAAATGTGTGGGTTAATTTAGTATGAGCTTATAAATTGGTATGTTTGTGATGTGGGTTGTATTGGATGAACAAATGTGAAAGAAAAACAGAGTCGAAAGATGAAACGATGAACAGTACCACGAGGAAGACGATGAACAGTGAAGACGAGGTCGAGTTCGAATTGGGGTTATTAAGTTTGATCTGGGTTGTTAAGTTTGAATTGGAATGTTAAGTTTGAACTTGAACTTCTGGTGAGGAAGACGTTGAACAGTGAAGACGAGGTCGAGTTTGAACTGGGGATATTAAGTTTGATCTATGTTATTCAGTTCGAACTAGAATGTTAAGTTCGAACTTGAACTTCTGATGAAGTTTTAGGGGTATTTTAGGTTTTTCACACAATCTTCCCACTTAAACCACTCTTTTTTCTTCCAACCAAACATCTCATCTTCCCTCAACCTATGCTCTGTTCCCATGTCTACCAAATAGCTCACTCTTTTAAGTTCCCTCTCAATCTTTCCTTCCTTTCCATTCACTCACTACAAAAAAAAAGGTATTTTGTAGCGGTGGACTAGTAGCGGTTATATTAAACCGCTACAAATTATGACATTTGTAGCGGTTCTTACCTAAACCGCTACAAATTTGTAGCGGCAAGAATATTTGTAGCGGTTTCCTACAAAAAACCGCTACAAATTTGGCGCGAAATTCCCGCCAAAACTTGTAGCGGTTATTTTGTAGCGGTTAATGCACAATAACCGCTACAAAATACCAAAGGTCATAATTTTGTAGCGGTTCTTGCCCAAAACCGCTACAGAATTTCAAGAGACTCCAAATTTGTAGCGGTTCTGGGCAATAACCGCTACAAAATTTCAAACGTTGTGAAGATTTGTAGCGGTTATTGTAGAACCGCTACAAATTTAATTATTTGTAGCGGTTAGAGTAGCGGTTATTTTAATAACCGCTACTAATTACTGGCCTATTTAAACCCCCCACCTCCTTCATTTCTCCGTTTGCTCATTTTGTTTCCTGAGGTTTCTCTGAGTGATTTCTTCGAGATTTGAGCGTTCAGACGGCTCTATAGGAGTTTTTGGTCAGTATTCCGCAGTATTTACACTTGAGGTACGTATATAACACGTATTTTATTTATATTTGTAATTTTATTATATTTTTGCATGATAATGTGACTAATTTTTTGTTAATTTGTACAGTTGATATGGCTTCAGGACAGGATAAGGGGAAGGGGAAGGCCCCTGAGGTCCCCAGACCGAATTTACGGGGTGGCAGCAGCCGGGCAGGGGGCAGAGGGAGGGGGCAGCGCGCAGGCAGGGCTACCGAGGCATCTCAGCCCATCCCTCCACAGGAACCGCAGACGATCCCACAGGCGACGACCGCAGCTGAGGTGCCTGAGGTGGAGGTGCCAGAGATTAGCGTTGAGGACTTCCTCAACGAGGAGGAGTTCGAGATCCCGATTAGTGGGTTCAGGGAGATGGAGCAGTTCCTCGATGAGGAAGAGGCTCGGGAGCAGAACAACCCACGAGGGTTGTCTTCGCGGTCCACTGGGTTTGAGGTGCAGGTCGAAGGTAAATTATTTAATTTTTTAATTTTTTAACTTTTTAACTTTGAATTATAATTTATCTAACGTGCGGTCAACTGTGCAGATGAGCAGGGGAACGTGTCGACGAGGAGGCTGGATGTGGCCGGTCTGAACAGCATGGACCGGTCCCTGCGAGTTGTAGTGCCGTGGAACGAGGGCACTGACCAGCCGATCCACAATGGGGGTCACCTGCTCAACCGCTTCCTGAGCGATCTGGGATCGAATTGGATGCGGTTCCCCGTTCACTTCCCGACATGGAGGCACATTCCGAAGGGGCCGAAGGATCAGGCTTGGGAGGAGGTGATTCAGGTAATTAAAACTATTCAATTAATATTTTTTTAATTAATTCTATTTAATTATCTTTTTTAAATTATGATTTTTAGTATTATTGATATTTAAATGTATTTTTTTCAGCTGCGGTTTGCCGTCCGGGCCAACCGGAAGAGGTACGCCCTCGTGAAGATAGGCGACGCCTGGAGGAACAGGAGGAACCGTCTCTTCCACAGTGTGGATGGGGACGGGACGATGCCTCTGGAGCAGCTGCAGGAGAGCGTACCGGACGGCGTGCCGCCGAACGACTGGGCGCGTTTCGTCCAGTTCAGGAGGAGCCCTGAGGCGCAGGTAATGTATTTATTAGATTTTTGATATATAATTTTGTAATTGTTAAATATTAAATTATAATATCAATTTATTTTGTATTTAATTTTAAATTATAATACATTTAATTTTTTTTTCCAGGAGCTTGCTCGGAGGAACGCCGCGAACCGGGCGCAGCAGACGATCCACCACACAGCAGGATCGAAGACCTTTGCTGTGACCTACAGCGAGCTGGTAACTTTTCAAGTACTTCACTTACTTTTAGCTGATTAATTCATAACACTAATTATTGTTTTGTAATTGTTTCAGGAGACGAGGGCACAGCAGGAGAACCGTCAGACGGACTATGCGGAGCTGTACGCCATCACATACAGACACCGTGACGGGACTGCGACCTCTCAGCAGGCAGAGGCGGCGATTGTAAGTTAATTTAATATTATATTTTTTATAATACCAAGTTAATAATGAAAAATTGTAATTATTAATTGTTTCATAAAATGGCAGGAGCGGATGCAGCAGTCGCAGGCTGAGCTGCGACAGACCCAGCCTGAGGAGTCACAGGGGTCAGTGGACCCGACGGCTCCTCTGAAGGCGGGCCTTAGTCAGCCTGAGCACCCCGGACGAGTGCGGGGGATGGGGATAGGCGCCAGACCCAGCATGATCTACGGCAGGAGCGCCGCGTCTGAGGCTGGCAGCTCTAGAGGGGTCAGACGTCGGAGGGACGAGTCGATTGACCAGCTGCGGTCTGATTTGCAGCAGCAGATGGCGCAGCAGATGCAGGTGCAGCAGCAGCAGCAGCTGCAGATCCACGCAGACGCTATATACGCGCAGCAGACGCAGTGGCGTGAGATCGCGAACACTATGCTCGAGGGAGCATGGGGTCGGCTGTTCCCGGACGAGCAGCATCCAGCGGTCCCTCCTGTCCCTCACTACGTCGTCCCGGGCACGACTCCTCCTCCTACAGCTCCTCCTCCTGCTGATGAGGATGGTGTGGTTCAGTCTACGCAGCGGCCCGATCCAGCGGCATCTGAGGGAGCCCCACCTGAGGGTGCACCAGAGGATCAGCCCCCAGCTGCTTAGTTTAGGACATTTTCTTTTCTTTTAAACATTTGTAAATATTTATGAGATTTTATTTAAGAATTTTCTTATTGTGTTTTATATAATTATATTTATATTATTATATCGCATTGAAATAATTTATAAATGATTTAAATCTAAATTTAAAAAAAAAATTATATATATATATATTTGTAGCGGTTTTAGGTTAAAACCGCTACAAATGGATATATTTGTAGCGGTTTTAGGTTAAAACCGCTACAAATGTATATATTTGTAGCGGTTATTAGTACATAACCGCTACAAATATATAATAATTTTATAAATTAAATATATATATAATTTATTTTTTTTAATATATGTTAAAAAAAATAAATTATATATACATTTATAAATAATTTATAAATGTATATTTGTAGCGGTTTTTAACACAACCGCTACAAATTTACTTATATATTTGTAGCGGTTTCTCTTCATAAACCGCTACAAATATATATGTTTGTAGCGGTTATACACTAAGAACCGCGACAAACACTCAAATCATTTGAATTTTGAAATTTGCCGCCTTTGTGCACAGTTGTAGCGGTTACCTTATGTATAACTGCTACAAATTAGAAAATTATTTTTATATTTAATGTCCAACGGCTTTAATATTAGTAGCGGTTTAATATATATAACCGCTACTAATACGTTGAACATTAGTAGCGGCTATATATATAAAACCGCTACTAATACTCAACAAGTACATTTTGAATTTCCCACCAATTAACGGCTTGAATATTAGTAGCGGTTTTATATATGTAACCGCTACAAAATTATAAACGTTGGAATTTCTGTAGCGGTTGCTGTAGCGGTTTAATAACCGCTACAAAATTATAAACGTTGGATTTTCAGAATATAAGGTTCTAGGCATTCGTAATTATCTTCTCACTCATCTTCTTCTCTATACTTTCTTCTCTCTCACTTGTAGCTATGGATAAATCATGGATAAGGTTGCCGCGCAATTCTCCTGAATATTTGTACGGATTAAACAGTTTCTTAGATTTCGCATTCACTCACGCCAGCTGTAACGGCAAGATCGTCTGTCCGTGTCGGAAATGCAAGTTCAAGAAGTGGCATCCACGAAATGTTGTGAAGGAACATTTGCTTGTGAAGCCTTTCCCTGAGGACTATACGTTCTGGGCAGTTCACGGTGAGAAAGCCGGCGTTAGATATGACGAGGCTCTTCCTCGAAGTTCTCAAGTAGGCGTTCAAGTAGATGAAGATGATCCTGTGAATGATGCTGTGCGTGATGCGTTTGGATTTCAAGGCGACAACTTCAACGAAGAAGTGCACGGCTCTGAGCCGGCTTTTATGGGGAATGAAGCAGCTCGGGATTTTTTCAGCTTGATGGATAAGGCAGATCGTCCTTTATATCAAGGTTGTCGCAAATATTCTAAATTATCTTTCTTGATCAAATTGTATCATATCAAGTGCTTGTGTGGGATCACGGATAAGGGAATGTCGATGTTGCTCGACTTATTACAAGATGCATTCCCCGACGCCGAGATTCCCACAACCTTCTACGAGGCCAAGAAGATCATCAACAGGTTGGGGTTGAATTATCAAAAGATTGATGCGTGCCCAAATGATTGTATGCTGTATTGGGGAGACGATTCCAGCAGGGAGACGTGCAAGAGATGTCACACATCGAGGTACAAGACAATTCGGAAGGGGAAAAAGCAGAAGAAGAAACCTGCAAAGATTCTCAGGTACTTCCCTTTGAAACCTCGTCTACAAAGATTATTTATGTCGTCTAAAACTGCTGAGCACATGAGGTGGCATGCCGTTGATAAAAACGAAGACGGTAAATTAAGACATCCGCGGGATGCAGCTGCTTGGAAAACGTTTGACAACGACTTTCCAGATTTTGCGACTGACCCCAGAAATGTCCGGCTTGCGTTGGCGACCGACGGTTTCAATCCTTTCGGGAATCTTAGCACAAGTTACAGCATTTGGCCGGTAGTCTTAGTTCCCTACAACTTACCCCCCTGGATGTGTATGAAACAAAGCTCTTTCATTATGTCTATGATCATTCCAGGCAAAAAGGCACCGGGCAATGACATCGATGTGTATCTCCAACCGCTTATTGCGGAATTGCTTGACCTGTGGAATGTCGGCTTGGAGACGTACGACGCTCACAGCAAGACTTTGTTCAACATGCGTGCAGCCTTGATGTGGACGATCAGTGACTTTCCTGGCCTTGGCACATTATCTGGTTGGAACGTGCACACTGGGTCGGCGTGCCCGGCTTGCAATTTCGACTCTGACGCACTGCGCCTTCCCTACAGCCGAAAGTGGTGCTTTATGGGGCATCGGAGGTTTCTCGATGGAACGCATAAGTTCAGATTGCAACGGAATCGCTTCAATGGGAAACCAGAGAAAAGAGGACCACCACAGGATTTGTCCGGTACAGATATCTTACAGCAGCTTGAGCATGTTGACGTCGAGTTTGGAAAAAGCGACGGTTCAGCACAAACTCGCCAAAAGACGCGCAGGACTTCGGCGCCTCAGCAGTGGAAGAAGATAAGTATCTTCTTCACGCTTCCGTATTGGAGATCTAATTTACTTCGCCACAGTCTTGATGTAATGAACATTGAAAAGAATGTTTGCGACAATGTGCTGTATACGCTGCTTAACGAACTCGGCAAGACAAAAGATCACGTTCAAGCTAGGAAAGATTTACGCGACATGGGAGTTCGTGAAGACGCTTGGCCAGATGAGAATGACAGATTTACACCGGCAAAGTTTACCCTCACAAAACCGAACAAGGATGTGTTCCTCGCGACCTTGAAGAAATTAAAAGTTCCTGATGGGTATTCAAGCAACATTTCTCGATGTGTCGACTTGCAGGCTCGAAAGGTTGCTGGCCTGAAGAGTCACGACTCACATGTTCTTATGCAGCAGTTACTCCCTCTGGCTATAAAGAATACACTTCCTCCCGATGTTTCCATCGTTTTGGTGGAACTTTGTTCTTTCTTTCGGAAGTTGTGTTCTAAGGTTTTGATCGTTGAGGAGCTCGATCAGCTGCAGTCGAAAATCATTCTTACGCTTTGTCACTTGGAGATGATCTTTCCTCCGTCCTTTTTTACTGTGATGGTTCACCTCACAGTCCACCTCGTTCATGAAACAAAGCTCGCTGGACCAGTACAATATCGTTGGATGTATCCGATTGAGAGGTACTCATTTTATATATGTGCTTTCATTTATTGTCTGTATTTAATGTTTGCTCGTCGTCCTTTTCATCATTTTATATCAATTTTCTCTTATGTACTTCGTAGGTTCCTTGGGAAATTAAAATCTTACGTGAGGAATAAGGCGTGGCCAGAAGGTTGTATAGCTGAAGGCTATATAGGGGATGAGGTGTTATATTTTTGCTCAAGGTACTTTGATGATCTTGAGACGGCTTTCAACCGCCCGCCTCGTGTTGACGATTGTCCTGAACCTGCGCCGACATCAGGAGAATTTATCCCTCGTGTTGGTAAACCAGTTGGAGCAACTGAGAACTTCAAACTAACGGCAACTGAGAAGTTCCAAGCACATAGACATGTCTTGATTAATTGCACTCAAGTTGAGCCTTTCATACGGTAAGAATTGTACACTCACATGTATGTTATTCGATCTATATCTTTCGTAACATGTCTCACTTTCATTTCACTAACGCCTTTCCATTATTAATTGCAGGGAATTCAGAAGTCATGTCAAGCGTCAGCTCAGGATCCGTACACAGACATCCTCGGAAGTTGATAGGAGGGTCCACAGAGAATTCCCGGGCTGGTTTGCTCGCAGAATACTAAATGACCACAACCCACACTCACCGGATTTCAGAGCTCTCGCAATCGGCCCTCTTGATCATGCAAAACGGTTTACAGCATACAATGTCAATGGTTTTAAGTTTTGCACGGTTTCACGGGATCAGGGATTGCAAACACAGAATTCAGGTGTTTATGGCACATTTGGGACAAGGAGTTATGCGAGCAGCAGTGACGCCAACATGCAGTTCGGAGGCGTCCCTTACTATGGCAAGCTTCTTGATGTGGTCGAGCTTAATTATCAAGGCCGTTTCACCGTGACGCTGTTCAAGTGTTTGTGGGCAAATACCACTACTTCTCGGGGACTGACAACTGACGACCTAGGAATCACATCAGTCAATTTCTCACGCCCGATTCATACTAGTATTTCTCAAGATGATGAGCCGTATATTCTAGCTTCAGAGGCACATCAGGTTTATTATGTCGAGGACGAGCGGCATAGGGATTGGCACATGGTCGTTCATTTAAAGCCAAGAGACCTTTACGACATGGGTGAAGGCGATAACATCGCCTACGAGAGTGAGCCATTTCAGCCAGCTGATTTTGAAAACTACTTCCCTGAAGGCGATGACAATTTACCTCTACTGCGGTGAGTTTTTTCAAGTCCACGTCATTTCAATTAAATTTTTTAAATTTAATAATACATCAATAATAATAATTTTTCTACAAAATTTCTGTAGGGATGGCGACGATGAGTGATCAAATTCAATTGTAAAAAATTCGTCTTTACAAAAAATGCAAAAAATTTGTGTTAAAATAAAATGTAAAAAAAAATTAAAATAATATTTGTAGAATTCAAGTGTAAAAAATTTTTCATTACAAAAAATCCAAAAAATTTGTGTTAAAATAAAATGTAAAAAAAAAATTTAAAAAAAAAATTAATATAATATTTGTAGCGGTTATTAAACCGCTACAAAAAAACAAATAACCGCTACAAATAATTAAACCGCTACAAAAATATAAATAACCGCTACTAATTAGTAACCGCTACATTAACCGCTACATTAACCGCTACAAATAATACGTAAATCCCTATAAATACCCTTATCACAACTCATTTCAAACACCCCCAATTTCTTTTCACCTTACCCTTCTTTCATTTCCTCTCATTTACAACTTCTTTCTTATGAGTTGAGGAGCTGAATAATACGATCAAATATGGTAACAAGATTTTCAATTTCTTTTAGAATACTTCTTTCCTTTCTATAAAATTTATTCTAAACATCTTTTTTTCTACATATATCTTAACTCTATCTCATTTTCATCTATTTTTCAGATATAATTACATGATATTATAAAACATAATAATTCCTTATTACCTAACTATCGTTAATAATATTATTAATATAATTTTATACTAATCATATTCAATTACATTTTTTCTTTTTAATTTATTAATAAGTTAAACTATTAAATAATAAACTAATTGAAACAAATAAAATAATAACAAATTAAACTATTTAATATAATATTGAAAAAAAAGAAAAAAATTAACGTATATATTTAAAAAAATTTTTAAATATTTGTAGCGGTTATTAAACCGCTACTAAATAACGCGCCTTTTTAAAGGTAAATTTAAATTTTTTGGCGGTAAATTTGAATTTCATGAAATTAGTAGCGGTTCTAAGAACCGCTACTAATTTCATGAAATTCAAATTTGGTAGCGGTTTCTTAACCGCTACAAATAAAAAAAGTCATTTTTAACAAATTTTCATTTTTATATATTTGTAGCGGTTTTTTAACCGCTACAAAAAAAAATTCACTCTAAATAAAATTTTTCATATTTGTAGCGGTTATATAACCGCTACAAATATCTTTTGATTTTGTAGCGGTTACTATTAACCGCTACAAACTTAGTAGCGGTTATTTTTGATTGAGTAGCGGTTTTATATAACCGCTACAAAACCGCTTGCAACGTACGATTTAGTAGCGGTTTTTCTAACCTCTACTAATATAGTTTGTAGCGGTTAGAACCGCTACGAATACCTATTTTTAACCGCTACTAAATCACGTTTTTTTTGTAGTGACTTCCCTTCTTTTTCGTTCCCTCATAAAATGTTCCTTGTACCAAACAGGCCCTAACTCAAAATATCCCAGACAAAAATTAATATTAGATTAGTATTTAGTGTAGTTAACCAGGTTCTTGAACCCAGACCGGACCGGCCGGTCCGGCCCGGAAACCGGTGAACCGGCCGGTAAACCAATCCAATTCTAGCTCCGGTCCGGGTTCATATTTTAAATTTTTTTAATTTTTCTTTTAGAATTTCATACTATAAGTCTAAAATTTTCAATTTCTCACCGATTTGGTCCCGGTTTGGCCCCGGTTTGACCCACTGACCCTTAACCCAGTACCCCGACCGGTTTAATGCCCGATCCGAGTTTTAATACATTGGGTTTATGGCGTGAAGTGGCCAATATATTTCCTGTCTGCATTGTGTGTTGAACAACCGAAGAGAAGTTGAAAATGTGTGGGTTAATTTAGTATAAGCTTATAAATTGGTAAGTTTGTGATGTGGGTTGTATTGGATGAACAAAAGTGAAAGAAAAGCAGAGTCGAAAGCTGAAACGATGAACAGTACCACGAGGAAGACGATGAACAGTGAAGACGAGGTCGAGTTCGAATTGGGGTTATTAAGTTTGATCTGGGTTGTTAAGTTCGAACTGGAATGTTAAGTTCGAATTTGAACTTCTGGTGAGGAAGACGATGAATAGTGAAGACGAGGTCGAGTTCGAACTGGGGTTATTAAGTTTGATCTAGGTTGTTAAGTTCAAACTTGAACTTCTGATGAAGTTTTAGGGGTATTTTAGGTTTTTCACACAATCTTCCCAATTAAACCACTCTTTTTTCTTCCAACCAAACATCTCATCTTCCCCTCAAACCTATGTTTCGTTCTCATGTCTACCAAACAGCTCACTCTTTTAAGTTCCCTCTCAATATTTCCTTCCTTTTTATTCACTTCCCTTCTTTTCCGTTCCCTCCTAAAATGTTCCTTGTACCAAACAGGCCCTAACTCAAAATATCCCGGATAGAAATTAATATTAGATTAGTATTTAGTGTAGTTACTAGTTAACGAAGATAATATTGAAAATCACTTTAATATTTTGACAAATTTAGTGAATTTTACTATTTTTTTTATTGTTATGTGTGAATTAGCAAGAAGTGGATTGTTTTAATATTTTTAAGTTTACATTTTTTATATTTATAATCATTATAAATAATTATAATTTTTGAATTTTTTAAATAAATATTATTTCTATAAATTTTTAATTCTAATTATGTCATAACTAATTGGTAAACATGATAAAATGACAATAAAGTTTGGCAAAATAATTTGAGAATCGAATGAGTAATACATTTCTATACTAAAGAGCCTACTACATGCCATTTTAACCTTTCCACCCAATATATGGTATGTTTGATATCTCAAAGGTGTGCTATTTATCAATTAGTGCTCAATCATAGCATATAGATTTGGTGTATAATGCCTATTCATTGGATCATGATTCATGAAGAAATATACAAAAAAATTAATTTTTAAAAGTGGTCACTCACAAGTAACTTTCAATATTTATACATAAATAATAAAATACTATTTAAATGAGTAATATCTTTTAAGGAAAAAATAATTCTTTTCGCTGAACAAGCTAAAAATAATTCGTCTCCCATTTTTGATTCAGCTCCACTCTCATCCTTTATCTCAAAACTACATGCTTTGGGTTAAAAAAGTAAGGTGAGCGAGCTCTTTTTTTTTTTTTTTTGGTTAAAAAAGAGTATCCAACATTTTAAAATATTTTTCTAATAATACTCAATTTCTAAATTAATTTTTCGTTCACCCAGCATTGTAAAATATTTTTTTAGTGACATCCACTATGTAAAGGCAATTTGGTCATTTCCTTCTAATTTCAAAAAAGACAAATTGAGTTTAACATCCTTCTGAGATTATAAATATTCGATATACTCTTTTATCTTTTAACATTTTTAAAGTTTTTTATATGAAATTCTCCCTGGATCTTTTATTTTTTATTTTTTTGTTTCAAATCATTCCACGCACAATTCATATATATACATACACGGACAAAATTAAAGCATACGGTAAAAAGGGCAAAATTAATAAGTGAAGAAATAATTATATCAATACTCATAACTTGCTTTATTATATTCTTACTTTTAGTAATATAAGTGTCAGTTGACTAATTTAAAGGAAGAGATTAAAAAAATTAAATAAATCATTTAATTATAGCATATGTTATATGATTTATTTGAAATACTTATACGTATTATTAGATTATATATCAGTTTATAAAGTAGATAAATTTATTTGAAGAAAAATGATAAACATAAAAATTAAAATAAAAAATGTCTTATATATAAGACAAAAATTCACTTCTAAACTAACTTTTATATTTAAGACAGGAGGTATAATACATGATAACATGGTTATTTACAAGTTATAACCTCACCCTATAATTATATAACTTCCCCCTTAAACTCCACTGCTCTTTTTCGATATATTGACTCTAATAACACTTGGCATGTTCAATCATTTTTTTTCTTTCATAATCCATCAACCAGACCAGAGTTGACTAATTAATAATCATAAATAAAATATAGATTTCTAAATATATAAACTTAAAAGGGTAGGGGGTTTTTTGTCTGCGTCTCATTATATCCCTGAATCATCCCCCCCCCCCCCCCACAATTTTAACAATGTATTAAATTGATAGTGCTACAAACAAATTAAACATCAATATTATCTAGAGAAAAAGATAAAAAAAGAATTTTGAATTTATAAAATTTTAAATCAGGTATTTCCCAAAAAATAAGTTGTGAATGCTTATCAAGATTTGTTTTTCCCTTATCAACTCTTAGTAACAAACCTTATTAGGGATTTTATAATTTCAAAATTCTTTTTCTGTTTTTTCCCTATTATCTAACTATCTAAATCAGAAGAGGGGGGAAAAAAGATACTTAAGCATGCCCAAGAAACTAACTAATTATAAAGCCAAAAAAACTTCCAAATAAGTCAATTTTAAAAATAAAAATAAAAAGAAACAATTCAGCAAATTTTCTCCTTGTTAAAAGTAGATACTTCTCAAAATCACACAAAAGGAAATTAAACATAACCTCCTATAGCCAACCCTTTGTTGCTACTTTCTGGCAGGAGGGGAGGGAGATCTCCTGTGGTAGCCCATCAGGTCTGCTATGGTTGGCTTCTTGCCTTTGACGAGTTTGACCCCTGTGATCCATTGTTATTGTTGTTGTTATTGTTGTTGTTCTTATCATCATCCCCATCATCAGAAGCATGATAACCCGCATGGTAACCGAGGCAGTTTTTGCCATTTGACTTTGAATTTGAATAACTCATTCCTGCATTACCAATTAATTCCCTCGCTTCATTAGAAATGAAATAATATTATTGAACGCAACATATATACATACATACGTGTGTGTGTGACCTGAAAGTTGAACAATTATAATACATGAGAAAATTAATGGTGAAATTCTCAAAGACATAATATACACACACACACAAAAACACAAACACAAGACTGATCCGTCATTGTTGTTCATGTGATGGAGGAGTTCAGTACCTATTTGATCAACAAAGTCTTTAAAAGCCTTTTCTTTTCACTGGTATCTATCCCTCCTTTTAATTACAGTTATTGATTCATATTGATATACAAAATATAGATCTGAAAGTGAGAGAATATCAATCAAATGGGCATAAAATAATCTTGCAATCCATCTAAATTTAATGGTATCATTGTTGTTCTCATTTGAAACTCAGCTTTGGATGATCTATTCAATGTATGCCAAACAAAGACAAAACATGTAAATTTCTGTTTTGTAGAAAAATAAATATTCAGACCAATAAGCAATTGAGATGAAACAACCTAATACAGAGCATAGCATCCTTCCAAGCCAAACACAATCAAAATTAGCTTCAGAAAGAGCATCGAAATGGAAGATGCAAGCCCTGCAAATAAACATGCCAACTATATATACGCATCTCCACTTTATTTAGGCTCCAGACTAAGAAACAAAGCTTACAATCCAAAAATTTAATTAATGCACACAAGATATATATATATATATATATATTAAAGATTTTGAGCTCTCATTCTATAAAGAATCTCAGAAGCCTGAGATCATGATGAATGTATACAGAGTGGATGGCCAAATAAAAGACGTGTTCTTCTATCTTCTTCCCCCCCCCCCCCCCCCAAGAAAATCAAATCTAATTTTGCAGGCAACAACAAGAGAAAGTAAGTGGCGGGGACAGAGACGAATGAAGAATATCCGGCCAATGATGGTGGCGGTAAATGTTCTTCATTCGTTAATGGTGAACGGGAGCACATGGCCTGATCCTCACCAAAAAAAACTCCGGTAAAGTGCTTAGGTTCCCAAGCAAATCCAAATCACAAACACGACGGCTCCGATTATATGAAACAGAAAAATGAACGGGAGGAGAGTGATCTGAGAGCACTGAGAATTCACCGGAGCACCGCGCACAGAGGTCGGTGGTGCTCTCTCCTCTGCCTCCTCCAAATCGCCAACTCGGCGGCTCCGATTACATGAAACCGAAAATGCGGGCGAGAAGGGAGGAGCGAGAAGAGAGAGTGATCTGAGAGCACTGAGAATTCGAGAACGTCTCCCTGAGCACCGCGGACAGAGCTCGGTGGTGATCTCTCCTATCCCTCCTCCAAATCACAAGCATGGCGGCTCCGATTACATGAAACAGAAAATGCAGGGGAGGAGGGAGAAGAGAGAAATCTGAGAGAGATTTTATGTCAGAGGAGAGGAAAGCACCACCGAGCTCTGTCCGCGGAGCTCTGCGGAAAGTTCTCGGATTCTCAGTGCTTTCTCTTCTTCGTCCTCCAGTTCATTTTCTGTTTCATATAATCGGAGTCGCTTGGGTAAGCTCAATACTTAATAGGAGTTACAGGTGCGCCCCAAATTCTATACCGGCAAAAGAGATGCAGTGGAATTTTCACATGCCAGAAAAAAGATACAGTGGAAACATAAAGTAGAAACAAGCAACTCCAAATATGTGAACAATGGAAGAACATACCAGAAGGCAATACGATACAGAGATGATATTTGAGTACATTTACCTGCAGCGGAACCCACGCCGGCCGGGGGAAGATTGCTTCAGAGCTTTTCACGAACTGAGAATCTGAAGGGCAGAGGGTTTGCCCAGTTAAGAGGGAGGAGGAGGAGGGTTTTGATGAAGAGAAGAAATTGTAGTTTATTTTGTATGAATTTGCTTTTCGGTGGGAGATCTTAAAGTTAACGAGGGTTGTGGGCCTTCAAAAATACCAATTTCACCCTTTCCTTCACGCGCACACAGAGCATGCATAGAGGCACCTTCACTTTTGTTCCCTTTCTCTGCGGCGTGTTCCTCCATTCCTTCAACAGCGCAGCGAGTGTGGTGAGGGTGAGCGTAAGAGTGCGATTGCTGTGTTTTCTCTAAGATGATTGGTTAATTATCTTACTCTTATTATTTTTATTTTCCCCTTCTATCTTGTTAGTTTTCATGGAGGGAAAAATTTGGGGTGGTAAGATTGCAGATTCTTCGGCCTTCTAATTGCAAATCGATGTAGTCCTTCAAAATTCTTAATGTACTCTTTTTCTAAAAAACTATTGAGTTTGGTCTTTCATCGGTCAACATGTTTTTTTTTTTAAAAGAAACAATTGTGACCTATAAATTAACGACTTTGTTTTTTTGTTAATATACGTTCTTGTAGAGCACATAACTTATTTATTTATTTTATTAAAAGTCGGAATTCAGGACTTTGGGAATAAATAGTTTGCGCCAACCACCAAAAATGGCGAAAACAAATTTCCTGTTAAAATTTTTATTGCCAAGACGATCGGAATTCAGGACTTTGGGAATATTTTATTAAAATTTTTGTTAAAAACATTTCACCGAGACAAGAGGAAAGCAAATAGGCAAGTGGGAAGGCGATAATATGGAGTGAACATGATATTTGCAGCTCCAGTTTTGTGGCTTCCCCTCCAAGAAAGAACTACGGTAGAAAATTAGATTTACACCGCTTATTTTTCAAAACATTACAGAATATAATATTTGTTAAAAATATTTCTTGCTGTAATGCATCCTGCAAGTTATTTTTTATAAAACAATTAAGGGATAATTTATCCACATGTTCTTATAGTTTCAACAATTTCTAAATAGGGACTTATAGTTTTTTTGTTCTTATCAAGCCCTTATAATTTCACTTTTTTTCATCAGGTCCTTGTAGTTTTTTTTTTTCCTTTTTATCATATCTTTATTTTTTAGTTGGATTTTTAATACATTTCTTGTAGGTTTTTTGGAATTTAATTTCTTACTTTAATTTAAAATTAAATAAATTAATAATATTAAAATATAATTTACCTATAATAAATTTAAATTAATAATTATAAAATTCAAAAAATAATTAATATGATTAAATTGTAATTATTAATTAATTTTATAATTCTATTCTATTTTTAGGAAAATTTATTATTATAATTCTAATTTTTTAATTATAAAAATAAATAAAATTAGAATTTAAAAATAATAATATAAATATATGTTTAATTAAAATAATTCATAAAAATGATGTTAAGTTAAAATTATCATAATAATTTTTTATAGAATATTAGTATTTATAGAATAATATTTAATATTATTATACATAATAATATTATATTTTATATTTATAGAAGAATATTATTATAATTTATTGAATAAATAATAAAAAAACTACAAGGATCTAATAAAATATCATATGAAACTATAAGGATTTGATAAAATGAAAAATACTTTAAGGGCCTAATAAAAATCATGTGAAAGTATAAGGACATGATAAAAAAAGAAAAAAAAATTATAAGGACCTAATTAAAAATTAATTAAAATTATAAAGATCTACAGATTAGTTATTCTAAAAGTTAATTGTTTTTCTGTAGTGCTATATTGGCAAAGCACTACAGAAAATAAATACTTGTTGTTGCACTTTTTTCTATGGCAAGTAGTTTTTTAAAATACTTTTTTTCCTGTATTTTCCTTTAGAACCTCGTTTATAAAAATTTTACATATAAATTTTTCTATCTCCAGCAAAATTCTAGAAAATTAATATAAGCAAATAACTCCAAAATGATGCAATTCGATTAAGTCACTTTAAAGAATTAATTAACAAACTTATATCACTACCATGTATAGTTACAATAGTTGTGATCAAATCAATCTAATTCCAACTCTAAAATAAACAGCATAACTATGAATTAATATTAATATTATACTCTTGTAAAGTCATATCCATACCATTCTTAAATGATTTTATTTAGTTGATTATCAGTATACTTTGTACAATGTGCATCTTCATAATACTGCACATATAATAACTTACACAATAAATTAAAATCACTAAAAATTAATTATCATACACTCAATTTAAGTCAAAACATAATATAAAGTTAAACTAAAATGGCTTACATGAGTAATTACATCCTTCATAAATTTCATAATATACTAACCGCAATAATTATTGTTGGGTTAGAAATGGTATTGCAACAATATAATTAAACAGTTAACACAATTTTGAATAAAATAGTTTATTTTCAAAATTTGAGTAAATTTATATAAGTACTTGAATGTTCTTCCACGTGTAGCTATTTACTAGATCAGCAACTTTAGAATAAATTAACAATACAGAAGCTCGATGGACAATCAATATACTAACAAAAAAAATAGAAATTAATATACTTTTGGTTTTTCAATTATACATGTAAATATTTACACATACATGTGCACGTGCACACTTTACATATTGAAAAACATCAACATGTTAGGACAGTATTCTGGACGACCATTAATTAGAGGAACTATATAATAAATGTGAGGACCTAAAGGTTCCACTAGATTGATAACAAAATCAATATCCAATGTTACCAACAATATTTTGAAATTTTTTGTTTAACATGCATGTTATAAGTAGTGGAATGATTAAAAAAATACATTAAAAGACTACCACCAATAACTTACTCCGTATTGAAGTAACGTGTCAATTAGACTATCACATATATTTTTTCAATTTGCATCGCATCAAGAAAATATTTCACATACAAGTACTTCCAATATAGAAGCAAAAAAAAAAAGTCTTTTTCTTCCAACAACTTATCCCAACATGTTTTGCAAAATGCTTGTCAAAACTGTTATCCAAATCTATTACCTTTTCAAATACTTGCTCACTATTCAGTAGCTTTGGTGGGCTACCTTATTCTGTGTTACCATTCAAAGTCTTTTTTCCATTTCTTCTAATGATATTTCGATAGTAAGAATCTATGATGTCTCATGTAGACCATTTTCTTACGATGATCTAGTCACATTGAATGAGTGTCATATCCACATATAGGGTACACACAATATCCTTTGATGTCGTATTCGGACATATTACCATAAGTTGGGAAATTATTAATTGTACCAAACAATTTAGCTTTCAAATTGAAACTTTCTTTCCTATAACCATTATACATATTCACTCTGGTTTCCCACATTAGCTTCAAGTCATTAATTAAAGGAGCAAAGTATATAACTATATCATTCTCAGGTTGCCTTGGCCCAAAAAATAGCATGAACAACATCATAAATTTACATTTCAAGATCAAATGTGGAGGAAGGTTATAAACCACTAATCTCACCGACTATGTGTTGTGGGTACTACTTCGAATTCTATGTGGATTGATTCCATTAGTTGACAATGTAGGTCGTATGTCCCTTATTTCTTCCGCGAAGTCAACATACTCATGATCAATTTTTTTTCCATTTAGGAGCATCTATAGAGTGGCTAAGTTTGATGTCTTCAATCCTTTCATCTATTTGCCATGTCGATTGCTTATCAATCTCTGTATTACTGTATAGGTGCCTGAATCTAAGAATAATGGAAAAATACCATAGGACCTTCAAAATACTTTTGTCTTTCTTCCTATATCAAGATGCATTACATTTAGGGCATTTCTCTAATGTTGCATAATGATTCCAATATAAAATGTAATTGTCAGGATATGCATGTATTTTCTTATAACCCATACTAGTAGTAGATCAAAAAAGTTTCTTTGCCTTGTATGTTTTGGTAGGAAGTTCAATTTCATTTGGAAGTATATCTTGTAAAAGTTCAAGCAATATAGTGAAACCCGAATCACTCAATCTATAGCGTGCAAGTTGTACAATTTCAATACTGTTATCAATTTTGTGTATTTAGTACATCAATCATATAATGATGTCTTTGCATCACCTTTCAACCTTTCAAATAGTTTAAGGCAATTATGAAGCACCCCTTCAACCGCATTTACATTTTTAAGACTATCGTCCTTATCACACATGTTTGGGCCAAATTCATCCCGTGGTGTACACCTGATCACTACATACGTCATCTTTCTTGCCATGTCTTGTCCATCATATATTGGTTTGATCAATTCCATGACACACTAAATGATCTAGCAAATTATGTAAACTAATTTACTTTTCATAACAATAAGCTAAACAAGGACACAAAATTTTGTTAGAATCTTTTACATGCTTGATTGCAAATCTAATAAACTTTTTCACCCCATTTATACATTTCCTTGAACACTAATTAGAAGACATCCATTTTGCTGGTCAAAAAAAAAAAACACAAGAAGACATCCATTTTTTGTCCATATATACTTTCAACCTATTTTGAAAAGTGGTTAGGTACATGACTATCATGTTTACTCATTAGATTTATTTTTAATTTATTTTAAAATAAAATTGGCAGCATAACAACATGAAAATGAAAGTTTTTGACGTCTGCCCTCTCTTTTAATTGATAGTAATTAATCAATCTATTAATCCAACACATCTCAATAATTTTTCACAGCCCATAATAAAAGAAATCATATTTACCAACACATATCATAGGTAAAATAGAAAGCATTATGAGCCAAGAAATAAAATACAAGTATTAAAAATAAAGAATTATTTTTCTTATGCAACTCAATAACGACTAATACAAGTGGTAAAAATCATAACTACTACATATTTTCATATACAATCTATAGCAACAATTAATTTTATCTCAATTATTTTTCAGCATATATAAATGAGAATAATTTTTCATATTTTAAAATAAAATTAATATAAATGATATTGAGTAAATTAAAATATTTACTACTAATAAAATTAAATTTATAAACTCAAAAATGAAAAAGGAAAAATCCCTATAAAATACCGCCGAAATTGAAAAATTTTGTTTCAGTGCAGCGAATTTCAAAAACCCGAATCAATCCTGTGTCAGTACGGAATGAACAGTGCAGAGGTGGCAAAAGACGATTTTGTCCTTCAGCCCTTATTCTCGCCACTTTCAGAATAACAACATGAGCCTCTTAATTAACAACTTCAGATTCTTGATTAACAACTCTGCTTTATTCTTTCACATATTCGCATCTTCAAAATATAGTGTTGTTAATGTAAAATATGGTATTATTAATAAAGAAAGAGGTGTCGTTATTGGCTCTGAAACTTAAATTATGAAGTTGTGAAATAAGAAATGAAAGTTGTTAATGTAGAATATGATGTTGTTAATAACAAGACCGGTATTGTTATTGTGAAAGTAAAAAGATAAAACTGGAGTTGTTAATTAAGAGGCTCGTGTTGTTATTCTGAAAGTGGCAAAAATGAGGGATGAAGGGCAAAATCTTCTTTTGGCACCCCTGCACTATTCATTCTGTACTGACACATGATTGATTCGGGTTTTTGAAATTCACTGCACTGAAACGAAATTTTATAATTTCGGTGGTATTTTATAGAGATTTTTTCAATAAAAAATTTTAAAAAAACTTGTAATGTATTAGAAATTTAGAGAGCTCAAAACTTCAACCACAAAATAAAAAAAAAGAGCGAGTGAAGAAAAAAGAAGGAGAGAGGAGAGGCTGACAAACTAAAAAATGTGAAGTAAAAGGGGTGAGTGTGGCTGTGGGGCCGACCAAGGTTGCGGTTGGGGTTGAGTTGGGGTGGGGAAGTGGGGACAGGGGGATATGGAAAGTGGGGACTGGGGAGTAAAATAATGAAGAGAGGAGTGAAGGGTGGAGAGAGAGTGAGAGTGGAGCGACGAAGGGTTTATTTGGGAGGGAAGTTTTTTTTTTTTAAAAAAATATATCTGGGTCAAAGTTTGCGGCGATTTCTCAGGAAGGGGTTACCGAACAATATATATATATATATTTATATTTAAATATAATAAATAATTTTTTATAAAATATAAATTAGTAGCTAAGGAAGTGTTATAAATTATGATTTGGTTTCTCCCATTTTCTTTTCTCTACTCTCCTATTCTTTATTCTCTTTATGATCATTGGATCTTGATCCAATAGTTTACATTTAACTTTTTCTTCTGATAATTCTCTCCATTTCTTTCCCATATTTTTCTCTATTATAATAATATTTTTACAAAATAATAAATATAAACCATTAGATCTTAATCCAATAATCATAAAACAGTAAAGAATAGGAGTAGACGGAAAAAAAAAAGGAGAAAAGTCAAGTCCCACAACATGTGCTCCAAACTTAGAGGGATATAGTAGAATCTTATCCCACAAGAGCAACTTTGTATTGGTTAAATATAATTTTTTATATACTTATTTATGCTTAATCTTTATATTCGTCAGGAATTTTTATCAGAGAATTTTTAAACATACAAGTGGTTCCATTATAAGAAACATCAGTTTCTTATATAAAATCTTTACTAAAACTTTTCTTTTTATCATTTTTGAAAAAAAGTATTTATTCATGGGATCAACGGTTAAAGCCTTAAAGGCCAACCCGTCAATTATTAAAATAGAAATATCTTGAAAAACAAATGTACATTTATAACATGTTTAGTAAATCTAAACTAATTTTAAGATTTTTCTTTTTGAATCAGCCATTTGTCTTTCATGAAAAAATGGAGTATATGACCTATCAGAATTTTTAAGAAAAATGTTTCCTCCTATGCTCCGAGCCTCTACTCTTACCGGCCCTATGTTTAAATTGAGTGAAAATTAGGATAGAAAACTCTCAAAAATAGTATTTCTTTTTTATTATTTATGGAAGTTTTTAAATCTAACATTCCCTAATTTTCCCCTCACATTTCTATCTGTCTAAATATAGTATTAAAGAAGAACAAGAAGACAATAAAGAAGCTTCAGCTTCTAGTGATGCCAAAGAAATTAAAGAAGACAACCAAACCTATAATTTTAAAATCTGATTTATTTAAGAGGTTTCATTTATTTATGTAATTTGATTATATACAAACAAATGCAGGGGAGGAGATAAGAATCATTCTCCCAACGCGAACACGCGTAAAAAGTGCCACGTGTACAGTATAGACATATAGATAGCTTTTTTAGTCACCAACTCTAAGCTTTATTATTGAAAGATTTTCATCATTCTTTCATTTATTATCATAAACAGGGTTAATTAATGTTGAAAGTATTTGAGGATGTGTATCTAGCATATTAAAATCGGTTGCAAATATACACATAATTTTTTAAAATCTGACGAAAATATCAAAATCGTTGATTTAACTAAATATTCATTAATTTTTAGGGATAGAACTTACACTGTTCTCCATTTTTAAAAGTAACAAGTGTTTAGTTAAATTAATAGTGGTTACATTTTAAAAATGTTTATATACATTCTTGCACCTTAATGTACATACATGGATATTTTTTTAATAGATTTGAACCTTAATAAAGAGAAATGCTAATTATTTTATGAATTAAGAGAAATGAATATTTTTATAAGTAAAATTATTTTATGAATATTTTAAGAAAGAGAAATGAGATCCCCAAACGCACAAGGCACGGGCAGCTCATTGACCTTGTACAATGGAGAAAATCTCAAAATTATGAGTACATATATACCCCTCTCGTCGTATTTATAAGTGACATCATGAAAGTTTTTATACAAACATACAATTGTACTCTTAATTTATTATTGTGTAGATTTTGTATTCTTTGAATATATTTATGTTGAATAGTATCAACATCCGTTTCCATTTTGATATGCGTAGGGCAATAATGAACAAGTTCCACAGGCAAACAGAAAAGTACAGTTATACTGATAATAAGTATTTGTTTACAGACAGTCATTAACAGAGCAAAATTCACTAATAATTACAAATATGCATAGAATATTCCAAAATATTCCAAATACAGGCTAAATATAACTACTAGTTGTGTCTCGAGAAACGTGCCTATTAGTTTTCCTTAACTGTGTCCATGCCTTTTGAACTGCTGGCACCTGTTGAGACATTTTGATTTACAAAAAGGGTGAGATTCCAAGAATCTCAGTAATTCCAAGAATCTCAGTAGAAACATATTATCGTTCACATAACATGTGATAAAAAAATATGATATGCACCATGAATGCACTAATTAATAAACAATACTACCTCCGGTCCTAAATATAGGACATAGTTTGTAGTGTAAATTGTACTACAAACTATGTCCTATATTTAGGACCGGAGGGAGTATAATATATCGTCATGTATACATGAATAGGGCTCCAGCCCCACTACTCGTACACCAGTTGGAATCTCATCCAATCCCTCAAATATAAGTGCACTTCCGGCACTAACTGCCTTCTCTAGGCATATTATGTTAATTAACAAAAGCACAAATCATGGCAACCACACATTCATATCGACTAAGACATAAAGTATGAAGGATAATGTTTCTACTTCAAGTCACTCTTACCCTGTTTGGTGTGCCTTGAAAAGTGTGCCAACTTCAGGGTCCTAATTCGGTCCTAAAACATAAAATGTACAGGAATTAGGTTATAACCTCTTCATGTATCATTTTAGAAACTTCCATAGTGTTTATTGTGATTATATTAGCCTATGATAAAAATTTACCAAAATGCCCCCAGTTGTACCCGGTCCGACTGTACTTTTCCTGAAATTTTGACATGGGCTATTTTGACATATTTTCATCCAAAGAATCCATTTCCAAAATCATAATTACCAAATTCATTGTCAAATTATGAAAATACCCTTGATAGCCCCTATTTTAGGGTTTCAGAGATGTTTTCGTAAATATGTTTTTTCGGTCTTTTCCGAAAAAGTGCTTAACTTTAACCTCATCTAATTTTCCCTCTTGAACCCAATGGAATCATTAAATCATTCAAAATCCAACTCCTACCCCTAGATCTATCCTTAACCTAAATTATGGGATCCTCCGGGAAAAACCAGGGTTTTGTGATTTCGGCTCCTTAAACGCGTTCATTTCTAGTTCTAACCACTTTATTAAGCATTTAATTGAGTTATAACAACCATTTGAACTATAATTAGGCAGCATAACCCTTAGGCACCCACATTTCCAAAATTTAAAACCAATGGCAATCCGGCTAAATTTCACTGATTAAATTGCTCATAACAGTCAGAATAGTTAATATACGAAGGTTTGGAAGTTACCTCAAGTTCTCATTAGCTTTTCATCAATGTGGCTGAAAACCCTAGGTGTTCCACAACAGATTTTGAGCTTTCAAAACCTTAAAGAACGTAGAGGAGTATCTTAGGATCGAAGGTATACGCATTAGGAGCTAAATCATCAGAGAAATCGGCTTACCTTGTGAGATTTCTTCCCTTTCTCTCTCTAAATGCTCTCAACTTTCTCTCTCTTGTTTTAGGTCTGTTTGAACGTGATATGCTGACAAAAGAAGGAAGATGATGATATTTATCATATATTTTACCTTATTTTATTCATTTGTTTCATTTTCCAAAATTCCAAAAAATTAACTTATGTACATGCAACCATGCTCATTAAGCCCAACCAATAGTTTCTTTGGTCAAAATTGCACTTTTTGCTCAAATTTTCCATAATTTCATATTTAATTGACCAAAATATTCTAGATATATATTTTTTCCTTTATTTTCCTTGATTAATTGAAATTAACTTCAATTAATTGCAAAATAATTAATTTTATGCTTAAATTAACAAAATTACGATTTTGCCATTATCTTTTTAATCTAATTTCTTTCTTCTTTTTATTTAGCCAATTTCTATCAATTTTTTGATCAAATATTTTCTCTATTATTTCTCCATTTTTGGACCTTAATATTGGGCCTTTTAAATTACCCAAATTAATTCTATAATTATTTTTGCTCAATTTCTCATGAAAATGAACATTTATAAAATTCATAAATTCTAAATTCATATATATATATATATATATATATTCACCATTTTATTGAATTTCTCAAATAATTATAATATATTTGATAAATATAAATTTGGGGTGTTACAAATAGAGATAGGAGCAAAGCTCTCATGAGAGAGAGAGAGAGAGATCAGAGGAGTAAAGTTCCATTGCTTCAAATTTGCCATAAACAACATTATCGGCAGCACAAAGTAGTTTTTCAGAACTTATTAGAACGAACAAGAAAAAGACGAAAAGAATTTGATCACATGAAGGCAATATGATAAAAGTTGGTTTTAACTTTGCACTTGGAAAACTAACCTTTACAAGGTCACTTATTAGAACGACCAAGAAAAAGACGAAAAGAATTTGATCACATGAAGGCAATATGATAAAAGTTGGTTTTAACTTTGCACTTGGAAAACTAACTAACCTTTACAAGGTCAGATAAGGCATACATTGGTTTAACTTTCTATTTGACAAAATTAAAATGACAGGAACATTCAGCATTCAGGTAAATTCCAAAAGCAATTAACCAACTCTCTCTGAACCTCTATATATATATATATAGGGCTAAAGGACTCAAATGCTTTGCAAGTTTTTATGGATGGGCACTGGGTACAAGAAAATTTTCGAGGGAACAACTTTGCCTTGAAAATTTCAAAAACAGGGCAAAATTGCCTTGATCTAAGTATCTCACGGATATAAAAGGTCAATTGTTAGTTAATCAGCTATGTTAAGGTGGTATACCTACACGTGGCATCCACGTTGGTTAAAGGGCATTTTTGTCTCATAAGTTTAAAAGGAAGAGTTGTGGGCACCAGGAAGTTCTTCAGAGGATAACAACGCTCCAAGAGTCAGATTTTTTATTTATTTACTTCATATGTGGGATGTGGCCATCGAGCACCAAATGATCAAATAAAATAACAAACATCAAGAACCCATATATCAAAACTAAATATATGAGCAAATGAACTCAAACCATAAATTCAAAACCAAAAGCAAAACTAAAAATCCTAAGTCCAAAAAAGCAAACAGAAGTTCTAGGTTCAGGAAATTAGAAGATGTAACAGAAGAAAACAGAGAAGACAGAAAAAGGGAAGGCCACTCACTGAAAAACTCTTCACAAATTTGTTCTAAGAAGCATTCACATATCTATCATAAGTGGGAAAGAAGATATGGGCACGCTTTACCCAATAAATTGTGAAGAGTTTCCTTGCAAGTGGCTTTCTCCTCTTCTATGTTCTTTGTTTTCTTCTGTTGTAGCTTTCGGCTTCCTGAACCTAAATTTCCATTTGCTTCTTCTAGATTTGAGGTTTTTTGGAGTTTTCTAGTTTATGGTTTATAGGTTTCCTCTACTTGTATTTGTTTATATGAGTTTTGATTTATAAGTTCTTTATTTTTGTTGATTTCCAATTTATTTGATAGTTTGGTACTTGATGGTGGCATCCTAGATACAAAAAAAATCAACAAAAAATATATAGTTTTCGGGACGTTATTGCTCCATTGAAAAACTTAGACTATAGCTCTTTTGTGGAAAATTCTTTGACAAAAATGCCCTTTAACCAAAAAAAAAAAAAAAGCTAAAGTGGATGCCATGTGGTCATACCACCTCAACAAAATAGGTCAACTACACTAACATAAAGTTAGTTTAGCAATGTAAGGCCCCGTTAGATTCTTCTGGGTCTCACGTTTAAATCATAGAGGAGATACTTATATTGGGAAGATGAGTCATAAATTCCGAACTAAATATCGGATGATAATATTAAAAAAAAATATGTCAACTAACAGTTAACCATTTAGATCTGTTAGGTCAAGACAATATTGCCCCGTTTTTTAAATTTCTAATAAGGTAAAAGTTACCCCTAAAAACTTATTGTTGCTCAGTGCCAATCGTGGAACCTTCAACGGCATTTTAACCCTTTAACTATATATAAAAGACACAATTTTAGGTTGGGTATGGTTCTATTTGTAAGATACACTTAAATATATTTTAAATTTTAACCAATCCTTTTTCATTTTTACCCCGTTGATTATATGTTTTCTTACTGCATTAATTATCATCTTTTTCTTACTTATTCTCTCTCTCTCTCTCTCATCCATTACCTCACCCTAAATAAAGGCACTTTTGAAAAATAAAATATAAACCCTTCATTTTTTTTCAAATTATATAATCAAATTAATTACATTTATTTTCTTTAATTATATAATCAAATAATTTTACCCCATTGATTACATGCTATATTTTATGATGCATTTATTACCTTTAATTTTAATCAATTTTTTATTACTATAATTTGATTATATATTCCCTCTATTTGTTTCTTATAAGACCCAAATAAACAGATAGATGGTTAGAGTATTTTACTTTATTTTTGTTTCAAAACATCAAAGAAATACGATTCTCATCATTAACCAACACTGCTTTTCTGCTGCTAGAAGGTGAGTTTATGGTTCCTGACAGAATAAACATGCAGGCTCACGAGCTACACATGCTTACTTATATTCCTAATATGGGTTGGAGCATTATCATTGTTAAGCATTGTTATGGTAACGATAAAGTCACACGCTCCTTCATTTGCTATCAAGGAAAACCAATTCAATCATTGTTAAGCATTGTTTTTTTTAAATTTTTGTTCCTACTAAAAATCTGAGCTGGAAAAGAAAAGTGAGATGGATGTCACGTAAATATGTCATATCTATATATTTGGTCAACAAATGTTGACCGTTAGTCTTTTTTAATAGAGGGGCAAAATTGCCCTTTCTTTAAAATTTTTGAAGCAAAATTAACTCCTCGAAAACTTTTAAACACTCAGTGTCTATTGGTGAAAACTTTCGGGACATTTTTATCCTTTTAACCCTTGTAATATCTGATTTTTTTTGCCAGTACTTGTAATATCTGGTATTTATCAAGGTTATTAAGACTGGACCGACCGGTCCAACCGATCCGGTTTGGTATCTAACTCCAGTTCGACCGGTTTTCTGACGGTTTGACTGAGTTTTTTTTATTTTTTAAATATTTTATTTAGAATTTCATATAAATAATCCTAAAATATTTCCTTCCTCACTGGTTTAGCCCTGATTTGACTCTGATATGATCCTTGACCCTTGACCCAGTACCCCAACCTGTTCAATGCCCGGTCCGGGTTTCAAAATCTTGATATTTATCCCTTATATTCGCTGGTTTTTACAGTCATGTCCATGAATGACTGTTACTCTTTGATTTAACTCATTTGATATTTAATGATAATTGTTTCATATAAAAAACAAAGTAAATTCATTTTTTTCCCCATCCGTGCCCCTCTTTTTGAGCTGAGATGTGATGAATCACATTGTTGTGATCGTTTTTCTTTTCTATACATTTGATATTACTTTTTTGGGTTAATACAATTTTTTGGTCGTTAAGGTTTGACCCGTTTTGATTTTGGTCCTTCAAATTTGAAATCGGTGGTTTTGGTCCCTGAAGTTTGACCCAATTTTGGTTTTGATCCCTCAAATTTAAAAAGAACTTGGTAGTCCGATTATAAAACCTGGTTCAGACCGGATCAAAACCAAGTCCTTTTCAAATTTGAGGGACCAACAGTTATAAATGGATTAAACTTGATGGACCAAAACTACTTATTTCAAACTTGAAGGACCAAAACCAAAATTGGGTCAAACTTCAGGAACCAAAACCACCGATTTCAAACTTGAAGGACCAAAACTAAAATCGAGTTAAACCTTAGGGACCAAAAATTATATTTACCCTACTTTTTTTAAGAAAAAAAAAAGATTGTGCAAACTAGGCTTGAGATCTCAATTAATGTTGAAGCTTTAAGGGTATCGAGGCTTCATGTATGAGAGACTGACAAATGGCAAAATCTAAATAAAGACACACTAACATGACTTATGAAAAGATATACTCCCTCCGATCTTATTTATAAGCAACTTTCTTCTTGATTGCGCAAAATGAACTGGTATTTAAAAGTAATAAGTGTGTAAAAAATGTCATATTTTTTCCATATATGCCCTTATTTATGAAAAGAGTATAGGAGAGAGAATAGATAAAAAGTATGATAGATAATGAGTATAAGATATGAGAGAGAATAAGTATTTAATAAAGGTAAAATAGGAAAAAGAATCTTACATTTTCAGACAAAAAGTGAAAGTTGCTAATAAAAGAGACCAACCCTATGAGAGAGAAAATTGCTTATAAATAGGACCGGAGGGAGTATATGAGTATATGGACCCGGTTTTGGTCCTTTTCCTGAAGGAAAAAGAGTGTCTTTTTCTTGATCTAAATTGTTGGATTAAAATCTCAATGATCCAGATTTAATATATTATAATCAAGAGTCTTTGTCCTTTCTCTGTGGGACCCACCCTTGTCACGCCCTTATTTTAATTTCACCTTTATCAGAGTATTCACAAAAAACGATATGCAGTTCGGTGTACCCGCAGGTACCATGCTTAGTCATACTTAGTGTACCCGTAGGCACTATGTTCGATGTACCCGAAGGCACTATGTTCGATGTACCCGTAGGCATTATGTTCGATGTACCCATAGGCACTATGCATCAGTTTCTATAAGTCCACCCCCTATCAGTAAGCCCAATCCAGGCCCAAGGGACATGGTTCCGGATTCATCAATTTCGCTTTTTTATTGTCACAATCGCACCAGCATCACACCCTTCCGTGGTAAGCTGGGTAACTGGATACCTGGACTCAATCGAATATCCTCGCTCGCCTTATTATTGTCACATCCCTATTTTTTATGACCGAACCCCAATCTGATGACTGGACGACCTAGTTGTTGGGGCCAGGGATGGACTCATAAAGATATCGGCATTGCCCCCTTCTGATGCCTTTCTTTCGCCTTTCGCAAGATTCAAACACTCACCCTAGGGGTTAAGATGAGCACCGTGTCGAACTCTGCTACCATTGAGCTAGTGTCACACCCCCAATCTCTGACTGGACCCCACTTACTGATACCAGATTACCTGGCCTGGAGGCACCTACCTCGGGGTTGAGGGTGGACTCACAAGGATATCCCCACTCCCCTGTTACACCCTTTAAATCATTTAACAAAAATGATCATTAATCATGGAGAAACCTTAAGGCAATCACTATGTCTCAAGTCTTCATGACCATATCAACTCACTTCCTAGGGGGTCACCCATCCTAGGATTTCCCTGGGTTGAGCACGCTTAATTTTCGTGTACCTATACCCAAACATAGATACCGGCTTCTACTGCTTCCATCCACAGGTACCCCGTGACTACCCTCTTCTCAAAAAACCTGCCGGCTATCTCCGGTCACCAAAATATTGGGTGTAGACTGCACATTAGCCTTGGCGTACCCACTTCCTCGGGTTCCGCAATATCCTTAGACCATTCTCGTCTAGTATTGCACTACTAGCTGCCCTTTGGTACTCACCATTTCTCAGGGCTGATTCACAAATCGGGAAGATACCCTCCTTTGATACCTCCTGTCCGTGCATATTTCCTAGCACTGTGTAATCAAGGCCATATCAATATACCATCCTGTTGTCGGAATCGCCCCACTGCCAAAACCTGTTAGGCTCTTCCAGAACCGCTTGAAGCTCTGATACCAAAATGTCACGCCCTTATTTTAATTTCATCTTTATCAGAGTATTCACAGAAAACGATATGCAATTCAGTGGGCAACACAAGAATAACGTAAAAATACTGATAAAAAGTGTAACACCCCAAATTTTATATTCACCAAAAATATATTCTAATAATATGAATAATTCAATAAAATGGTGAATATTTATGAACTTTGGATCTTATGAATTTTGAAATCTTCATATTCATAAGAAAATGGGTAAGTGAATTCAAGAATTGAATTAGATTACAAAGGTATAATTTTGCCAATTTAGCCCAAGATTAATTATTTTCCAATTAATTGGAGTTAATTTCAATTAATCAAGGAAAATAAAGGAAAATGTATAAATTGAATATTCTTAGTGGAATAAATTGAGATTTGTGGAATAAAGTAAAAGCTCTTTTATTGGTGGATATTTAGGAGAAGGGAAATATTTACTTGGAAGATAAATATGCCAAGTGGCATCATCTAAAGCCAAGAGATTAAATTATAATGGCTAAAGTTGGAGCACATGTTTAAATTGCAATAAAATATATTATGTTGACCAAAGGAATGAGATAATTGTAGAAAACCCAATTGTTAAATGAAGGGAATTGGTTCAATTACAATGGGACTTATGACACAAGTTTGAAGTAGATAAGCACAAGTTGGAAGTGGATAAGATGAAGTGTCATCAATCTAAGCTAAGAGGAATAAACAATGATTTTTAAATATGAGCACATGGGTTAATACCTTAAGATAATGTATCTTGGACCAAGAATCTTAAGATAATTGAATGAAGGTCCACTTGGTTTCTTAAGGACCTAGAGGATGTTTGGGCTAGAGGGAAAAGAGAGGAAGATTAGTCCAAACCTAAATGGACTTTATGACACTCATTAGAAGTAGATAAGGGTGAGTACAAGATGAGGTCATAAAGAAATTTCCTATCCATTTGTTAATTAAGAGAAATTAGGTGAGATATTTATGAAGCAAGGCTTCATCTTTCTCTTACCTTCATTTTCATCACTTGCAACAAAGATAGAGAGAGAGGGAGAGCTTGGGAGAATCTAGAGAGAAGGAGGAGAAATCTTAAGGTAAGACCTTGTGAATCCAAGTTTTAAGGCTTCCAATTTGTATAATCTCCTATCTAATCTCTTCTTCTCCATGAAACACTATGTTTAGCAAGAAAATCTTGAGCTCCAAGAGAAAGAGAGAGGGATACCTCTAGAGAAAGGAAAAGAACTCAAGAAGGTAACTTCACAAATCCTAAGATTATGTTAGATGTGGTTATTGTTGATGATTATGGTTGGTTTTGGTTATTTTGTTGAGTTTGTAAATTTGGAAAGGGCTAATCCTAAGGGCTTATGCTGCCCAAATTTCTTTGAATCATGGTTAAGAAGTGTTTAAGTGAGTTAATCAAGGATTAGAAGTGGAAAAGTATAAGTTTTGGAAGCTAAAACACAAAACCCCATTTTTCTATTTTTCCTTCAATATTTTGGCCAAGACAAGATCTGGTAGTAGGAGTTGGATTTTCATGAAATAAATGGTTCCATTGGACTCAGTGGGCAAAAATAGGTGGGGTTACAGTTGGACATTTTTCGTTAGAGGCCGAAAAAGCGTAATTACGAAAACGCCACTGAAATCCCTAAATAAGGGCTGTCAAGGGTATTTTCGTAATTTGACAGTGAATTTGGTGATTTCGATCCGGAAATGGATTCCTTGGGCGAAAATAAGTCAGAATAGCATTAGTCAAAATTTTGGGAAAACGTGCCATCGGGCCGGGTACGGCGGGGCCGGGCCGGGTTCCCGGGGGCATTTTTGTAAATTTTCACCATAGACTAATATAACCACAATAAACACCATGGAAGAGTCTAAAATGATACTTGGATAGGTTATGACCTATTTCTGGTACATTTAATATTTTAGGACCGATTTGGAGGCCGGATATGACACGTCCTTCGAGGCACATTTAAAAGAGGATTATGAAGCTTTGAGGTAGGGACATTATCCTTCATACACTATGCCATAAGTTATGTGATTGTGTGGATGCCATTGTTTTGTAAATGCACTTTATTAATAACATGATTTGCCTAGAGAGAGGTTGTTAGTGCCAGAGGTGCACTTACACTGGGAGTTGGCAGAAGTCCAACCGGTGTAGATTGTGGGGCTGGGCCCTACTCATGTATACATGACAATGATGTGTTTCTATTTTTCATTAATTTGTGCATACCTTGGCGCATGACATATTTACTTTTCGCATTTTCTATGAACGATATTATGTCTCTACGGGGATTCTTCGGAATCTCACCCTATTTTTAAACAAATACCTCAGCGGGTTCCAGTGGGCCAAAGGGCAAATACATTGACGTCGGAAAGTGAGCAGCACGTGTCTCGAGGCGAGGATATGAACGTGGTTATGCCTTAGTCTATGCCTTGATATTTTGGTGAAATTGTAAATATTAAGTTTCCGCTGTATTTTCTATTTCCGTTAGCGAACAATAATGGAGTTGTAAACGAATATTTTTATCAGTATAATTGTACTTTTCTGTATGCCCATTGAATTCCGTCTTTATTACTCTTTGATTATCGAAATGGAAACGGGTGTTGACAAAAAGTGCTCGATTACAGAAATTTCCCATAGGGGTTCGTGCATAATAATTACCATCAATGTAGCCGCACGTGGCTACTAGGAAGTTTGAGCCCATCCGAGTGAAACAGAGACATCTTCCTGTCTTCGTTCCACCACCACAATCCCCTCGTACGGATCTTTTCTTGATTCTCAGCATACATTCTATCTTCACCTGTCTAAATTGTTGGTAGGGGAGGGAGAGATTCGAGAGAATCTCAGTAGGAAAAGATACCATAATGCATGCATGATATATGTTGTGTATGACATGTTAGCTTTATCTAGATGCATGCCCCATAATGACATTTCTGCATGCTCAATGTTTTATGTAACAAAACTAAAAAGTATGTTCTACACAATCAAGTAAAGCAATCACATACATCATTACACAAGCAAAGATATCAAATATATGTAAAAAGGTAAGTCCCCTACAATCCAATTTCCATTTTTACACACAAAGACAATCCGGGGAAATGTCACCGAATAAATTGTCCACAACAGCTATAATAGTCAATATGCAAGAGTTTGGAGGTTACCTCAAGCTCCCTCTAGCTTTTCTCAAGAGTGGCTGAACCCTAACCATTCTTTACAATAGAAATTGAGCTTCCTAAACCTTAAATACATAGAAGAGTAGCTTAGGAGCGGAGTTATACGCATTAGGTAAGGATTTACCGAAGAAATCAACTTACCGTACAAGATCTCTTCACTTTCTCTCTCTAGAAAAATCTTCTCTCTCTCTCTCTCTATATTTCAGGTCTGTTTCACGCTGAAATGAGCTTGGAGGAAGAAGATGATATATTCTATAATATATCCAATGTTATTTTTTTTATTTCCTTCATTTTCGGATTTCAGAATTTTTGGCATATCTTTTACCTAAACTTTGAAAAATCATAACAAATTCTAGAAAAATTGAATTGGAGTGATTCCAAAGGCTATGGAACCTTTATTGAGTCTAATTTCAAGATAAAATATAGAATTTAGCCATTTGAAAGCACAAAATTCCCAAAAATTCCATCTTTGGATGCTGCTCCAGAAACTTTCCAGTTTTTCTGGGCTAAATTCAAAAATTCATATCTTTTTGTATATAGCTCTAATTGAGTCATATGACTTATCAAATTAAAGCTTAGGATGTCTACTTTCACCCTATAAAATTTCATAATTTTTGCTCAATATTCGGTCATACAAAATCATATGACAAACTCACTGCCTCATAGGCGATTTCAACGTAAGCATAATCACTTTCTCCAAAATTAACCATTTTATTTTCTTTAATGCCCCAAAGATATAAGAAACGTTAGGGAATAGGTTTGACACACCTGCTAAACTGGGGCTTAGCAGTCTACTTACTTTAAGCTTATTCTCTAGCCTCAAATCTCAAAATTTGTGGTATTACATTGACCACCATGCCATCTCACAGAAAAATTCTATTTAGGACATACATGGGTGTGTTTGGGATAGCGCTGGGAAAAATGACTTATTTGCAATCTAACTTATGTAAAAGTAAGATTGGGCAAAAGTTAGATTGTATAATGTAATTTATGTTTGGGTTGGCGTTGCATAAGTGCTTTTGTAAAAGTGAAAACTTATTTAGATTAGGAATTGCATAAGTGCTTTTATGATAATTGTAATATAAAAATGATATTTAATATTATAAACAAGTGAAATACTTAAATTAAAATATTGGGTTAATATAACTTTTGGTCCCTTAAGTTTGATCCAATTTTTGCTTTGGTCCCTCAAGTCCAAAATCGGTGGTTTTGGTCCCTGAAGTTTAACCCTTAGTCCCTCAAGTTTGAAATTTATGATTTTGATCTCTCAAATTTACTCTGTTTAGAACTGTTGGTACCTCAAGTTTGAAAAAGATTTGGTGGAAAATTGAACCAAACTGGAAAAATATCAAGTCCTTCCAAACTTGAGGGACAAAAACCACCGACTTCAAATATGAGGGATCAAAACCAAAATTGGATCAAACTTCATGAATCAAAAGTTATATTAACCCTAAAATATTTATAGCAAAAAAATTTAAGAGAAATACTTAAATTGAAATAATAATAAAAATTAATTGTGTAAATATTAAATAATTTATTATTCATTTAATTTATTAATTATTCATATATCAAGTTATCCTATAATACCTCTCCACCCAAGCCGATTACTTCATACCAGCTCATGATGGCTCCACACTCAGATTACTGTTCACAAGGTTTTCTTGGCTCCAATAAAAAATTATAACACACCTCGGGCTCTGGTCCAAGCTAATGCATGAGCAATGAATCATGTAGCTTCGCGAAAATTTGAATTTCATTTAACCGCCGAACTGTTCCCCGCCTTCTTCAAATCGTCCTTATATACTAAGAAGGTGATTTCATTATTTCCATTAACCTACCCAGTGTGCTTTGTCTGACGAAGTAGGTGATATTGTTTCTATTTAGAAGATGTTCCATTTCCTTATGAACTTAAATTAAGTCCCTTATGTGTTGTGTCGTTATTAAATGACCTTCCTCAAGTGTGAATAGTGTAAACATGTCATGTAGGTTATTCACTGCGTGCTGCTACAAGGACTCCGAGAAAACTCATTAATTGCCATGACAAGAAGCCGGTAGGAAATCATAAGTTCCAGTGGTACCATTTACCTTTTGTAGTAGAACAGGACATCTTGGTTAGTTAACTACTGCTTTTGGTCTCTTTAACCTTAGATTGATAAATTCACTTGCTGATTGTAGAGTTTAGTTTGTAAGTTTGATATGCATTGTGGTGTCATTAAGACTAGAACGCTGCTCAAGGTAGACCTGATGATATTCAATGAGGCTGTTCGAACAATTGCGAGTTTGATGGGTGGGAAGTTAGATGAAGTAGTTTAGCAATGTTTTTTTCTTGGTCATTTGTACACTAGTGAGATTATAATGATACTGCCTTTCTACTTGTAGATGTTCATGTGTTTGTAAACGCAATAAACAATCTTCATCCCCTTTTGGCTAATGTCGTTCTGTCGAAAGACCTTACCCTGGTGATGAAGGGGACTGATGAAGGGGGTGGAGAGTTCAAGTGTGTTTTGTATGGTGAGGTTCCTCTGTCCACTTTGCTGTATGGTAGTGTACAAGGCATACAAGACAACATTATATTGGTTGTTGAGTATGCAATTCGAGCCTTTCATGGTAGTAATTTGTGTGTGGTCCCTTTATGTTTTATTGTTATTGTTATGATTCCAAAAATGAAATACCTTGCCATTAATGAGTGTATTTTTCGGCCATTAAATAGGTGGTGATATTATGACAAGCTTCAGTGGCGGATCTAGGTTGTTGTTTGAACCTCATTTTATTTGAGTGGCAATGGAAAATTCAAGGCATGGAGGCATATTATGCAGTGCGTTTTTCTGTGTTTTGGTGGATGTGTTCTTAACATGTACTCACCCAAGTATTTTATCAATCTGTTCCATCATTTAGTTCTGATAGTGTGTTGTCAACTTGTTCTTTTGTGAGTTTGTGTGTATGGATGTGTAGTTTATATTCTATTTTTGAGTTAAGAGAGTTTAAAGTTTGAAGTTAAAGTTTAAAGTTTACATGGAGTTTGAACTTGAAGTTTATAGTTTACCATTCTATTACTTGGTTAACAGAGTTTAAAGTTTACCACACAATATTACTAGGACAAATTTAAGTTGCATTATGGTTACATAATGTACGAAACATGAAGTATGAACTCAATGGACACAAGAAACAATCCATAACAATAAAGTTCGAACTGAATACAACATGACTTATACATAGATGATGAGTTGCTAAGACATGACTTCCTAACGCAGTACTCTAACTAAAACTTTAAGTTGTGACTAAATAAAACAAAAGCATCTCAAACTTGCTAAGACATGACTCGGAATAAAACAACCCATAACACTTAATTGCAACACGTAATAAAAGCAAAGACGCAAATGCCTTACCTAATGAAACTGACCCAACTATGGCAAAAAAAAACAAAGAAACTGACTCAGCTTAAAATATGAAGCACATGATGAGTTGTACATAAAGTGGTCAGCTGGATAACACTTCTGCAACACTTACGAATCCCAGTTCAGCATAAGAGGGTAAAGTCACAGCATGTTCAATTCCCTGGTTTCCAATGTTAGAAGTTAGTGTAGATGGGCTCTCGACATTGTTAGTTCCATTGTTGCTAATGACTGGACATATTTTCATGTACGTGTGGGAAAGAAGATTTTGAATAAAGATGGCTTCATCTGAACCAGATTGGAATTTGACCCTTAAGTATGGCATATATGTATTGATAATGTTGAGGTACGCAACATGGAAGCTGAAGCTATGAGTGTTTGTTCTTTCCCAATCAATGCTCTATAATCCTTGAGTCCTCATTATTCCATAAATGCAACGGAAGATGAAGTACCTTGGTGAATAAAAATGAGCTGTTCCAGTCATAATCTGACCTCTTCTAATGCCATGAATTCTCCATATTGCCTCGCCATAGTCATAGGAGGCAAAAACAATGAGAGGGCTGCATGTGATTCTTAAGGAGGTTACTCCACACTCTCTCCATAAATGCAGCTTTATGTATAAAGCATCCTCACAAAATGGTAGGAAAGCACTCATGATTGTGTTGAATGAAGAATGGAACCGTTTGTGATGAGTAGAAGTTGATGATCACTTCATGTTCTTTGCATGAGAATCCTTTTATAACAAATATATGAAGTAGAACGAAAAATGATTATTCCATTTACGTTAATCAAATCCATCACATTCATGTAACTATGTGTATTGCTTACTGGTTAATGAGGTGAGTTGTGAGCATTTAACTTCTAGTCATATTTTTTACTTATGTCATTAATGTGTTCTATGGATTAACTATGCAGCAGAGATGTATTAATCGAAATGTGTTATAAAAGTCTGACCTGTTTTGAACATCGCAACATAAAGATACCTAAAACTCAATTGGTTTTACATTAAGGTTGACTAGAGTAATAAAGGACACATGACTTTATGCATAAATGTTGCAGTGACATGTCGCTGTCATTTGGAAAAGATGGTATTCATTCAAGAAAAGGTCATATTCCAATGCTAAAACATGTCTTCACTTTTAATAGGTTCCTTTATGCAGACATGGACAGATTCATATAAGGAAACTATACAGCTCCTTTTCTGTCCGTAGGCTGGCATGATTGTATAATGTCACGCCCTTATTCCAATTTCAACCTTTTTCAGAGTATTTGCAGAAAATGATATGCAGTTTGGTAGGCAACACAGGAATAGCATAACTATACTGATAATATGTGCATGATTACATAAATTCCCCATAGGGGTTCGTACCTGATAAATTCAAATAATGTAGCCGCACAAGGCTACTAGGGTATCTAAGCCCATCCCAATAAAATGGAAACATCTTCCCGTCTTCATTTCACCACTGTATTCCTCCTATATAGTTCTCTTCTTTGCTTTCAGTACACCTCTTGTTTTCACCTGCCTAATTTGGTGGTAGGGGAGGGTGAGATTTAAGAGAATCTCAGTAGGAAACAGATACCATAATGCATGCATGATAGATGCTACGTGTATGACATATTAGCTTTAACTAAATGTATAACCCAAAATGACATTTCTGCATGCTCAATGTTTCATGTAACAAAACTATAGCTACGGCGAAAACAGAAACAGAGCTTCATTTATTCAAATATGCTCTACACAATCAAGTAAAGCAATCAAATAAATCATTACACAAGCAAAGATATCAAATACATGCAAGTAAGGTAAGTCCCCTACCTTAACCCTTTCCAGCCTCGAAACGCGTGCCTCGATCTACGTGTAAATAGTTCGAGGCTCCATTTTCGATCTTACAATGTCAAATGTACTATTTAGATACTTCCATAGTGTTTCTGGGGGTTATATGAGTCTATCTTGAAAAATTACTAAAATACCCTGGGACCCGGCCCTATCGTACCATGTCCGGTTATACTTTTCTCGAAATTCTAACCTGGGCTATCCTGACATATTTTCGCCCAAGGAATCCATTTCCGGACTCGGAATTACCAAATTCACTTCCAAAAGATGAAATTGCCCTTGGAAGCCTTTATTTCAATGTTTTAGGGGCATTTTCGTAATTAAGCTTTCTCGGCCTTTTCCGAAAAAGTGCCCAACTATAACCCTACCTAATTTTCCCTCCTGAACTCAATGGAACCATCAAATCATTGAAAATCCAACTCTAAGACCCATTTACAGCCATAGCCGAATTATATGGGTTTTCTAGGAAAAATTGAGGTTTTTTTGTTTCAGCTCCGTAAACGCGTTCCTTTTTACTCCTAACCACTTTATTGAATATTCCATTAGGCTAAAACTACCATTTAGTACCAATTTGGGCAGCATAACCCCTAGGAAAACCCATTTTCCATTTTTACAACCAAAGACAATCCGGCGAAATTTCACCGATTAAATTGTCCACAACAGTCAAAATAGTCAATATACAAAGGTTTGGAAGTTACCTCAAGCTTGCACTAGCTTTTCTCAAGATGGCTGAACCCTAACCCTTGAAACACCAAAAGATGAGCTTCCAAACCTTGAATCACATAGAAGAATAGCTTAAGAGTGGAGTTATACGCATTAGAAACCGATTTACCGAAGAAATCACTTACCTTTACAAGCTCTTTCCTCTCTTGCTTTCTCTAAAAATCTCAACTCTTCTCTCTCTATTTCAGACTTGTGATGCACGGTTTTGGCTGAAGGAAAGAGAAGAATGATATTTATTATATGATATTTACTTTATTACACCATTTTTCCAAAATTCGGATTTTACAAAATTGTGGCAAATTTCTGCCCAAACTTTAAAAAATCATAACTAATTCTAGAAAAATCAAATTAGAGTGATTCCAAAGCCTATAGAACCCTTATTGAGTCTAGTTTCAAGGAAAAATATAGACTTTTGCTAGATGGAATCACAAAATTCCTAGAATTTCAATCTTTGCATGTTGTTCCAGCAAATTTCCAGTTTTTCTGGGCTAACTTCAAAAATTCATATCTTTTTGTATATAACTCTAATTGATTCATATGACCTATCAAATTAAAGCTTAGGATGTCTACTTTCATCCTGTAAAACATAATTACAGGCGTTTCACCAAAAACATAATTACTTTCTCCAAAATTCACCATTTTACTTTCTTAATACTCCAAAGATATTAGAATCATTAGGGGATAAATTTGGGCTTTTGCTAAATTGAGGCTTAGCAGTCCACTTAATTTAGGCTTATTCCCAAGCCTCCAATCTCAAAATTCAAGGTATTACACATAAGGGTGTATTCAGGGGTACATCTATTGAAGGCATGCGTATATTGTGAGCTTGTATAGGCCCCTACATCAATCTTATTATTTTTGTTGGTTCAAAACATCCCCTAAACATTGAATCTGATTTTTCATGGAAAAGCTTATTCTTTTGCATGTTAGACTCATAAACTTAAATGCAGAAAAAACATTGGTTTTACATAACCACTTGACATGTCTGTGCTCGATGCATGGGTACTAGAAGACTTTTACACAAAGATCACAACAATGTAGAAAAAACATTGGTTTCTTTCCATTTTTTTCTTGCCAATTCATTGGTTTCAATTAAATAATCCTTCTGTTCAAGTTATGTTTCAAATTAAATTTAATATAGAAAAAGCATATTTCTCAAACCTAGCCCTTATTACCTGCTAAAGCATATGCCTTATGTAGGACCTTGCTAGAAGACACATAAAAGGAGCTAAAGAAGTAGCTAACACTGCAATATTTATGCTCAGTATTCTAATTCCATATAAACTGCAATCTGAGACCTATTCATATATGTAAGCATAAGATATATAGATCTTTCAGAATCAATATTGCCTTATATCAGTCAATGTGCTATCACCTTCCATTCACGTTGACCTTCATGGTTGTAGGGTCAAATCTTTTTTCCCAGATGTCTTAGCAGTGTCACAGGCCCTCCATTGTTTTTTCATTGATATCCACTGCTTCAAAGGCCGTGTCAGAAAGATCAGGCTATTTCTATATAGTTTCTATATTTCAGGCTGCATCTGAAATGAGTTTCAGATTACTTGTGTCATATATAGGGATGGTAGCTCATTTTGTGTCCAAAGGACCTTGCATGTATATGAAGGCTATATAGGTCCCTGCATTAATTTTATTTTTTTTTTCTTTGTTCAAAACATCCCCTAAACATGCAATCTGATTTTTAGTGGAAAAGCTGATTATTTTCCATGTTTTGCTCTTAAACTTAAATGCATTTTACAAAACTACTTGACATGTCAGTGGTCGGTGCATGTATAGTATAAGAGTTTGGTTAGTCAATAGGTCATTTAGGTTCACCTTCATTTTTATCAGCTTTTAGAGGAAATATGGTGCGCATTTTGTTGAGAAGAATTTCTTTTGTAACATTACTGTTATCCAAAGATAAAGATGACAACAACATAAGAGAAACGATGGTTTCAATTCAATTGAATCATCATTCTATTCAAATTCGTTATGAACCTAAATTGAACAAAATTTGTTAACATGCTCCTGTATGCTATATTTGACGTTGTCGATGCCACATTATCTATTATTTGTCAGCTGTAATAGCATCTTTCTTATTTGGAGATTAACCGAATTTATAAGTAATGATGTCAGACCTATTCATATATGTAAGCTAAATATATAGACATGTTTCAGGATCAATGCAGCCTTATGTCAGTCAATGTGCTATCAGCTTCCATTCACGTTGACCAAGGTTGCTTAAGGAAAAAACCTATTTTGGAGATGTCTTTGTAGTGGGACAGTCCCTTCCTTATGAATGTTTACTTTCAATATGCCATAAACTTCTTTAATTTAGTTTTGATCAAATTCCATTTACATTCATCAATTATTATTTTTTAGCTTATCATCTTTGCAGAGGTTGTTATCATCTTGAGTTCTCACTTTCTGTGTTGCACTTCCAGGGACTCGAGTGGATTTAGAGTCATCACTCGAGTACAAAGCCTTATGCTCGAGTGATGTGAGCACTTTCTGGCCGAAGTAGCTGCTCACTGTCAAACACTCGTGAGTGAGAGCCGCTCTCACTCGGGTACGAGTCTCTGATCACTTGAGTGAGCCAGCTGAAAATCTGTGTTTTGCCTTCATAAAAGGGGTCTTCAGGGTAGTTCCTCCCAACCCTTTAGGCATATGTTTAGGCCTCTAATCGTCACCTAAAGAGTCCTAAATGATAACCAACTTAAAGTATTATGGAAATAAGTATTTAGGAAAGAGATTAATCAATTGTCCCTAAATTAGTATTGGATTTGATATCTGTCAGACGCGTGAGCCCACTGTGGCAAAGAACATCAGGAAAGATACAGGTAGTGACTTCTCTCTTATTCTTTGTGTAAATGTATTGTATGTTTGCCTATCATGCATTGTGTTGCTGCTGCTGCTTTGAGATGCATTAAGATGCTTTGTAGAGCTTTGTGCCTTGTGATACGTTGTGCCTTGAGATACTTTATGGAGCATTGTGATGCGTTGTGCCTTGTGATGCTCCTATATAGTGACTACCGCATAAGCGGGCATAGTGATTACAACGAAAGCTGACATAGTATTTACAGCGAAAGCTGTCATTGTGATTAGCACGAAAGTGGGCATAGTGCATTGTGATACAGTCTTGAGTGCTGTCGGTTGTGGCGCAAGCCATGACTCATAGTGTTGTTGCTGAACATGATGACATTACATGCTTTGTGTTTATATATTGTATGAGTGATTTATTACTACTGGGATTCTTTAGAATCTCACTCTTTCCAATGACTAACATTTTCAAACAAGGCAAGTGGCTCGAAAGGGAAGCGGCCAACCAGGAATGGTTAGGGCAGCAGGGACATATTAGATTTTGGATTGTTGGTTAACTGTTTTGGATGTTGGATTTTAAGATTACTGTATGTATATGATTGTAAATATGGATCTTTTGGATCTGTAATCCCCATTTTGGGAAGCTTTAATCCCATTGCACATATATATACAAGTAAACAGGGGTTGCCGGGATTTTGGTTATACACTCTGATATTTATGTGTGATATAACTGCACAGGTAATTGTATTCGAAAGTGAATGTAAGACCAGATGAATTTTGTTTTAAATGTTTTGTTTGGACACCCCATCTCTTGGAGATGAGTGATTATAAATGTGATTTTTATCTTATTGGTCTCTATTTCACTTAAATTTCATAATCCGAAAATAATTACCGTGAGGGGGTTACATTTTTTGTATCAGAGCTGTAGTTCCTTGTAAGGGTAGAGTTTGCTAGGATAGCTCCCATAGTGTGGTCTTAGTAATAGGAAATCATCTATGAATAATCGTTGTATACATATATCTATTCTGGTTATGTGGATATATGTGCATTGTGAGATTATGTGTATACCAAATTGTTAGATTAATGGGTTGAATTATTTGTAGAATGAAAAGGACAACAAAAGGTCACCCCAGAGTACAACAAGTAAATCCCAAGGTAGAGGTTGTCAATAAGAATCCACCGGACCCGTTGCAAGAAATGATGGAGTTGATTCGAGATCAGCGGGATATGATTGCTGAGCTTAGAGAAAAGCTTAGAGCTGAGAAAGTAAAGAATAATGAAGGCTGAGGTCAGTCTACTCAGGAGGAAACGCAAGAAGAGACTCGAGAAGAAACTAGACATGAAGAGACCGCTAAGGGTCAGCACGACCAATAGAGTCACCTCCTCATATCAAAGTAAACCAAAGACCATATGGGAATTCGATTAATGAGGAAAGAGATCTTCAGTTTTGGGTCTCTAGATTCTGTAAACACCTACCTCCGGAATTCAAGGGAAATTTGATCCTTAGATGGCTGAAGATTGGCTAAACCATGCTAAACCGTCTAGGGAAGACTTTTGAGGTCTTAAAGTGTTCCTCAGAGGTGAAAGCCCGGCTAGCAGTGTACAAGCTTGAGGGAGATGCAGACCGCAGGTGGAAGAATATTGCTCTGTCTTCGAGAAGTAAAAGCATACCATTGACCTGGGAAGTGTTCCAGCAACATTTCAACGAGAAATATTTTCCCAAGTCTGTGAGTCTTGAGAAGGAGACCGAGTTCTTGAACATCAAGATAAAGAAAATAGAGTCTTTCAATGAGTATTTGTCATGATTCTTCCATTTATCTCGGTATTCATCCTATTTGGGGAAGATGGACGACGAGGAGTTGAGGTCGGACTTGCTTATATGGGGTTTGAGGTGTGATATGAGAAAGAGAATAGCCACCTATCAGTTTTTTGAGCTCAACAAGGCAGTTGAGGAATGTCGGATTACAGAAAGCAATCTGAGAGAGTTGTATATGGCTAAGACTACTGGTAGTCATAGTGAGCCCAGTAAGGGCAGTGCTTCTCAGAAGCGAATGGGCTCGGGATTATTCTCATATAGAGGCAGTGGTAAGAAGCCTTATCAGTTTGGGAGTCTTGAACAGTAGAGAGCTCCTATGGTATGGACATGTCCTTGCTATAATAAGCCACATCATGGCAAGACTTGTGAAGGTCGGGTGATTTGTTTCAAATGCAAGCAAGTTGGGCATACATCCGTTGAGTGTGGACAGATTTGACCAGAGCAGAGACTGAGGACTCAGGGCCGAGTATTTACTATCACTCATGAGGAAGCCCGAAAATCCCCAGAGCTGATACAAGGTACAGTTCTTCTTAATGGATATATGTTACAAGCATTGTTTGACTTAGGTGCAAGTCACTCCTTTATTGCATATGGTTGTGTGAAGCGCCTGGGTATGAATGTGTATAAGTTACCATTTGATCTGATTGTGTCAACACCTATATGTGTTAAGGCTGTAACTACTGAAGCCTGTTTAAATTATGTTGTAACTATTGAGAGTCATGAATCTGTGGTAGATCTGATTTGTTTACCGCTCTGCCAGTTGGAAGTCATTTTGGGTTTTGATTGGTTGAGAGCAAATAATGTATTGTTAGATTGTGGGAACAAGAGGATAGTGTATCATGTTTCTCATAGCATTGATGACGGGAATATCGGCTTAAATTTCCTTTCAATAGCTAAGGCTGAGAAATATTTGCAAAATGGTTGTCAGGGATATATGGTTTTCTTTTCTATGTAAGGAAAAACCAGTGAGTCTTTGAGTAGTATACCCATAGTGAATGAATTCCCTGAGGTATTTCCGAATGACTTAAGTGGATTACTTCCTAAGAGGGAAGTTCAATTTGCGATTGAAATTGTGCCTGGAGCTGGTTCTATATCTAAAGCCCCATATCGTATAGCCCAAAATGAAATGGCAGAACTAAAGAAGCAGATTGAAGATTTGCTTGAGAAAGGGTTCATTAGACCCAATGTGTCGCCTTAGGGAGCTCCAGTTTTGTTTGTGAAAAAGAAAGACGAGAGTCTTCGTTTGTGTCTCAATTATAGAGAGTTGAATAAGATTACCGTTAAGAACAAGTACCCTCTCCCTAGAATTGATGACCTTTTAGATCAACTATTCGGTGTATGTGTGTTTTCAAAGATTGATCTAAGGTCGGGGTATCATTAGCTGCGAGTGAAAGAGGAAGATATTCTGAAGACTGCTTTCCAAACCAGGTATAGTCATTATGAATTCTTAGTGATGCTGTTTGGGCTAACCAATACGCCTACGATTTTTATGGATTACATGAACCGTGTATTTCGACAATACCTAGATCAGTTTGTTGTGGTATTCATTGATGATATTTTGATATACTCTAAGGGTCTATTTGGTGTGAGGGATTTGGAGGGGAAGGGAGGTGAGGGAAAATTTGTATGAGTTGAATTTTAAAAGATTAAAGAAGTGGGGTAATAAAATTTTAATAAAGAGAATATATAAAATAAAAGAGTAAGAAAAATTAATTAAAAATTTTTAACCCCACTTCTCTAATTTTTTTAAATTCAACTCAAAAAAATTTTCCCTCCTCCCACTTTCCCTCCCCTCCCCTCAAACCAAACAAGCCCTAAGAGTAGAGAAGAGCATGAGCATCATTTGAGAATTTTGTTGAATACATTGCGTGAGAAGCAGCTTTATGCCAAATTGAGTAAGTACGAGTTTTGGCTAGGGGTGTCCATATAATCCCGCTCCCGGCAAGACAAGGACAAAAAAATCTTGGCCTTACCAGGACAGGGACCGGGACCGGGAGTAGCCGAGACCCAGAGTGGAAGATACCGGGATCAGGACAGGATCCGGTCAAGGCTTCGGGATTCCCGGTCCCGATATCTTATGCACACAGTTTTTTTTTTGTTATGTTAATGTTTAATGGGTTATGCTTGTGATGAGGTTAAAATTGGCCCAAAAGTAATAAAAACCCAACTGTAACAAAAAAACCCAATTGACAATGGTCTCATTTGGGTGACAAAAAAAGAAACAGAACCTTGAGTCGATCACTCTCGTCCTTTACCTCAGTCTCACACTCTCATCTGGCAACGACGGTCAATCACAATGAGCTAGCTGCTAGGGTTCTCCGTTCTCTCGCTCTCGGCCTCTCTGATTCTCAGTCTCAGACTCTCAGCTTCTTCATTCTAGCTGTCGGCCTCTTGCATTCTCAGTCTCAGCTTATCCTCCGTTCTCGCTCTCGGCCTCTCCCATTCTTAGTCTCGGCTTCTCCTTTCTCGCTCTCGGACTCGGGCATTCTCAGTCTCGACTTCTCCATTCTCACTCTCGGCCTCCCGTATTCTCAATCTCGGCTTCTCCATTCTCGCTCTTGGCCTCTCACATTCTCAGTCTCGGCTTCTCCTTCTCGGTCTCCGCTTCTCCTTCTTGATCATGGCTAAGAGGTATTGCCTAAATCCCCCTCAAATCTCTAATTTATCTTGCTTCTTGAATCTGATGCATCTTCATTGTTTTGGACCCTTTCCTTCACTTAGATCTCATCAAAATGAAGGCTCCATCCATATTTTAATATTATTGGATATGTTTCAATGATACTTAATTACTTATAGTTAGCAGCATAATTTTTGGCGGATTTCACAATAGGATATGAAATGTAGTCGCCACTCTCCAGAGTTTACACTAGACGGCCATGTATTGATATTGTCGTCACTCTCAATGTTACATGTGAAATCTGTTTTTGGTCTTGTTGATGTGGTTGTTTAAACCGATGACATATTGTTTGATTATGTAATTTCAATAGAAATTTATACAATATTGTACTATTCAAAAGTAAAAAAAAAAGAAGATGAGCAATATATAATTACCTTTAAGTTAGATTAATCTCTAGGAGAACGACAACCAAGGATATCATAAGAAAGTTAATACAAGATCAATTTTTTTTAAGATTTTCAATGTTGAAATATAGAAAAAAGAATATTGAATTTGAGAACTTTTGAGTTTTGATTGTCCTGATTTGATATTAACCTTTTTATGAGGTTCTTAGGTATCAATCCCTAGTGTCACGCACACACATACTATCTCTTAGCCTATTTATAAGAAAGAAATTATGGTTAAAATTTAACTATTCAACTATCATTTGTTTCTTATGGATAAGGTTGGAGGTGGTATTTTCTGTGAGCAACAATTATTAACTCTGATCTTGTTTCTTTAGCTTGTATTGTCCGAACAATTGGCTTGCATTGTTGTGAATATTTGGCTTGCATTGTTCTGGTCTTTTTACCATTGTTTTGTAAATATTTGGCTTGCATTGTTGTGTGATTCATTGTAAATATTTGGCTTGTATTGTTGATGATGTAAGTTGTGAATTGTTCAGAAACATGACAACTACACCTACCAATGAAGGAACCACCCAATAAACTTTAGTTTTTTTTCTTCTCTTCTCTCTCCTATTCGGTGGAAGTATGGGCCAAGAAGGAAAGATCACACATCATCTTCATCATCTCCATCTCTCATATTCTCTCTCTTCCTTCTCCCATTTCCGGCGACCTTGAAGCAAGGGAAGAGGAAACGAAAAGCTTTGATTTTGTGTAGGTAATGGTCTTCCTAAGGATAAATCCTCTTCACTAATTTTGTTCATAGTGTTCAGAGCTTCATTGTGGTGTTTTCAGAATTTGGAAAGGTAGTGATTTGGGTATTGGAGTAATTGGAAAGTTTAAGAATCAAGATTCTGACTTTAGCAAAGTGAAGAGGTAAGCATTTGATGTTTTTTAATATATTTATTGTGATTTTTGGATAAGTTTGAAAAAAATATGGAAATTGCCTTGGTTTTGTGCCTATTTTGGAATGTATGAATTTCATAGTGGATGATATTTAGATTAGTGCATTATGAGGTTCTTTGAGTATTTGATATGGCTTTGAAGTTTGGAGATGTGTTGATTGAAATTGGGTGTTGTGTGTAATGTAGAGACCAAAGAGTTAAATTATGTTTAAAATAGTATTTGGGTGTTTTGGAGGTTACCAATGGGTTCCCTATGTCATTTTGAGTGAGTATGAGCTTTGTGTGGAGTTTAGGAACCATTGGATGTGGTTTTGACCAATCTGAGAAATTCTGTCAGTTGCTGCGATCTGGCAATCTGATAGCCTCACTCTAGTAAGGGAAGAACTCACTCGAGTGCTACCGTGTGTTTTCCCTTTCTACATTGTGTTTTTCCTGGGTTCTCATGAGGGGACTCGAGTGCACTTCCTTCACTACGAGTGATGTTGGTGATCACTCGAGTAAGCATGGGATCACTTGAGTGATGGTGTGAGTTCTTGGTTAGGGTTACTCTCGGGTTTTCACTCGCTGGTTGATGTTCAAGAGTGTGTTCTGACACTTGCAAGTGAAACCTTATCACCTGAGTGTTGGGGGGTATGCTCGAGTGAGCTATTTCCTCTAATGTCACATATGCTCTCGGGTTCTCACTTCCTGTATTGCACTTCCGGGGACTCGAGTGGATTTAGAGTCATCACCCGAGTGCAAAGCCTATGCTCGAGTATGTGAGCACTTTCTGGCCGAAGTAGCTGATCACTGTCAAACACTCGCGAGTAAGAGCCGTTCTCACTTGGGTACGAGTCTCTGATCACTCGAGTGAGGTCATCTTCACTCGAGTAAGCCAGCTGAAAATTTGTGTTTTGCCTTCAAAAAAGGGGTCTTCAGGGTAGTTCCTCCCAACCCTTTGGCATATGTTTAGGCCTCTAATCGTCACCTAAAGAGTCCTAAATGATAACCAACTTAAAGTATTATGGAAATAAGTATTTAGGAAAGAGATTAATCAATTGTCCCTAAATTGGTATTGGATTTGATATATGTCAGACGCGTGAGCCCGCTGTGGCAAAGAACGTCAGGAAAGATACAGGTAGTGACTTCTCTCTTATTCCTTGTGTAAATATATTGTATGTTTGCCTATCATGCATTGTGTTGCTGCTGCTGCTTTAAGATACATTGAGATGTTTTGTGGAGCTTTGTGCCTTATGATACGTTGTGCCTTGTGATGCTTTGTGGAGCTTTGTGATGCGTTGTGCCTTGTGATGCTGCTACATAGTGACTACCACGTAAGCGGGCATAGTGATTACAGCGAAAGTTGGCATGGTGTTTACAGCGAAAGCTGGCATTGTGATTACCGTGAAAGCAGGCATAGTGAATTGTGATACAGCCGTGAGTGCTGTCGGTTGTGGCGCAAGCCATGACTCATAGTGTTGTTGCTGAACATGATGGCATTACATGCTTTGTATTTATATATTGTATAAGTGATTTGTTACTACTGGGATTCTTTAGAATCTCACTCTTTCCAATGACTAACATTTTCAGATAGGGCAAGTGGCTCGAAAGGGAAGCAGCCAACCAGGAGTGATTAGGGCTAGTAGGGACATATTAGATTTTGGACTGTTGGTTATCTGTTTTGGATGTTGGATTTTGGGATTACTGTATGTATATGATTGTAAATATGGATCTTTTGGATATGTAATCCCCATTTTGGGAAGCTTTAATCCCATTGTACATATATATACAAGTAACCAGGGGTTGTCGGGATTTTGGTTACGCACTCTGATATTTATTATGTGATATATTGAAAAGTGAATATGAGACCAGATGAATTCTGTTTTAAATATTTTGTTTGGACACCCCATCTCTTGGAGATGAGTGATTATAAATGTGATTTTTGTCTTATTGGTCTCTCTTTCACTTGATTAGACTCATGTTATTTTTTCAGTAAAGCCACTTGCGCAAAGGGAATTACCTCCATGTAATCAACTGAATGATATCAATTACATGCAAGATATTACTAACATGAGAACTAACTTCAGCAGCTAGTTTACAAGCCATACATCTACAGGTTAAGGATTTAAATCATTTTACAGTCACCTACTATACTGCTAACTCATAGCCCAAATGATTGTTAGTTGGTACAAATGAATCTAGCTTCTCTGAAATATTGTTGAAATTTTTTAACCAAGAGAAGTAGTTCCAAAATCAGTGGTGTGAAGTGAGGCAAACTACATTGAGAACTTGGGCAATTCTAATAATGCTGCTTATGAATTCATTTAATCCCAAGCAAAAAAATTACAATGTTCTGGCTTCCATGGTATTCCCTAATACATTTACTTTTTTCTTAACCTGTTATGGGTATTATTTTCATGTTATTTCCTATTAATTATGTTATAGGTACAATTTTCAATGCAATATGAACCCGTACTCTTAGTCAAAAAGCTTCGTTTCAGTTTTAATTTTATTGTTATTTTTAACTTCATGGTTTCATGAGTTTTATTAACCCACTTTAACCACCTTCTGCTTCAGCTTTAGAAACTTTGCGACTTAGATTAGTGAAATTGACCAAAGTTCACCTTATCAATTTTATTATGTACAACACATCAACCCAATATGTGTAAAATAACAATGTTAGATGTTTGAGAACCTATGCAACTTTATACTAGTGAATATGTTATTAGATAACAATGTTAGATGTTTGAGAACCTATGCAACTTTATACCAGTGAATTTGCTGTTACCTTTCATTTTATGTTACCAAGTTAATATATTTGTTATTTATTCCATACTTAAGCAAAATTATTCCTATATTCAGGAAATTCCTACAAAGACCAAAACCAAAAGGGAAATAAACAGGATGTCGTCCAAACACTGGTTGAACACACATCATCGCGCAAAAGTGATATATTGGCAACACATTTAAGAACTAAAAATGATTCAGAAACAAAAGAAGTGAAGATAAGATGCAGCAAAGTCACTAGGAATTCTGCATCAACAATAGGATTATCCAATATAAATACTGGTTCAGTTACCTTGTCTTATGTGTAATATATATTGTTTCATACAGCTCTGAAATCATCATTATGGACAAACATTTAAATTTATGCCATTTTTTATGTTTGAGTAGCCAACGATGATATGATCAACAATCCCAGCCAAGTGTTCCAACCATGTTTCGACAGTATGCCTAATCATCTGGGTATTTATGTAAAACCGAGGCACCATTTTACACAGGTATTTATATTATAGGCTTTCTTATTTGTTCTTATGTTATAATTATGATGCATACCATGACATTTAAAAAAACATTTCTATACTGAGCTGTGTTGTATTTGATTATTAAGAACTTAAAATTGTGATAATTGGCTTGTGTTCATTTTTTTGGCAGTCGATGGAAAAACATTATAAAGATATTCAAATTACCGTCCATGTGGATGACGATCTCATCCGTAGGGATTTGTCCTCAAGTTCAGATGAAGAGTCAGGTAACTTATTATCTAACTTTGCTTTTTTCTTAATGGCCTAAAGGTTCAATTAGTTGCCATATATTGAAAACCCAGTAATATCTTCATACAGAAAAAGAGTGCAATATGCTGGAAGACCATATTATGGCTACAAATGGTGGTAGGGATGAATTTGCATATGGATCAATAGAAAGTGAAGGTAATGTTGTTTAAACACATTATTGACATTTCTTTGACTATCATGCTACGTATACCCTATTACACTTTAGCTTCTAGGGCCATTTATATACTTAGTCTCTACATTTCAGCCTAATTATGCTGACATGAAGTTGGTATATGCAGTGGAGATACAGTCTATACATATACTATTGAAAAGACATACTAAAAAGAAAGTATGAAGCTCACTTTGATTTACAGTGTCTTATATAGATGAAGGTGATCCCATATATATTTGCAAATACTGTCATGCTTCATTCTGGTATAATGAAAGACTTAAAAAGGATAGCAAGAAAAGAGTTCATAATTCCTTCATGTGTTGCCTATATGGGAAGGTTGAGCTACCAGGATTGAAGACACCTCCAGAATTACTACAAAGACTATTCTTCGACAAGAATGATTTGGAGGCAAGAAACTTCTATGCAAACATAAGGCAATATAACAACTTGTTCTCATTCACATCTATGAGAGGAAAGATTGATCATTCAAAGAACTCAGGCAGTGGTCCATACTGTTTTGTCTTATCAAGACAGAACCACCATAGCATAGGGAGTTTACTGCCTCCTGAAGTTTCACGTCCAGTATACTCTTAGTTGTACATTTATAATACTAAAAATGAAGTGCGGAATCAAATTGATACGGTCAAGTAAGTCACCCAACTTGTTTCTTTGTTTAACCAATATTTAATGACCATGTTGTAACATTTATATACGATATTGTTTCAGCAACTATAAAAAAGATTTAACAATCTGTGAAAAAATTGTGGCTGATATCAAAAACATGTTGGATGAAGTGAATCCTCTTGTGAAACATTATCGCTTGCATATTTGTAGTTAAAAAACCAGATTTCTACTGACATGAAGATATGCTTGCTTAGCACAAGACAACATGATGGTCGGACTTATAATGTCCCAACCGCGTCAGAAGTTGCTGCATTAATTCTTGGTGATATTGACATGTCATTCAATATAAGGGACATAATTGTTAGGTAACATTCAGGCTACCCAGATCGTATCCATGAGTTGCATCCTTCTTACCTACCTCTTCAATATCCTATTTTATTCCCTTATGGTGAAGATGGCTATAGGGATGACATTCTACATAGAGAAGCAACTCTTGGTGAAACGAAGAAAAGAAAGAGGCTTAGCATGAGAGAATTCTTTGCATACAAGTTAATGTACAAAGACAATGAAATTTCTACATTATTTAATGCCTCTAGATTGCTGCAACAATTCAAAGTTGATGGATACACAATGATTGAAGCCCAAAGATTAATTTGGGTTAGAACACACTAAAAAGAACTTAGGTCTGATCTATACCAAGGTTTATCTGAGGCTGTAATCAGAGGTGAAATCGATGCTATATCAAATAGAAAAAAGATCATACTACCTTCTACATTTACTAGAAGTGCTAGATACATGATTCAAAATTACCAAGATGTTATGTCCATATGTCGCTGGGCTGGATATCCAGATATATTTGTAACCTTCACCTGTAAACCAGTATGGCCTGAAATTACAAGGTTTTGTAAATGTCATTCAGTCAATGCGTCAGATAAACCTGATATTCTCTCAAGAATTTTCAAGATAAAGTTGCAATCACTCATGAAGTTTATAAAAGAGAAGAAAATATTTGGAACCATATGTGCATGTTTGTTTTTTTTCCTTCTCAAATAGATTGTGGTAATTCCTATTTTGCTCGATAAGAAATATATACTGTATAACTAACATGTTGACCTTTTTCCATATTAAATATGCAGAAGTCTATACAATTGAGTTCCAAAAGCGAGGCTTACCGCACACTCACATTTTTCTTTGTCTTGAGAAAAATGATAAGATCACAACCTCAGAAGCCATAGACAAAGTGATCACCGCAGAAATTCCAGACAACAGTACGTCACCTTTATTATATGACTTAGTCAAAAAGTTTATGATTCACGGTCCATGCGGTAGAAGCAATCATAAGTCACTATGCATGAAGGATAACAAGTGTAGCAAGAATTTCCTAAAGAAGTTCAATGAAAGTACATCTATAAATGATGATGATTATCCTACTTACCAACGAAGAGATGATGGTAGGATCATTGAAGTGAAAGGCATACCATTAGACAACCGTTTTGTTGTCCCATACAATCCAGAGCTACTTTCTATGTTTCAAGGTCATATAAATGTTGAAAAGTGCAATCAATCTACTGCCATAAAGTACTTATTCAAGTATATAAGTAAAGGGAATGATAGAGTTGTTGCTGGGATATTTGACAACAATGGGGAAGGAAAAGGTAAGGCAATAGTTGATGAGATTAAGCAATACTATAACTTTAGATACATATCTGCTTGTGAAGTTGCATGGCGAATATTTGGCTTTGAAATTCACCACAAATTTCCTTCAGTTGAACGACTAAGCTTCCACCTGCCAAATCAACAATATGTGATTTACAGCAATACTGATGATGTCTCAGAATTATTGGACAACCCAAGGGTGTGTGAATCACAATTCTTGTCATGGATGCAAATGAATGACAATGACGTTTTTGCTGCTCGGCTTACATATGCGGAGTTCCCCCAACATTATGTGTATTTAAGGAATGAGAGAAGATGGAAGCGAAGGCAAAAAGGATTTACTCTTGGTAGGATTGCAAATGCAAGTTTGAGCTCTAGAGAGTTGTACTACCTTCAAATTTTGCTTACAAAAGTACGAGGGCCAAGATCATTTGATGAGATCAAGACTATTAGGGGAGTGACGTATGATACCTTTAAGGCGGCATGTGATGCCTTAGGTTTGTTGGATGTGATAAGGAATATATAAATACTATTGAAGAGGCAGCTACGTGGGCAAGTGGCTCTTCATTAAGGAAACTTTTTGTGATGATGATTTTATGTAGTTGCTTACAACATCCGAAGTCTGTGTGGAAGCAATGCTCAAAGCTCCTCTCAGAGGACTTATTATATATACCGCATGATCATCCTAATTATTCTAGTATGCTATTTAATTCTTCGCCTTAATGACATAATCATTTATTCCAATGCTGGAACTATTTACATTATATTAATGTTTTCATATATTGTTGCAGGTTTTGTTGTATCAGATTATGTCAAAGAACAAGTTGTACTTAAAGCAATTGATTTGTTGCTTAGGGACAATGGGAAGAGCCTCAATGACTACCCTAGCCTCCCAATTCTTGATGAAACACCACAAATAATCTGATTTTACAAGAATTAAGCTATGATTGAATTGCTCTTCAATTTGAAGCTACACGATTGACAAATTCTCTTACTGATAAGCAGAAAAATATATTTGATAATGTTTTGAGCTCATTAGATTCACCTACTGGAGGCTTCTTCTTTGTTCATGGTTATGGTGGCATAGGAAAAACATTCTTATGGAATGCATTGACGTCTATATTGCGTGGTGGAGGACAAATTGTATTGACAGTAGCATCAAGTGGCATTGCAACAACTTTACTTCCTTTAGGTAGGACAAATCATTCATGCTTTGCAATTCCTATACAGATAACTGAGTACTCAATGTGCTCAATTAGGCAAAACTCTGCACTTGCAAACTTAATTGTTAGCACAAAGTTAATCATATGGGATGAAGCTCCAATGGTGCAGCGATATTGCATTGAAGCATTTGATCGTTCTTTAAAGGATATTATGCATTCTAATTTACCATTTGGAAGGAAATGCATTCTCATGGGTGGTGATTTCCAACAAATACTTCTAGTAATACCAAAAGGCATAAGGGCTATAATTGTTAATGCATGTATTAGCTCTTCCATTTTATGGGATTTACACCATCTTTAATTTGACAAAAAAACATGAGGTTGGCAACTGGATCTTCAACTACCGACGTCAACCAATTGGAGTGGTTTAGTAAGTGGCTTCTAGATGTAGGTGATTGGAAGATAGGTGAATCACATGATATTGAGTATATTATTGAAATTCCAGAACAATTTCTTTTACCAGAATCTCCAAATCCAATTGAGGGTATTGTTGCAGCTACATATGCAAATCTAGAAGATAACCTTTTCAACAATGACTACTTTAATAACAGGGCAATACTAGCACCTACCATACAAGCAGTGAATACAATCAACGAGTACATGCGTTCTTTATTGCCTGGTGATGCTCATGAATTCCTAAGTTGCGACTTTGTGTGTAAATCTTAAGATGACAGCGACAGCTTTGACAATTTGTACACAACAGAGTTCTTGAACACTATTAATAGCTCAGGTTTGCCACCTTACAAGCTTCTATTAAAGGTAGGAGCTCCTGTTATGCTATTAAGGAATATAGATCAAGCAACAGGCTTATGCAATGGAACTCGGCTACGTATCTTAAAGCTTGGCAAGAATGTCATTAAAGCAATTACATTGAATGGTGCAAACCCTAATCAAAAGGTGTTAATTCATAGGATGGACATGAATCCTTCTGAAAGTAGATGGCCTTTTCATATGAGAAGGAGACAATTCCTAATCACTTTGAGCTTTGCAATGACTATCAACAAAAGTCAAGGCCAATCTCTTTGTTATGTAGGGGTATATCTTTCAAAGTCAGTATTCACACATGGGCAATTATATGTTGCATTATCAAGGGTAAGAAGCATGGATGGCTTGAAATTATATGTCCCTACTAATACAGATGGTACGAGTAGGACCACATCAAATATGGTGTACAAGGAAGTGTTTAGGAATTTACATAGTTGATTGTATTTCTATTGTAGTATTTACTATGCCATTGTCTTTTTTCCGTCTACTTCAGTTTGTAGTTGAAGACTACATGTACTTTCCATTTGTTGACTACTCGTATGTTATGTTCTTTCCCACCAATGTGCTTCTATGTTATGTAGTAGTCAACTTCTTTTATTTTAGCCTTTACAAAGAATCTTGCAAATTTGGTATGTAATATTTACGGCTTCATATAAATCCACGCAGGTTTAATAGGCTTATGGAAAGCATGTGAGATGATCATATTGCTCAATAACTTGTGCTGCATGACATAAAAGTCCACTAATTGATTATTTGCATGGTAATCGTCTTAGTAGCTGTCTTCAAATGATGGCTTGGAACTATTTGCACTTGTACCACACTGTGAATACAGGACTGAAACTCATATGTAACATATGATAGTGTAGAATGATGTTTTTTTTATTGGCATAAACATATGCTCCCCGCGCAATGCATGGGAGAGTTCATGCTAGTTAAAAGAACAAAGATGATGGTCCTGGAGTAAATAATACCAATGTCCAAGTGTGAGCGGGGAAAAAACTGCTCAACTAAAAAAATGCTCATGCTCCATTAATTATATTTATAAGGGCTAATTAAAAACTTGTTTTAGTTTCATTTATTAATCCTTAATTTTTTTCCTATCTCATTAACTAGTTTTTTATTAATATCATTCTTGGTTTTTATAATTTTGATAGACTTTTGGTTTTAGTTCTCATCCTCCCTTCAACTCTTCTTCAATTCTTTTTAGGCTAAAGTATATATTTAGTCCTTTAAGTTTGCATCAAATTTCATTTTAGTCTTTTAAATTTGTAAAATGTATTTTTAGTCCTTCAATATTAACATCATTAACTCTCACTAATAGAAAATGTTGACATGACTAAGTTAACGCTAACTCAGCAATAAAATGCTGACAAAACACTTAAAATGTAATTATTAATATAATAATTGTTATATTTTATGCAGACGTCGTGGAACCCTCTCCTCATATTTGCTACCAACTTTTCATCTTCTATGTCAACATGCCTTTATCACCTCCGCTTCAACATTTGCGGACCTATTCTCTTGCAATCTTTCTGAGTTTTATCCTTTTAGTCCTTCCCTTCCCTTATGCTTCATTGTCAGCAATGAACACTAACAATCATTTCACCTCCGATCTTCAATAACCGGCATTGCTCCCTCTACGTTTTCTAATTTCTTCTACTATGAGTTTTCTCTTATAGAACAAGGGCTTGGGAATATGATGCTAGGTCATCTTCATCATCTCAAGACAACTCGTGTATCCCTCTACACCCTATCAACAAAGTCTTATGAAAAAATTTTACAGTTTTAAATTTCTCTTACAGTTTCGCGAAGTTGATCCCACACGCAAAGATTGGGGGCTTTCCGAACCTGAAAACCTTTTACAGTTTTTAATTTTTTTTATTTAAATTTTAAAATATCAAAATTATTATATTTAATATATAAATTTTATGGATGCTTTGTCAGCATTTTATTGCCGAGTTAATATTAAATTCACCTTATAAGCATTTTCCGTTAATAGGAGTTAATGGTGTTAACAATAAGGGATTAAAAATATGTTTTATAAACTTAAAAGACTAAAATGAAATTTGATCCAAACTTAAAGAACCAAATAAATGCTTTAGCATTCTTTTTATAACTAACTTTTTTCCTAATTGAGCAAAATAAACTAATGGTTAAAATTAGTTTAAAAAAAATAAACATGTTAAAAATATCGTCTTTTTTCAAATATACTTTTATTTATGAAAAGAATATAGGAGAGAGAATAGATAAAAAAATATGGAAAAAAATTGTTAATAAATGATTAAATAAAGGAGAATTAGTAGTGAGTGGGGGATAATTAATATGAAAATATGTATTTAATAAGGGTAGTAACAGAAAAAAGTAGTACACAAGGATAAAATTGCTTATATTAAGGACCAACTTCAAGAGAAAGAAAATTGCTTATAAAAAAGACGGGAATGAGGAGTTTCAGATAGTTGTTTTTTATCCTATAATTTGATAAGCACTTGGCATTAGTTTCAGGGCTGATCCTTAGGGCTGAGTAATAGGCGGGTTGGGTTGACCCGAAGGTCAGCCCATTACCCGCTCGTTTATGTCTAAATGGGTACGGGCTAGCCCGTACCCGTTAAGTACCTGAGATAGCCCCGGTAATAAATGGGCTGGACATACCCATCTAAATTTGGGCGGGTAATGGGCAGCCCATTTAGTATATGATATTAAAAAAATCCCTACTATTGCAAAGTATAAAACAATTCATTGCTATACTTTAAGTCCTACAGTATTGCGCTTTTGCATTTAACAAACACATAATACTCATATAACTGTCTGCAATGTACCTTTTAATTTAAATTAAAACATCATATAGTAACATTCACAATAAGAAATTCAGAATTTAAGCCTTAAATCACAACTAAAAAGAGTATTCAAACTTTGAATATAAAGGAATAAAACTGTTAACAAAAGCCATTCAATAAAAGTATTGGCATCTTTCCATAATAAGTCTTCTTAACATGCATCATCCTTACATTTCTATTGAATCTTCAATAAAACCAATAAATAAAAAAAATAAACAAGCGGGTATGGGCAGCTCGAAGGGGTACCCATAGCCCGCCCATTTAATGCTTAAATGGGCGGGTAATTTGCCCGCCCGTTACAGGCTTGTTTTGGGCGGGCCCAAAATGGGTAAATTTATTATGGGTGTGGGCGGGCTTATCGGGTTGCGGGCTCCTTGCTCAGGCCTACTGATCCTTATACTTTTAATGAGTTTTAGTTTTGGTTCTTATACTTCTCTATTCCTATTTATAATCATTTTTAATATATTTCACATAGGCAAAAAAAATATTAAATCTCACTAACTCTGTCATAAAATTAAATAACTTTTCAAATTTGCTCCTATTTAATATACAATATATCACATGAATATAAAGTCAACGTAATAATGAATGAATAGTATGATTGTACATACATATAAAAAATTTAATGATGTAATTATAAATAGGACCAAAATAAACCCTCTATCTCTGCTCTATAAATAGGATCAGAGGATCAACAATAATATTAAACTTTTTTAATTACTTTTATGTTTTTTCCCCAAAAAATTACCGCAATATAAGAAATTACATAATTGGCTAAACTAAATCTCCCTTTTCTCTCCCTCTCCTATGAAATTCACCAAAAGAAAATAGAGGATGAGAGAATCTAAATCCATTTTTTTTTACTCACAAAATTTAATTTTCACATTGCTTATATATATATATATATAGAACTAACTCTATATAAAATAATGTTGCTTTTAAATAAGATTGGAGGGAGTATTATAAAAAGGAATTGAGGGAGTATTGATTAATGAGCTTAATTTACATAAATATATATAAAGTATAAACACCTCCTAACTAACTGCTAAGGCTGTAGCAGTCAATTAATTAAACACAACTGCAAGAGAACTCGTTTACAATCATATAATTGAATTACATTTTAATTTAAATTTTTATATGTATGTAGATTTAATGGTCATAAAGCTAACCGTTAAAATTAAGGATCCAACTTCCCTCCAATTGCGGCTCAGGTCCTTAGCCTTTCTCTTGCCCAAAACTACACCGTTTTGGGTGTAATTTGAGAGGAGGCTCCACTTTTTTTTCCCCCTTTATTGTGTGGAAAATAACATTCAAACCTTTGAAGGTTTTTTTCTCTAGTAGTACCTAATATTCTAAAATAATTTTTTGTGCATTATATATCATAAAATAATTTTCAGCAGCACCCAATATCTAACAAAGTGCACTTTAAAGTATTTTCTTAGTAATATTCCATATCATAAACTAAATTTTAGTACATCCAACACTCAATATTCTAAATTGCCACTAGAAAAACATTTTGGAGGTTGCTCGTTGCAACTAGAAAAATAATTTAGGACATTGAACACAATAAAAATTAATTTAAGATATAGAGTGTTAATGAAAAAATAGTTCTTGATGTATCTTATTAGATATTGGGTGTTACTAAAAAATTATTTTATACTACATAATGCACAAAAAATATTTTAGAATATTGGGTAGTATTGAAAAAAATATTTCAGAAGCTTGAATGTTATTTTGAGGAGAGGAAAAAAAAAAAGGAATGCCTTCCCAATAACAATGTAGTTTTAGATAATGATAGAGTCGAGAAAAACGGGTAAAGCCTGTGGGGCCGGCCCGTTTAGGCCATGAATATATAAGGGTCGAGCTTAGATTTTTGCTTCAAAAATAAAAGTGGGTCTAAAAGGTTCAGCCTTGTGGGGCCAAGGGTCTAAAAGGCTTGGCCTGTGGCATTTTTTATTTTTTAAAATTATTTATATGATAATAATATTATTAATTTTTTATATTTAGTTAATGAATAATGATATTGCAAATATTTGTTGTTATTATCTTTTTTAGAATTAATTTTCATAAGAATATCTTATATTATGAATCCTAAAAATTAAAATCTTATAAAAGATATTTCTTATTTCATAAGTATTTTTACCAATTTTGTATTTTTTGACTTATTTTCTGACGATTATTTTATGTATATCTTGTGTTGTTTATTTTATTGACTATTTACACTTTTTAAGATATATTTATGAGAAGTATTTTTAATTTTGTTAAATCTTCTCATTAATTATTTGTAATTATGGTATGTAGACAATAGTTTACCTGAAATATTTACTAATTATATTTCTCTAAAAAACACAAGAAAAATAGTTAAATCTTATAAAAGAGGCTTCAAGCCCTGCAGGGCCGACTCTGACCCGTATTCTCTCAAACCGGACTTTGAAAAACAATAATTTTTCTTACTCTAAATCTAAAAGGGCCAGTCTAAACCTAAAAAGGCCAACCCTTTTAAGCCCTGATCCGTCAAGGACCGACCCTAATTCCCAATTCTCAATTCAAGCTAAGGAGAGGCCAAGACAAAAGCGGACAGAAGGGAAGCCGGATCCTCAAATTAAAGCATACCAGTCAAACAGTTAAATATGTATATATAAAGTAATTTACAATCATTAACAATTAAATAAAAACCATTTGGTCCGTTGGACATTTTGGGAATTCAGAGTTTCAAACTTTTGATTGAAACCGACCAAACCAGAATCACAAAGTGTGTGTTTGGAAGAGCGATAAGAAAATGGAGTTTATCAATTTTATTTTTGGTAAAAACCCGATTGTGTAATGTGATTTATGTTTAGAACAACGACTGTACAAATAACTTTTACAAAAGTAAAATTTTTTTAAATTGATTTAAATACAAGTGACTTTTGTGATAATAGTAAGAGAGAGTGGATGGAAAAATATTTAAAAAGGTTAAAAGCATAAAAAAATAGTTTAAAATAATTTTTGGAACTGAAAAAGTATATTAATGATAAAATTGCAATCAGTCTGATAACACACTGGGTACAGTTGAAAAAATATTTTAAAAGTTAAAAGCACCAAAAAATAGTTGAAATTAATTTTTGCATCCGAAAAAGTACATCAAAGGTAAAATTGCAATCAGTCTGATAGCACAATGGACACAACTGAAAAAATATTTTAATCATTCTCACCCTCCCCAAAAGCTAAATCAATAAAAGCTCCAATGTTGAGCTTATGACATAAGTTATTTTGATCATCATAAGCTCAATTGGCAATTGGGGACACCAGACACTCTCTTTTTTTTCCAATTACCAATTGGGATTTAGGCACCAATTGAGCTTTTGGGGCTCAAACTCTCCCCCAAACACACCCAAAAAGTGAAGAATATTTGATTTTGGCTTTATTTTCTTTTTTTTTAATAATAATTTTGTTTTTAAAACAATTTTTTTATAAATACCTTTTCAATTAATTAATTTATAAAAAATAGCATTATATTCGAAAAAAAAAAATCAGAATAAGTTTAACCTATTTTTTCATTTTTAGTTCTGCCACGTATCAAAACAGAGTTTGTCTACCTGCAGTAATTATCAAATGAGAAGCTGGTAAATTTCTCATAATATATTTCTTGGATCAAAAAAATTAATAACCTGACCTCCCAACAAAAGAATGAAGCTTTTTCTCCTAAGCACATTTATCCTTTTATGGAAGATAATCGTTCTTAGCACTCACAGCACTGACAAACGCACTTCTTTCAATAAAAATTCAAACATTGATGCATTTGCTGATGGTGAAAGAATGAAATTTCAAACACCTAAACATAAACAAATATTGAATAATTTAATTAATATTCTGCAGGCAAAGATTGGGGGAAACAAAAAGCGAAGGTGGTGGTCACAAGTCACAACTCACAAGGTTTTGCAGGCGAGTGGGCAGCGCGTGGTGGGAGGGGGTGGCCGTTGATGGATGGGCCATGTCAAAACAACGTAGAAACAAGCATTGATTCCAGATATGTGAAAAATAATGGAAAAACCAGTTTGCTTGCGTAACACAATAAATTTATGGCAGATAATACATTTATAGACTAATTTTCGGGAAAAATCACTTAAAAAACCTCACATAAATTTTGTTTCAATTAACCTTGAATGATTCTGAAATTTCACAGTATCCCCAAATCATTTTTAAATTAAATTTTATCGGTAAAAAACCAATAATGGCCTTACTTTAATTATTTTTAAAAAAGGTTTAATTAATTGGGAGCCGCCATGTCGGAGTTGCCTCCGTCGGTCAGCCATTGAAGCTTTAGGGCCGGCCTATCAGTCAGAGCTTTGGCCATCAAGAATTAATTTATGTTGTTCATATGTGTGTTCACTTGTTTATGAAGAATTGCATACTTACAAATGAAATTTGTTTAATTATGTTGTTCATATGTCTTTTTCACTTGTTTATGAGAACTCTGGCATGAATAAGTCCTATTTGCAAGCGTTAAAGTCCTTATAAAAGTTGAAATAAATATATAAACAACACTTAACAAGAAAACATAGGATCACTACAAGTTTCATTTGCACGTGTTCTCATGGAAAAGTGGAATACAGATATAAACAACACAAATTGAACGAGTTTCATTTGCAAGTATCTAACTCCTCTTAAATAAGTGGAGTAAACATATGAGCAACATATTGAATAAATCTCAGTTATAAGTGTGCAACTCTTCATGAACAAGTGGAATAAATATATGAACAATACAAATTAATTTTCGATGGTTGAAACTTCAGCTAGCGCCAAAGCTTTGGTGGCCGGCCGCCGGAGGCTACTCCGATCTGGCAACTGCCAGTGACCAGTCACCAAAGCACCAACAATGATTAAACTTTTTTTAAAAAAAGTAAGGATTTCATTGTCATTTTACCCATAAAACATATTATTATTATATTGTGGTCCATAATCTTTTGGAGGTTGATTGAAATAAAGTTAGTCTTGTGGGAGTTAAGTGAAATTTTCCCTTAATTTTTATTTTAAAAAGAAGTAAAAACAATTATTTTGCCATCATTAACAATTAAAGTAAAATCAGTATTGGTCATTGGTGGGTAATGTTTTTAATTACTCCTCTTACATTAACACTAAAAGGGTTGGGGCTAGGATGTGGCACCAAGAGATACTTACAATAATTATAAATATACTCTGGGATTTTATTATAAAGAAGAATTATTAAAATGTTTCTCATCTTCTCTTTGACCAAATAAAGCGTATAAAAAGTAGTAATTCAATATTTATTTAAAATTTGGTATAAAAATAATTTGAATAGTATTTTTTAAAAAAAACATTATTAATTAAATTACAATCAAAATTGAAATAATTTGTTGCCATCTTTCATGAAGTAAAAAAAAAATTTACATCCCTTTTAACAATTGTTTAAGTTTGAATATTTAATAAAGTATTATGGACTTAAATATAATTTTAAGATTTTAAAGGATAAATTTATTATATTTTCTCTTATACAATACCAAACCGTAATTTTTTCTTCTTTTTTCGCCTCACCCCTCCAATCACATCATTACGTATAACCTCACCTTTTTTCGGTATTTCCTTCATCAAGAGGGAGTATATATTTAAAAAAAGAAGAAGAAGAGAGAGACAAAGAGAGATAGATTATCCTCATGTGTGTTTGATTTGAGGGGAGATGAGATGAGGAGGAAGATGGTAAATTTTAAATTTCTTTAGCCCAGAAAGATAATTTAATCCGTCCCCTCAAACCAAATACACCCAACAAAACGAGTTGAAAAATCATGAGATGATCGCAATTGAAGATGATAGCCAATAAAGCATTAATATGCATACATGGGGGACACAGGGAGATTATAAAAAAAATTAAAACTAAATATAAAAAAAAGTTAAAAGAAGATTGTATGACAGGAGTGGAAGGTATATAAGGAAGAGAAGCCACGTCCCAATTAATTACCACTCAAAAGTCAAAAGCTCAAAAACTCGAGTATGGAGTCTTCTGTTCCCATTTACTACCTATTATGTTATTATTTTAATTCAATTACAGGAAAATTTATGGTTTGAATTCGATTTACACAGTGAATTTCAAGTATTTTATACACATGATCCAATAAAAAATATACTATTTCCCGTCTTTAATATAAGATCTAGTTGACTAACTTTGAAAAATTCAAGAAGCTAAATAAATTACTTTTAAAATAGTTATTTTTTTTTCTCTAAACTAATTTTTTTAACTTATAAACTGATATACTCTCTCTGGTCTTTAATAGAAGACATATTGACCTAATTTGATTATATTAAAGTAGTTTGTTAAGTTAATTAATATGACATGTATTTTCTTAAACACTCTAGTCATCTTTTTTAATTCCCTCTTTCCACTTCTCCTTGATTATGATTGAGGGAGTATCAATATAGGTAAATTAAAAAAAACATTAATAAATATGAAAATTATGTCTTATATTTAGAATTAATATCAACTCCTCAAATATATTTTGTATCAATAACCGGAGGAGTATAATCTAAGTATTTGAGAGAGAGATAATGTAATACATATTATAATTAAATAATTTATTTAATTTATTTATTCAGTGGAAGCATTAAAGGCCAAATGGATTACCACTATAACAATTTATTATTCATCAATGCTTTGAACGGTTATAAACAACTTTAAGAAAGCACTACTATACATTACACTTAAAATATTTGACGGTTAAAAGAAAAAACCGTCAAATATAGTAAGGCATGATTGAATCCAACCATTATTTAAGGGTTGTATATAAGAGCCGTCAAGTAAGATCAGAGAATACTTGACATTTAAATATAATAACAGACAAATATTTATTATATAAAAATTAAAAAAATATTTAACATATTTATTTGACAGTTGAAACAGTCAAAAAAATTTATCACTGTCCCAATCTTTTTATAAGATCTTCCTTTATCTTTTACATCACTTCCTCGCAATGTACTTCTTTAATATAGCTATTTTTATATTTTAACATTGGGTTAAGGTGTAAATTTACTCTGAAAGCTTTTAATGAGAAGCAATATTGTTCTGGAAGTTTTTTCAAATTGAATGTTGCCTTAAAAATTTAAAAACGTAGCAATGTTGCCCTTTAATGTTAAAAAGTTAATTATCAACGTCAATTTTTTAACGGTCAATATTAGTTTTTAACTGTATAGGATAATATTACTATGTTTTGAAACTTTCAGGGAAACATTGAACCTGAAAAAACTGTCAGGGCAACATTGCTCCCTAGTGAAAACTTTCAGAGTAAATTTGCACATTAACCCTTTAACATTTAATATATTCTTTGTCAGTAATTAGTTGCAAAGTCACTATTTAAACATGATCAATCAACATTTTCTGTTAAATAAAACTAACTGTATCAAGATTAAGGGATTAAAAATACACTTTATAAACTTAAGGAAACAAACTGAAACTCATAATAAATTTAGATAATCAAATATATACCTTTTTTATGAGTAATCAAATATATACTTTAATCTATGTTTAATTTGTGTGTGTGTCTGAGAGAGAGAGAGAGAGAGGATATCGTCTTGTGTTTTTTGTCAACACCCGTTTCCATTTTGATATGCGTAGGGCAATAACGAACAAGTTCCATAGGCAAACAGAAAAGTACAGTTATACTGATAATAAGTATTTGTTTACAGACAGTCATTAACAGAGCAGAAGTCGATAATAATGACAACTATGTACAGTATGTTCCCAAAACTATTTCACATACAGACTATACAACCACTGTATTCATCTTGGGAAACGTGTCCGTCAGTTTCCCTTCTCTGCATCCTTGGCTTTCGAGCCACTGGCACCCGCTGAGACATTTTGATTAGAAAAAGGGGTGAGATTCCAAGGAATCTCAGTAGAAACATACGATCAATATATAAAATGCGAAAATTAAATATGCAATGCACCGTATCAAGTAAAATGAAAATTCATATCATCCGTGTGTGTACACAAAATTCAGGGCCAACAAACCCGTTGAAACCCCTGCATGTACCTCAGCCGAGTCCTTGACTACAGCTAGATAAGACCAGTGTACCTCAGCTAGGTCCTAGACCACAGCTAGGTAATGTGCCTCCAGCACGTGTTCAGATCACAAAATACAGTAACACGCATCATACAAATAGTCACATAGTATATGAGAGATAGTAGTCCCTACCTTAACCTCTTTCCTGTCTCAAAGGGTCCGCCTCGTAAGATGTGTCAACTATAGGCGTCCAACTCGGTCCTAAAACATCAAATGTACAAGAAATAGGTTATAACCTATCCAAGTATCATTTTAGACACTTCCATAGTGTTTCTTGTGGTTATATTAGGCTATGGTGAAAATTTACAAAAATGCCCCCGGGACCCCGGCCCAGCCGTACCCGGCCTGATGGCACGTTTTTCCAAATTTTTGACTATGGCTATCCTGACGTATTTTCATCCAAGGAATCCATTTCTGGACTCAAAATTACCAAATTCAATGTAAAATTACGAAATTGCCCTTGGCAGCCCTACTTTTAGGGTTTTAGGGGTGTTTCCGTAATTATGCTTTCTCAGCCTTTTCTGAAAAAGTGCCCAACTGTAACCCCACCTATTTTCGCCCACTGAATCCAATGGAACCATAAAATCATTGAAAATCCAACTCTAAGGCCCTCAAACATCCCTGGCCGAAATAATTGTGTTCTCCGGGAAAAATCGGGGTTTTACGATTTCGGCTCCGTAAACACGTTCCTTTCTACTCCTAACCACTTTATTAACCATCTAATTGAGTTATAACAACCATTTGAACTAAAATTGGGCAGCATAACCTTTAGATATACACTTTTCCAAATTTTAAAACCAATGGCAATCCGGCGAAATTTCACCGATTAAATTGCCCACAGCAGCCAGAATAATTAATATACGAAGGTTTGGAAGTTACCTAAAGCTCCAACAAGCTTTTCCCAAAAATGGCTGAAACCCTAACCTTTAGAGAACAGATTTTTGAGCCTCCAAACCCTAAAGAACAAAGAGGAGTAGCTTAGAGTCGGAAATATACGCGTTAGGAGCGAAATCGTCGGAGAAATCGGCTTACCTTGTGATTTTTCTTCTCTTTCTCTCTCTAAACTCTCTCAACCTTCTCTCTCTATGGTTCAGGTCTGTTGAGCACGAAATGGGGCTGAAGAGGATGATGAAGTTTATATTATCATATTTCATAATATTATAATAATTTGTTTAATTTTCCAAAATTACTAAAATCCAATTTATGTACATAACTTCCTACATTCACGTAACCATGCCATCATGTCCAACCAATATTTTCTTCTTTATGCCACATGTAGGAGACACCTAGGGGTCCCTCCCTATGGTCTCAATTGGCTTCACAACTTGTTTCGGTTACGTATACACGTAAAGTCTCAATTTTAGTCAAAATTGCACTTTTTGCTCAAATTTTCCATAAATTCATATTAAATTGACCAAAATATTCTAAATATATTTTTAAATTTTATTTTCCTTAATTAATTGAAATTAACTTCAATTAATTGAAAAATAATTTATTTTGTTCTATTTTGGCAAAATTACGATTTTGCCATTACCTTTCTAATCCAATTTCTTCTCTTATTTTTCTTTCACCAATTTTCATCTATTTTTGGACCAAATATTTTCTCTAATATTCCTTCATTTTTGGACCTTAATATTGGGCTTTTTAAATTACCAAAATTAATTCCATAATTATTTTTGCCCAATTTCCCATGAAATTGAACATTTATAAATTCATAAATTCCAAATTCATGAATATTCACCATTTTATTGAATTTCCAAAATAATTACAATATATTTGGTGAATATAAAATTTGGGGTGTTACATTTTTTTTTGAATGATCCTAATCCTAACAATAGAAGAATCAAAGAGCAAAGCTAATATCTTCTGCAATGTGATGTTAATGTTTGACGAAGAATCTGAAGGACATATGAGAAAACACATCTACACAATGAGTAGTTAAAGATGATAAATATCCTTGGAATATCTTCCCACTTTAAGGGCTAAATGGCCTTTTTACTTCTCAATTTTAATTTTAATTTTTTTGTATCTGAGGGACTGAATTGAATATTGAGATTCTCTTGGGCTAGAAAGACCAGATTGTTTATTAAATCCAGTTTGTGATTTAAGTGAGATTTTCCCTTTCTATTTTCAAACTAATTCGGTTCAGAGATGGCTCTCAACTTTTATGTGCCTCTAGTTTTTTGTCTCTCAATTTTTAAATTATAGGTTTTGATTCCTTAAGAGATAAAATAGCTTAGGTTTTTTATTAAATAATTAGAACCAATGTTTTAATGGAAATAAAACTTAAAAGATAGAAATTTATGGTTTGAAATTTAAATGACCAAAACGAAAATGAGGACAAGTTTAAGAATTAAAGATTGTATTAACCTAAAATGAAATTAGCTGTATATGGCTTTTTCATTTTTTTGTTTTTGACCAGCAGTTGTATATGGCTTTGTGCAATGAGCTAGCAGAGGTTATGGGTTTCTCTTCCCTTTCGGTACTTCCTTCTCTACCCAATCCTTAATCTGGGCCCTTCTACTAAAGGCATAGTTGGGCTCAGTTAATTTGGCCCAAGTAAAATTGGAGTTTTTTAAAAGACATAGTTATGTTCACAATATGGCTCTTTCAACAATAAAGTCAGCAAGGCCCATCGAAGACCATGAGTATTAAAGAGAAGTAATAATGTGTGTGAAAGAGACAGTAAATCTTTTCTTGTTAGGTAATGTTAGGGGTGTACATGGGCAGAGCAAGCCCTACCCGAAAAATTATTGGGCTGCATTTTACAGCCTGATGCCCAGCCTTGCCCTTAGAAACCCAGATATTTTTGGGCTGGGCGTGAGCGGGCTAGGCGAGGGTGGGCTTCACCCTGCCCAACATTTATCAACCCAACTTTGAAGTTATTCTTCAAGAGAGCACAAACAGGTTCACAACCAAAGATGCCCTACGCACACCTTGTGTGGGAAAAAAAAAACAGCTTCCATGACAATAACCAATATAGAGAGCTTAGAAAAAAAAAACCTCTTCAATTACTATTAACCAACCATACCCATTACATTCTTCCTTCTCCAACTGTTGAAAACAAAACCCTCGACCTTAACAAAACCAAGCTCAAGAAAAAGAAAAAAGAAAATCATATGGAGAGAAATCACAAGCTTTACACAACAAATAAATGCTAAAAACAAAACCTTCGATCTTCTGTTGTCTAGAAAAAAAACAGAACCAAGCTCAGGAAAAAAGAAGAAGAAAAGAAAACGAGCACTAAGTTCTAAAACTACTCCAGATAGAACTCTCCAAGCTCAGGAAAAAAGAAGAAGAAAAGAAAACGAGCACTAAGTTCTAAAACTACCCCAGATAGAACCCTCGAACCCTAAGAATCTAGACCAAGCTGAGAAAGAAAGGATCTAGACAAAGAAAGAAAAACAAAACCATAAATAATATATAATACCAAAGGAGCCTAAAAAAACAAAACATATAATATAATATAATTATATAAAGTTATAAATTGTTATACAAAACAATATTTACATCACATATTTTAATATATATAATTATATACTTACTGGGCAGGGTCAATTGGGCAGGGTGGTATACCCTGCCTGATGCCCAACCCGATTGTGCCCAATTTTTTTCGGGCTGCTTTTTTTTGAGCTGGGCAGGGCAATTTTTTATTGGGCCGGGATGAGCGTACCAGGCTATGGGCTTCATGAACACCCCTAGTAGCCAGCCTCGTCCGCAAGGGTTTGTTTCTTGGTGCTGCACTCTCTGGGGTTTCGACCCTTTGATCCATTGTTATCATCATCAGAACCATATTTCATTGCATAACCTGCATGATCTGCCAAGCTCTTTGTGGAGTTTGGGCCCTTTGATCCATTGTTATTGTTATTAGAACCATATTTCATTGCATAACCGGCATGATCTGCCAAGCCATTCTTCTTTCCCTTTGAATTTGAAGAATCCATAATCCCTGTATGTATCACCAATTCACTCACTTCATTACTCATCAAAATCAGAATCTGTTAATTTCTCTCTGCTAAAAATAATATTTGGAAATGAGTGCTTTGTGAAGGAAAGAAATCGCTTATATCATCAATATAGGCATTAAAGCATTGTGATGTGCACATAGAATGTAATTTGTAGAACCAAAGACGAGAGAGAGAGAGAGAGCTGATGAAACAAGCGCCACATTAAAAGAGACAGGACCATCGAGAAATTCTTAGGTGTACTGGGTGCACCACGTAATATGCGCACTGACAAATAAAGAAGGACAAATGGCACTAGTGGGCCCACTCCTACCTCAATTAATTTTCATGCTACGAGCTCGTTGATCACCACCTCCCCTCCCTCTCTTTTTCTATCTTTGTGCCAGTTTCTCCTTCCCATCTTTTATTTCATATTTTTGGATCCACATTCCCTGGGAAAGCTCATCACCCCAATTTGGGGTTCTTGTTTTTTTTTTAAAAATACGAATTAATTAGTCTAAAATGCTTGATGTTAAAAAAATATTTTAAATATTAATTACTATTAAAAAAATATTTCAGAATCCTAATATTATAAGAAAAATATTTTAAAACGTAAGATTAAAAATTAATTAATTTGAAATATTAGATACTAAAAATATTTTAGTGTGTATTATATAAATTAATATAAATAAATAAAAATACATAAAAGAAAGTCTCCAAATTAGGGTGATGAGCATACCGCCTTGCTCATTTTTTTGATGAGCGGGGAATCCGGACTCTCCGACTTTTCACTTCTCAGACTCCAAATTCTTCATCTTCTTCCATAGGGGGGGACAAAACCCAAAACAGAGCATGAATGACTGGAACCAATGCCCTCGGAGAGTCGCAGCATCCGATCCAAACTCATTGGAAACTGGCCCCGGAATGAGCAAAATTGCAAAATAATACCTAGAAAGCAAATAAACCAACAAACAATATAATTTCCGATGAAAAGGAGGAAACAGAGCATGGGACGGAGTGGCGAGATTTTTCCGACGAATGATGCTGCCCACTCATTCACTGAACGGTCATTCTCTAATGTCTCTTCTCCGAGCCAAAATCAAACAAAACTTCTACGAGAGAGCAATCACAAAAAAAAAAAAAAGAACCGATGACGCCGGGGAGCTTGTGACGGAGCAGCGACTCAGCCGCCAGACTCTTTAACGACCCTTCAGACATGGCCATTTTCTCCAAAACTACGGTACCACCGAAAGGAGTGCCTTTTCTCCAATCAATCCGGTTCTGTTCGCAGAGTCAAGTCGGTATGGCGAGCTTGTGACCGAGTGGCGAATCAGCCTCAACTCTCCTTATCGACCCTTCCGACATGCCTTCACACCGCAGTACCACCCAAAAGAGTGCCTCGCCGCTGGCGGCGGGTATCTCCTGAAATACCTGTCCAGCTCAGGTGCTCGTAACTCAACTCCGGCGAGATCAAACTCGGGTCGGGAAACAGAGCGTGAACAAGGATTCGTAGATATGCGTTTTATCTCATTTGATTTCGGTGACTGGGAAAGCTGAAACTAAATGGAGGAATAATGGTGGGAATGGGTAGCAGAGAAGAAAGGCAGTCTCAAAAAGAAAAGTAGGAAGCCAATGGATGACAGCGAGCGGGTGTTTCTGGAAATACCGATCAAAATCCGATCGGGTTCTCAGAGTCAACCGCTCAACGTGCGAGTGGAGCATGTTATTGACTTCATCAAGTAACCCGACAACACAGGAAATGGCACATCTTCCCGATGAAGATGCTGCCCGGTCATTCATCTCTCCTTCAATCCTCACCTCGCCTCCTTCATCTCTCTCTGATTCGAGCTTAAAAGGCCAACGGAGGCCGAAGATTGAAGTGGCCGATGATGACGAGACGACTGACAGACAGAGCAGCGGCCAAGATGGCGAAGGTTGATTTCGCGTATCGAATAAAAGTAGAGACAAGCATGAGACAAATATATGAAGAATGGACGAGCGAGCTTGATTACGTAACAGAAGAAATTACAGCAGAAAACGATGTTGTGAAGAGATGATATTTATTTGACTAAAAAATACTACAGGGAAGTTTACCTGAAGGGGAACCGGCGCCGGGCGACTGAGTGCTGCTGAACTTTTTCACGAATGGAGAGAGCTTTGCAATGTGTGCATCAAAGATTTAAGGGGATCTGCTTTTCCCCTTGTGCGCTGCCATGGCCGCCTTGAAACGCTCTGTTTTTTTTTTTTTGGTGTGATGAGAGAGTGAAAGGTGTCATGGGAAGTCATGAGAGTGTTGGCCAACAGTGAACCTTTTTTATTTTTTTTAGGGTGAACTGAGGGCAAAGCCCGAGGCGTTACACTAAAAGAACACGCGGAAAAGCTATCCCTGCCAAGTCCTCTCTAAGAATTTCCTCAATCTCCTGGGGAGGAGAGCTCCAAATGGATCTTCCGTTACGTTCCTTTGTGCACACATGGCTGCTAATGTATCCACGCTGCGATTCGAGAGTGAATTTCACTTTTCATAGGCATAAAGTTGAAGTAAAATAAATTTTTATTTTAAAAAAATTAAAATACTCTTTTTGAGAAAATTAAATTTTTTTAAAAAAATTGGCTTAAAACATCTACGTTATGAGAGAGAGGAGGGAAGGTTGAGAGGATGAGCGGGAGAGAGAGGTGACATGAATAGGAGAGGGGAATTTTTTCTTGACTTTGTGGTCCACAAATGTATAAAATAACGGAAGTTCCATATCGGTTAATGTTGTTGCTGTTTTTGCCCCACTTTAATAGTTTATGTGCAATTTTACACTGAACAAAAATTTATTGTGCTATATGTAATTTTGGGAAAATATTATTATTAAATTTACATGTAAACCCCAAAAATATAAAGAATTTCATCCTATCAAGAACGAGTTGCCCTTCGAACATTTTATTTTTTAATCAAAAATTGAAATCGTCAACGGGGCACGATCTCAATATCTGCTCTTGCATGGATATCTCACTTCTTATTTTTCTTTTTATTATTTCCTCGTAAAAGGATGCAGCATCTCACGCCCACGTCCCACCCCTCCTCCAACCATCTATCTTCAATTTCAGCATGGGACCCACAGGGCCGCCCATATACTTCTTTCTTTCGTTTTATTTCTTATCTTTCTCCTTTTCCCTTTTTTATTTTTTTATGATTTTTTTTTTTGTAAAATAAAATATGTGAGAAGATTTTATGGAAGAATTACTTCCCATCTTAATTATTAAATCTAAAAAATATATAAAAAATTAAATAATTATAAATTTTATCTAATATGAATTTTTTAGAGTTATAGTTTAGTCTCATGATGATGTGATTAATCTCATTTCTCGACCCTACCCCACACCGGACACGAACCCCTAGCTATAAAGTGCATTATCCCTAAGGAATGAATAGTGAAGACTAAAGAATTAAGAAAAGGGAAAAAACTCTCTCTCTTGGAATTCGTGCCCACTTTCAATGGTTGAAGTCGTCTCTCTTAAGATACCGCCGGATGGACCGCCGGCCGTCGCAAACTCAATGGAAAAATCGCTGGAAGAGCCTATCACGCATGAGGAACCAAACCAGATTGAAAGCAAGCTCGCCTCCAGATCAGTTAATGATTCCGGATCTGAGCTGCTGGCAAACTCAGTAAATGATTCTGTCTCAGAACAGAGGGCAAAGCAGGGGATTCATAAAGGGTCGGCCGTCTCCCTAAAACTTCCCTCGTTTAAGGATTCACTATTGGGAATCAAGAGATCAGATTTTAATGGGGCTTCACATGTCTCTGAAAGTGAAGACCCACTAACTTCCGATTTACAGAACACACTATGGAAAATTCCCGAACCTTCAGAGGAAACCAGAAAACTCATGAGCATTTACCCTTCATTGGAGATTTCTGAAGACGAATACAACGAAGCTTGCCAACCGTGGAACAACTCTCTAATTATCACAGTGTTGGGTTCCCGTTTCTATCTTCATAAATTGAAAGAATTGTTGTGCAGAGTGTGGAAAATTTCTGAGTTTGAATTAGTGGACTTACCCAACAACTATTATGTGGTGAGATTCACCAACCCAGACAACTGGAATGCTCACTATAGGCACATAATACTGGATGGACCGTGGGTGATAGCACAGCACACAGTATTGGTTCAAAAATGGTCCCCATATTTTGACCCATTCCACAATCAGCTGGGGAAAGTTTCTATTTGGGTTAGAATCCCAAACATACCTCTCATTTACTACTCGAAAAAATTCATTGAGAGGCTAGGGGATTTGATAGGAAAAACTCTTAAAGTGGATCTTCATACTCTGAACCATCAGGAGAACGCACCAGGTGTTGCGACCAGAGGTAGATTTGCCAGGCTTTGTGTTGAATTGGATCTCCAAAAACGCTTGGTGCCTAGAATCATCCTGGCTTCCACTATTTTCAACGTTGAATATGAAGGTCTGGATCGGATTTGTTTTTCCTGTGGAAAATATGGGCATATAAAGGATCAATGCTCAGGGATTAAGAATGATTCAGTTAACCAGGAAAAGAAAGCTACGGTGATAGAAGCTGCCAAACCAGTGCAGGAGGCTCCGCCGGGAAAAGTCTCACCTGAGGAGGAGGATGTTTTCGGACCTTGGATGCTAGTGGGAGGGCGGAAAAATTCGCGCAACCCGAGGAAGGAAAGCCGTAGGGGCGGCGCTGCAGGGGGTAAGTATGGGATGTACTCTGACAGGAGTATGGGGCTGAGATCTCAGACCTCTAGATTTCAAGCGATCTCGGACCTAGGGGATGAAGGCGTCACTGAGCAGAGGCAGTCGGGCATCACACGTGAAGGGGCTCGCTCAAAGGAAGAGCCAGAGAACGTGAAAGAAATCTCGAGTGTGAAGGAAAGAAGCTTCAGCAAAGGACTTCAGATTCAACCTAAAAGTAAAGTCAAATTGGCTCAAAAATCAAGACAGGAATTCCGCATAAAAGACAAAAAATCTGCAGTTAGCGTTGGGCCAATTGTTGATGTCACATGCGATGTTAAGGCCCAATTAGATACTCCCTTCAAAATCAGCTCCCTTATTCCTCAAGCCCGAAACACTCATTCGCTGGACATCGGCCCAAGCTCGCCTTCAGTCCACCTCAATTCTCAGCCGAGGAAAAGTCAAGCTGGTTCTCGTGTCCATCAGATTGTAATGGGCTCAATGGACTCCTCTTCTTCAAGTGTATTGAACCCCTTGGACCCAATAGCTAATGCCCCGCAATCAGGTTGTTCGGTGGCTGTTGAGGATGACCCCAAGACTCCAAAAACGTCAAGTGCAAAAATCTCATCATGCACTATTCTGATTCCGGAACCAATTTCTGAGTCGGCACCAGCGCCAGAAGCCTCTGTGATATCCCCGGTTACAAAATCTGTGGTGCCTTCCTCGGCCTCTTGTGGCATTGAAGCATTGCAATTGCAATCTCAAGATAATTCTTTAGTTCCGATAAGCATGGTTCCTGATCCCTCAAAGGTTCTAGAGTCTTTGCTACAAGCCCCAAGCCAGGTATCTCACGATCTGGAGTCAAGACCAAAAGTCAAAGGCAGAGCTAATAAGAGCTTAAGGGAGGTTAAGCACAGGAGCAGGTTAGGCGCAGGCAGTGTGCAGCCAGACAAGTAACTTCACTCTTGTCTCTTCTACTATTTATTAGCTTTATGATTATCTCTAGCTGGAATTGTAGAGGGGCTTGTAGCAAAGCCTTCCCCCGTATCCTCCGTGATATTGTGGTTAAATATAAAATATCTGTAATGTGCCTCTTAGAAACCAGAGTCAGTGGTTTTCATGCGGACTTAGTAGTCCGGAAGCTGGGTTTCCAAAATTGGATTAGGGTAGAATCTACGGGCTATGCTGGGGGTATATGGGTTCTGTGGAATGACTTCGAAATTTCAGTGGAGTATCTTTTTTCGAATACCCAGCTCCTTCATTGCCGTATGAGTGACAAGAAATCTGGCGAGACCTATTGTGTTACCTTTGTGTACGGTGATCCTAGATGGAGTTTTAGACATGATCTGTAGTCCTCTCTCCGGAATTTGGCAGGCTCTGTATCTGAGGACTGGCTGGTTCTTGGTGACTTTAACTCCTTCCTAAATCCATCGGACAAAATGGGGGGTGCTCCTATTCATGCAAGATCCTTATCACCTTTCCGCAACTGTGTTCATGATTGCGATTTCTTGGAATTACCGGTGGTGGGTGATAAGTTTACCTGGTCTAGAAACGATACCAAAGAAAGACTTGATTGGGCTTTTTGCAACCTTTCTTGGGAATTGGCTCACCCTAATCATAAAGTTTATCATCACCTCCGCTACAAATCGGATCACAGAATCTTGGTGGTAGATTCCGGTGTCTTGCGGGCTGCCTCCCACATTGCTCCTTTCAGATATCAAGCGGCCTGGAGCCTCGTAGAGGGTTTCTCTGATTTAGTCGGATCTGCATGGCTAAATAATGACTGGTCCTCAGGTTACAAAGTCTTCCAAGATCGAGCTTCTTGGTGGAACAAGAATGTCATTGGCAGCATCCCTAAAAAGAAAAACAGCCTGCTCAAGCATTTGGAGGGTGTGGATCGGGAAATTGTGAATCATCCTCATGCGGGGCTCTATAAGCTTGAGGCTAAGCTGTGGAAGGAGTATATCAAGGTTGTGAACCAAGAAGAGCTTCTCTGGTTCCAAAAGTCAAGATGCAAATGGCTCAAGTTCGGGGACAAAAATACGAGCTTCTTTCACTCCACTGCTATGATTAAAAGGAAAAAAACAGAATCGAGGCGCTTCAAAATGCTCAGGGCCACTGGATTACCGATCCAGAAAACCTGAAGCAACTAGCCCTCTCCTACTTCCAGGAGCTCTACTCCTCTGATCAAACGGTCCTTAATGTGTCAGATTGGCCGACTAACTTCATTGTCCTCAACAATGCTCAACTGTATCATATTCAGAAGGATGTCTCTGTGGTAGAAATCAAGAACGCTGCTTTCGAGATGGGAGCTTTCAAAGCTCCGAGGCCTGATGGGTTACAGCCTCATTTTTTTCCAGTCCCAATGGAATGCTGTGGGTTCAAAGATTTGTGACCTTATTTTCTCCATCTTTAGAGACCCAACCAAGGTGAAAGACATTAACCAGACTCACATCTCTCTGATCCCTAAGGTGGACAAACCAACCTCGCTCAAGGAGTTTCGTCCAATCTCCCTTTGTAATGTCACCTACAAAATCTTGAGCAAGGTTCTTGCTAATAGGTTGAGACCTGTAATGGATTCCTTAATTCATCCTACTCAATGCAGCTTCATTAAAGGAAGGCAGAGTAGTGATAACGTCATCCTGGCTCAGGAAGCCATCCACACAATGAGAACAACCAGGAAAAAGAAAGGCTATGTAGCGATAAAAGTGGATATGGAAAAGGCATTTGATAGATTAGATTGGGATTTTCTGAGGTTCAACCTTCACAGTCTTGGTCTGAATGAACACTTTGTGACGCTTTTGATGATGTGTGTGTCCTCTGCCTCTATGAGAGTTGTCTGGAATGGTGACCTATCGAATCCTTTTCAGCCAACGAGAGGTGTGCGCCAAGGCGACCCTTTGAGTCCCTACTTGTTCATTCTGTGCATGGAAAGACTCAGCCAGCTAATAAACCGTGAAGTGGAGGAAGGTAGATGGAAACCACTCAAGCTTAGCCAGTCAGGCCCTGAGTTGTCTCACCTCTTCTTTGCAGATGATCTATTTTTATTCAGTGAGGCTTCAGTAGACCAGATGGAAAATATCAGGGACCTGATGGCTTACTTCTGCAGAGTGTCAGGACATCGCATAAGTCTTCCCAAATCAAAAATCTTTGCTTCCAGGAACGTTCAATTCCACAGAGCCTTAGAGCTGGGGCAGACTCTAGGAATCTCCATCTCAGCGGATCTGGGTAGATACTTAGGAGTTCCTCTTTTGCATAAAAGAACTACCAAGCTGACATATGCTCCGCTTGTGTCTAAAGTCCATAAGAGACTTTCTAATTGGAAGGGCAAATTCTTAAGCTTGGCTGGCAGAACGGTTCTGATCAATTCGGTCCTCTCTACCCTTCCCTTTCACCAGATGCAAACCACTATTCTTCCTAAAGGAGTTCTTCAGGATCTTGAGAGATTGAATAGGAACTTCTTCTGGAACCAAGGTCAAGATGATAAGAAAATGCATCTAATATCTTGGGAGACAATTAAAAAAGACAAAAGTGAAGGGGGGCTTGGCATTAAAGACCTATCAAGCCAAAATGAGGCCCTGATTATGAAGCTCTGCTGGAATTTAATTACTAAACCAAATGCCTTATGGGTGAGAGCCCTCAAAGCAAAATATGGATGTGGTGATGACAGATTCCCAAGGGTCGAAAGGAAAAGAACTCAATCGGCTGTTTGGAGCGCGATTACATCTGTTTGGGATCTATTCAGGAAAGGAGTCGGAAGCAAACTCCGGAGCGGTAACTCAACGAATGCTTGGTGGGACCTTTGGACCAATCTTGACCAACCGCTCATGTACTATGTGGACAACAATCAGAACCTAATTAATCCGGATGAAGAGGTCAGCAAATTTTTCGGATCAGACGGAAGATGGGACTTGCACAAATGGGCCATGTTTCTGCCATGGTGGGTGATTGATAAGATCAAGTGCGTTCCCCCACCTTCTCTTACGGGTCAGGATTTGTTCTGGTGGCGGAAATCATCTGATGGCAACTTTAGCGTGAGATCTGCTTATTCAATGATTTATTCGTCGCGTTCTGAGACGCCGGATTCGTTCTGGCAACGTATCTAGAGATGGCCAATCCCTGAGAAAGTCAAGTATTTTATGTGGCAATTATTCCAAGAGAGAATTCCAACAAATTCGATTCGAGCAAAGAGAGATGTGAGGATAAATTCCGACTGCCCTTTCGAGTGTAATTGTGAGGAAACACCTATTCATTCCTTGAGGGATTGTGAGCTTGCTAGCAGTGTGTGGCTTTCTTGCACTAACCCTATTTATCACTCTGTCTTCTTCTCTGGTAATTTGCAGGTCTGGATCAAATGGAACATGCAACACTCCCCTGGACGAGGTAGAATAGCACAATGGCCCTGGCTAAGGGTCTTTGGTTCCTTGTGCTGGCTCATATGGAAGAATAGATGCAGAAAAGTTTTTGACGGTTCTTGCGATCAGCCAAAGCAGATACTACACAGAGGATTGCATTTCCTTCACGAAGGCATTGAAGATGGACGTTTCAGACATAAGATACTAAGAGTTCCTGATAGAGATTCTGATAAGTGGAGCCGCCACCAGATGGCTATGTACGAGTGGATGTGGATGCGGCTGTCGACGAGCATCGACATTCGGCTATTGGAGGAGTGGTTCGCGACAGTTCGGGTGCATGGATATGTGGGTTCCAACAGCACACAAGCTTCTCCCTCGGGTCAACATCTTCAGAGCTCCAGGCAATTTTGACCGGCTTACAAGTTTGCAAGTCCAGGAATTTCACGAAGGTGCGGCTGTACACTGACTCCACCGAAGCGCTCCATCTTCTTTTTCAGGCAAGTGGGGCCTACCACCCTCTACAATTTGAATTAGAGGAAATTAGAGATCTAATCTACCGGAATTGGGACTTGGAGATCCTTCATTCGCACAGAGAAGTTATTGCTTGTGCAGATCTTTTAGCGAAAGCGGCTCTAGATGCAAACAATGACCTATCTATATTGCATCATCCCCCAGGCTTTTGTTTGATCCAAATGTTAGCAGATTTACGCTAAGATTTGGCTTCTTCTACTACTGTTTTATGTTTGATCTTTGTTGAATACGTTGTGACTCTCAAGAGACCGTTTCTCTTGTCATTGTAACTCAAAAAAAAAAAAGTGCATTATCCCAATCTGATTTATTAAAATTATTGTATTATCTAAACTCAGCTCATTAATATCTCTCTTTTTGTACACATCGGCAACAAATCTCATTTCTTTTAATTAGCGCTATTAAGCAAATGATAATGGAGATTAATAATAAGAAGAGGACCAGGAGCACCATCCGACGTGAATTTCTGTATTATTAAAAAAATCCACTCTCATATGCGCGCGCACACACACGAATTAAGATTATATGGGTTCTTTAATTTAGGCCATATCAATTAAAATTAATGAACTAAGCAGTACTCCCCCGGTCTTATTTATAAGTAACTTTTTTTCTTATGAGATGGTACTTTTTATAACTAACTTTCACTTTTTGTCTGAAAATATAAGCTTCTTTTTCCTATTTTACCCTTATTAATATATTCATTCTTTTTCCTATCTTATACTCATCATCTCTCATACTTTTTATTTATTCTCTCTCCTATACTTTTTTCATAAAAATGGGCATATATAAAAAAAGCATGACATTTTTGACACACTTAAGTGTGTGTTTTGATTAGCTTTTGGAGAATAGCTTTTATAGTTTATGAGATAAGTATATGAGAGGAGTTTTGTCTCGATTTGCGGAAAGTGCTTCTAAAACCATAATTTTGAGGGTATAAGAACACACACTTATTATTTTTAACTACTCATTCGTTCTGCGTAATCAAAAGAAAAATTACTTATAAATAGAACCGGAAGAAGTATTTGATAACATGACATCTTAGAATAGGATAGATGGTCAATAACACAATTTCTTATTACTTTTATATCTTACGTCCAGAATTTTAGAATCATCGGGAATTCATTTTTTAAAAAAAGCTATTTTTTTTTTAAAAAAAACTTTGGTTTCCACTGGTCATAATTCTATAAAACCCTTTTCAAAAAATATTATTGGTTCCATAGCTCATTGCTATTATGAATTTTGAAATATGTGATTATATAATCAAAAAATGTCATTAACAATTAAAATTTTGATATTTATATAAAATAAATAATTTTTTTGAAAATTAAAAACAGTTTCTTACTGATATTATTATAATAACTCATATAATAATTATAAATTGAATGTTAGTTAGAAAAATTCCTCAAAAAGGGCAGATATTACTACTATAAAACAAAGAAAGAAGCCACCAATATCATAGTGGCACGTTGATGCTGAGTTTGAAAAGTCAAACAATGCATCTGAGAGAAGTTGGAGCTCTCGGACCACTGGATCGGGCTGAGGAACCCGATTGGGGCCTAAATCGCCTATGGAGGGCCGCACACGAAGGGGGAAAACGCAAATAAGTTAAGATCTTAAGGATTCAGTTTCCCTGTTCATCAAAATGATGAGCAGAGAGAGCTAGCATAATCTGGATTATATAGATTACATCTAGACAGTTCATATTTTATTTTATTTTATTTTTATTTTTTTAAAAAAATTATTTTAATAGATAGAGAATCTAAAATAAAAATAAATTTTTAATTAATATTTTTTTTAAAAATGATTTTTTATAATTAAAAATCATAATTAAAAAAGATATGATCCGGACCATCCAAATCTAATCTGGACGATCTAGATCATGCTAGTTCTTCCTGCTCATCAAAATTGGATCCAGATCAGATCTTAAGGGGCAGGGTGGGACCTACAGAGGCTGGACGCCCATTTCTCGCAAAGTGGTCAAGGTTGATTCGCTCACATGTTTTTGTAAATGCGTCCAACATCCTGATCCTTGTATCCTAACGTTTTTTTAGTAATTCATCATCTAGAGTTGAATTATTTTTTAGGTACATCAAATAACAGAATAACAGGAAGAGATTGAAAAAATATTTTACGTTTTAGATGCACCTTCACTTTGAGAAGTTAATTTTGAGGTAAAAATTACTCTAGAGAAAATATTTACACAAAATTGCTCTTAAAATATTTAATACTATAAGGAAAATTGCATCACAAAATGCGAGTACTATGGAATGATGATATAACTTGAAAAAAAACTTTAGGGTATTGGATATAGAGCCGGTAATTTGGGTCAAGCCGCCAGCCCTCGAAAAACAAACGGGTTTCGGCGGCTCGTTTGAATTCGGGCTGATGCGGGCTAGCCCATTGGCCTGTGTTATTTTTTTTTAGTTTTTTTTCTCTCAAATGACCTTAGTTTTCATTATCTCCTTTCTTTTGATGATGTGTATAATTAATTTCCTATACTTTTTATTTGAAACTTATTTTCATATTATATTTATTTATTCTACTATTATTAAATTTAAAAGAGATGTGTTTATATAGTTTTGTGATGTGAATAGATGAAAAAAAATAAAGTAAGAGAAAAATTGACTTCATAACATGAATGTATATAAAAGAAAAGAAATGTAATATGAGCGGATGAAAGAGAAAGAGAGTAAAATTTTTAAAAATTGAGTACAATTTCTTTTAAAACAAAAAAAAATTAGCCCACCAGCCGCCTAAACAGGTTCTTTGCCAGTTCGTGAAGGGTGCGGGCTACATCAGCCCGCCCCTCCTCAACCTGTAGCCCGTGTAGGCTGGCCCGCAACCCGCGGGCCAGCTCACATTACCACCTCTAGTTGGATAGATCCTAACCCCAAACAAAATGAAGCTATTGGCCAAAAATTATAAATTAAACAAAAACTTTAATGCCCTGACCTTCTTTCTTTTTCCCCTCAAGCGATTGATGCATTCGGTTGGTTTTTTCCCCTTTTGTTATATAATTTTTTAAATAACTCTATTTATATTTTATAATATTTTTATGAAGTCAGCATGCCACATAAGCATAATTAACAATATTTGTGCCACATAAGCATAATTAACACTATCAATTGCAATTCTAATAGTTATAGAAGGAATAAATTTGATGGATCAAAACTAATGGTTTTAAATTTGATAGATCAAAATCAAAATGGAGGTAAACTATCAAAACTAATAATGATATTAGATAAAAGCCGAGGTAAAGGATGGGATGAGAAAGACGAAAGGAGAGAAAGAAAAACATATAATATTCTGAAGCTAAAATAACATAACTTACAAACATCAAATATAAAATTTATTGTTGAAAACATTTCACCAAGACGAGAGGAGGGCAAGTGGGGGAGACGAGGACAAAGACAATGACGCAATATGCAATGAGAATACCATATAGGGGGGATTGCTTTAAACCCGTCCATCCTGTGCTATTTGCTAATGTTGTCATGGGATTGGAAAATTTTAGGACAAAACTATCCATAGTTATGATGCATTTTAGACAGAAATACCCTTTTAAACTTTTGCCCTGGATTAAAACTATTTCATCAACGTTGCTCTCGTTGCAATTCTTTTGGACATTGAAGCCCCTGTTAATTCTGTGATTTGTCCTATTTTCCTTGCTTAGGCCTCTCAATCCTCTAAAATTTCTCGAATAAGAGTCCCAATTCTATCTATTCGCATTTGAGTTTCAATTATAGAGTATTGATTAGGATTTTTATGATATTCATTAGGCCTGTGAGGAGATGACCTTAAGGGTGTGTTTGGCTTAAAAGGGAGGGTAGGGGAGTGATGGGAAGAGAGGAGGGTTAAATTATCTTTTTGGATTTAAGATATTTAAATTTTGAACGGGAACTCAAAATTTAAAAGGAATGAGAAGATAAATTTTGAGCGAAAATCTAAAATTTAAAAGAATGAGAGTAAATTTTGAATTTCTCCTATCCAAAATTATTATTTACACCTTCATCCCTCCCCTTAAACCAAACAGACCCTAAATCTTTCTTTAAAAAGAGGGGTTAAGGGGTAAAAATATTCAAAAACTTTTTTCAGATGGGCATTTAGCATCAAAAATTTTTATTGGGGGAAAAATGCCCATAAACTTCTGTAGGACAAAAACACCATTACCATTAACTATTCCAAACGTCAGTTACTTTTCTTCATGGGTCCCACAAATACTTCCACGTGTGAAGTCTAACAACTCACCCTCAATCATTTCCGTCAATCTCTCCCCCCCCCCCCTCCTTCCACAGCCCCGATGCTCTCTCATAATCAGCGATTTCATCACTCTCGGCCACTGACCACCATCTGCTCATCCACTGTCCATCATAGTGACGACGGCGAGGAGGATCAAGTGCCGACCTCACCGTCCTCCTTCTTTGAGCATTTTCGACAGTTGAGGAGAGCGTAAAGCAGAGAGCACCGTCTTCTCAGAGTGAAACAGAGGAGGCAGCAGAAGTTTTTATTCATTGTTCATCATCCTTGTTGCTAAAAAGACAGTGGTGGGCGGTGAGAATCAGAGAGGGAGAGCTCGTGAACCAGAGAGGCGGACTTCAAAGCACCGTTCATCTTCTCCGTTGCTAGACCAGAGGTGACACGCTAGAGAAGACAAGAGGAAGTCGACTACACCGTTCATCTGAAGGGGATGTTATGGATGATAGAGAAATATTTACAGTAGATGGAGGAAGATAGTGGAAGACGAAAGTAGGGAGGGAGAAGGCGCGAACAGAGATAGAGCAGTTCTACGGATCATTTACTGCTTTGATTTTACAGGGTGCCCTATTGCATTCATATTCCAGAATAACAACAAGTGTATACGTAGACATTACATGTAATTTTATTCCTTTTAACATTATCTATAACCGTAAACACACACACAAAATTCAAAACTCAAAATGCCAACGCAAATTAGGACATGGATGGAAGTGATGAGAACAGAGCAAGTGTAAGCGAGTGGATACGCATAAAGAAAGGGTGAGAAACAAGCGAACATTTTGAGCATGGAATCCGGCAAAATACCCCCTGCATCTATATCACAACAAACATTTTAAATGTAGTCTTTTTGCTTGCAAAATTGTAAACAAACCCAAAAAAACCAAATGCTAACAGCGGTTTCTTTTTCCTGCTGGTGTGGTAACGTGGGGTCAGAGGAAAATAATGTTTGGTTTGGAGTGGGGGAGAGGGTCTGATGGAGAAGAGTGTAGGAAGAGAGAGAGGAGTGAAGACTCCTTTTTTTTTTTGAAGAAAAATAATGGTTTAAAAAATGGCATGGGCCCCACGAAAAGCAAAATTTAACGGCAGTTTACCCGAGTTAACTGAAGGAGTATTTTTATCTCATTTTGAAGAATTCATAGACATTTTTGCACCTAATGAAAATTTTTGATGCTGACTACCCATCTGAGAAAAGTTTTTAGGTATTTTTGCCCCTTAATCCTTAAAAAATTTAGTGTTTGTGGTGGTCTTGGTGTTTTTTATAATCATATCTTACAAAACAAATAGTTTCCCATCGACAGAACTTTTGCCCAGTTGGAATAAATTGATGCCCCCTCTTCCTGAAAATAGAGAAATTAGAGTGAGTGAGTCTTTGCTTAAGATTTATTTTCACCATTTTAACAAATTATAAACACTTGTCACGTGGATTGATAAAAAGATTTGTGTAGCTAGTAATCAAAGGTTGGTGATAGTGTTGATTGTTTTGGTTAGCGAGAATGTGGAGGAAACAGGGACCATGGGAAGTTTGGGGAAGAAAGGAGAGACCAAAAATTGTTATAATATTTTTTTAATTTATTACCGGGTTATTATACTCTTTTCATAATTTATGACTAATTATGAAATAAAATTAATTTAAGCAACTCCTCTAAATATTATTACATACTAAAAATATTTTCAAAACCTAAAGATAATCCCACTTTCAATCTCACTCTCAAACCCAATCACAATCCCAATATCAATACATTAAAATTTGGTGCTACGTACTGAACAAGGCCATAAATTTTATATCATTATATAGAATTGTAGATAAATTAGATAGATCGAGATTTGATAAATGTTGATGAGATAGCATTATGAGGTTGGGGAGGTCAAAAAGTCACTTTCGTATGTCCGTTTTAGATGGATTGTTTAGGGCACATGACTTAAAATTAATAAACTAAATAGGGTAGTACAATACAATTGAGTTATACTATTTGGTTTAATCTTAGAATAGTTGCCCAGAAATAAAAATCGCAGAATAGATGGTCAGATACACCGTATCTTCCCCTCATCATCATCATGATCATCCCATGAAAGATCTTGGGGGTCAAAAAATAAGAAATGGAGAAGATGACGTGGCTGATTTGAAAAAAATGAAAAACTTCCGGGGAGAGAGAGGTTGACAAGTAATGCCAAGCACGAAGAGGATCATAGGTGGGGACCATGGAAACGGATCCACGTTAATTTATGTTTCTACATTATACTAGTATTAAAAAAAATATATAATTGAATACTACTTGAACTTTAAAATAAAAAATAAGTGATTTTTTAAAAATTTGAATTATCAATTATTATTATTTTATTTGTCAATCTTATTATTTTTATTGTCAACAAAATAAATTTAAAATTTTAAAGTTTATATGATATTTAAGTATCTTTTTTCCTATTAAAAAAATCACTTTCTTTTTTGACCTGAATTAAAAAAATTCACTTACGCGCACTAACAGGAGCAGTTTGTAAAACTGTTTTCAACAAGGGATAAGGCTTAGTGATGGCGCCGGTGACAGGAAAGACATGGAAGAGTGAAGCGTCTGAGCTTTAAACCAAATAGCAATGATAGTGTTATGGACACCACGGGAAATGACCTCTTTGAGACCATCGGGCCTTCTGACAACCTCTTAGGGGCTGTTTGGTATTAGGGATTTGAGGGGGAGAGAAATTTTTTATGACTTAGATCTTAAAAAATTAGAAAAGTGGGGTTGAAAATTTATAATTAATATTTCTAACTCTTTTATTTTACATCTTATTTATTATAATTCTATAACTCCACTTCTCCAATTTTTTAAAATTCAACTCTTAAAAATTTTCCATTCCCCTCTTGCTAGTTTGGTGTGAGGGATTTGGAGGGGAGGGGAGAAAATTTTTATGAGTTGAATTTTAAAATATTTAAGAAGTGGGGTAATAAAATTTTAATAAAGAGAATATATAAGATAAAAGAGTAAGAAAAATTAATTACAAATTTTTAACCCTACTTCTCTAATTTTTTTAGAGGAAAAATATAAGAAAAAGACACCTGAAATAGGAAAATTCCTAATCAAAGCTGTGAATTCCAAAATTCCGGATTAGTCCGCTGTCAGTAAGGATGAACAGTGCGGGGGCGCTAAAAGACGATTTTGCCCTTCAGTCTTCATTCTCGCCACTTCAACATAACAACACGCTCCTCTTAATTAACAATTCAGGATTATTGATTAACAACATCTGTATTCTTAATTAACAACTCCAGTTTCATATTTTTACTTCCACAATAACAACACCGGTCTTGTTATTAACAACTCCGAATTCTTGATTAACAACTCCGTTTTATTCTTCTACATATTTGCATCTCAAAAATATAGTGTTGTTAATGTAAAATACGATGTTGTTAATTAAAAAAAAGGTGTTGTTATTGGTCCTGAAATTTAAATTATGAAGTTGTGAAACAAGAAATGGGAGTTGTTAATGTAGAATATGGTGTTGTTAATAACAAGACTGGAGTTGTTATTGTGAAAGTAAAAAGATGAAACTGGAGTTGTTACTCAAGAATACGGAGTTGTTAATCAAGAATCCGGAGTTGTTAATTAAGAACCGCATGTTGTTAATAAAGAAAGAGGTGTTGTTATTGGCCCGAAACTTAAATTACGAAGTTGTGAAATAAGAAATAGGAGTTGTTAATCAAGAATTCGGAGTTGTTAATTAAGAGCAGCATGTTGTTATCCTGAAATGGCGAGAATGAGGACTAAAGGGAAAAATCGTCTTTTGACGCCCCGCACTGTTCATCCGTACTGATAGCATACTGATCCGGAATTTTGAAATTCACAGCACTGATTACGGATTTCCCTATTTCGGATGTATTTTTCTGCAATTTTCCTTTTTTTAAATTCAGCTTAAAAAAATTTTCCTTTCACCCACTTTTCCTCCCCTCCCCTCATACCAAACAAGCCCTTAATTCTTGCCATGATTGGGCCCCACTCTATCTCTCACTTCACAACCTCTCATCGTCATGCTTTTCCGACGCATGGCCTCTCCACTACATTTTCTCTCTACTTAGCCTCCACTAAAATAAAACTATGTCGTTTTGTATTAAAAGGTAGCATCTTAACCATTTATCTTTATATCTAATCGTGGCCATTGGTGTTGGAATCTAGAAAGAATCGAGCTTCAAATCCCTCTATCCCTCTCTCATTAGTTTGTGTAACATCCTATATTTTTATTTATAAGGCTTAGATAATATTATGAAAGAAATGTTTAGTGGTAAATAATAAGTAAATAAATAATAAAATAAAAGGGGAATAGAAAGTCCCACATCGACTAAATAAGGAGAAGAGGGGGACCTCGAAGCCTATATATAGGAGTGATGAATTAGATTTAAAGTGCAACAATTCTATTTTCGCATATACCTGAGGCAGCCTTGGTAAAATGCTATTTACTCCTTTATTGACCATTAGATCGAGCAGAAATTTGGTCAATCCATCCAACACATTCAACTCATCATATTTAATGGTTGGATTAGCTATTGGTGTTTCCGCAATCTTGGGTGAGCCAGGGATTGAGTTTTTAAGAGAAATAAAATATAAGAAATTAGTTACATGAAAACAAAGTATAGGGATTGAGTTGAAAATGGGTGCAAAGTAGGAGGACTAGGGATTAATTTTCCCAAAAAACAGACTACAGAAACAAATCAGCCCTAAGTTTTTCTCCTAATTTAAGAGAAGGCGGATAAGTTGTGAAAAGTTGGGAGGAAGAAATGAGGACCAATATTTTAACATATATAAATATTTTTGAAGTTGTATAAATTCTCTTAAGATTAAAAACAAATAAAATCATAAGACTAGAGGTAAAATCAAATAGTACATTAATATTAGATTTTTAACATATATTAAACATGATATATTTTGACATAAGAGTAAGGGTATATATCTTAGTTGTTTTAGATATTTGTCCATTTTCTTTTCTTATTTTTTTTATTCTTATTTGAGGAGTGATAACATTTTTTTTCTAATTTTATCTCCTCCCCATTTTCTCTTATCTTATTTTCTTTAGTTACCACCCAATTTTTCTTTCCATTATTATTCAAGGGTTAGAGTTAGACTTTAGTCTCATGATGATAAAGGTAGGGTTTGGGTTATCTCAGAATTCTTTTTCTCATTTTCTTCTCAGAATCCCATCTCCACCATCAAATTTAAAAAAATAGATAGTCTAGATTTAATATTTTATAACACTATTATTTTAAACATAAATAAGTAAACTTAAAATGTTAAAACATGATCTACTCAATTTATAACTATAATACAAACACAAGTAATGAAAAAATTAATTTATAAAACACTATAATCATAGTTATAGAAAATATTAAATCTGAACCATTCATTTTCTGATTTAAAGGTAAAGATGAGATTCTGAGAAGAAAAGGAGAAAAAAGATTATGAAAGCATCATTGGCTCGCCGGGTTCGGGTTAACTCACTACGGGTTGGAACCATATGGGTTTGGGCCTAAAAAAACCGCATCAATATGGGTCGGTATGTAGCCAACCCATAATTGACGGATTGGTAGGTTAGCCCACCCAACCAATATTAATTTTTTTCCAATTTTTTTTAAACAATATACTAAAATTATTTTTTCTACAAACTTAAACTATAAAAAAAATTAAAAATACATTACAAATTAAACATTCATCACAAGTTAACACATGACAAAATAAACATAAATCCAAAGTTATCAGTAAAAATTAAAAATAATTAATAATTAGTTAATATTAATGGTGTTCGAATTTGAAACATGAAATGAATCGGTAAAATTTTCTTAAGCTCGATCACTTTGCTTTTTCACAAGTAAATCCACTATTCACTAGTACAAAAAAGGTGATTTAGACCGGCACATTTAAACCGGTTGTAGTAAATGAGGTCTAAAAGAAATGCGTGGTGGCATTTACGTAATTATAAAGAATCTAGGAGACCGATTATTATAATAACCGGTCTAAAAAATACAATTTAGACCGGTTGTACACTAACTGGTCTAAAAAGATTAATTTTTAGACCGGTTATTATAATAACCGGTCTAAAAATTAATCTTTTTAAGACCGGTTGCTAGAGAACCGGTCTAAAATGAAGCTTTTTAAGATCGGTTCTCTAACAACCGGTCTTAAAAAGCTTCATTTTAGACCGGTTAATCTACTTAACCGGTCTTAAAAACTTCCCCAAATTTTTCCCCGCCTCCCTTGCCCGCCCTCTCCATTTCTGAAATCGACTCTTGGCTTCTTTCATCCCAATCATTTCTCTTCTCAGTGCTCAACTCCCCGTCCCTTACCTGATCTTTCAATTGGAACAATCGAATCCGGCCGGTCACTGCTCATGGTTGTCGCTGTTGGGTGGCCGTCTTCGTTTGCTTCAGGTTTTTGAGCTCCGTCCGTCATTCACTACGACTCAAGGAGGTCTTCGTCTTCATCGTCTTGTTTGAGGTATGCTTCCTCGTCCTCGATCTACATTTACCCCTCTACAATTACTATATAGAAGCAATTTTGGAAAGTTGCCTCCAGATTTGGAATTCCAGTTGGTGTGTTCGTTTGGTGTTTTTTTTTGATATACTGGAAATTCAAAATACAGCAAGAGAATTATTCCTGAGGATCATCAACTAGTCATTTCCGCGCTTGGTCACATGCTCAATTTGAAATTGGTATCATTAGATATATTCATTAGTTAATGCAGTACCCTGGTCGCTAATACTAACATACGTTTGTGATAAATTAGTAGAAATATATAGTATATGAGAATATATTGTGGAATATAGTAATGTAGTAATGTGCAGTAGTGACTAATTAATGGGGCAAGATGATGATTGGCGTTAATTAGTCAAATTATTCATCATTCGTTTTACTTTGGCTATAAATCCTATCCTAGTTCATATTTTGCTCATATTAGTTCGTCAATTAAGGAACCTATATCTAGATTATATATTATAGATATGACCCGTTCACTTTTTGTTATAAATAAAGAATGTCTTTTGAGTAGGCTTGAACCTATAATACTGAACGGAGATATAATGGCATTAATAAGGTCATGCCTATATATTCCAATCATTCTGGATAAAGATGAAGTCTCAGCTTTAAAAGATAATCTTCCTCCCTCAGGATTTTTGACTAATATTCTTCTGAATTCAAATTGAGCATGTGACCAAGCGCCGAAATGAGTAGTTGATCCTCAGGAATAATTGTTACCAAACCATAACATTTAGAGTCATTTAATTGCATATGAATAAGATGAGAATTCTTAGGAGGATTAGCATCCTCTATAGTGGCTGGAAAAGACATTCAGTGTAAAAGGGGACAGACTATATTGACCAGTCCGGTTAGCAAGCTAGCCCGGGTCTTCCGTATGCAAAACCGAGAAGATTGCATCTGCTGGCATAATTTGAAGCCCATGAGAAGAACTCAGTGCTCGTTTGGCTAACGAGTCTTCCATACTATTGTCGTCTCTGTCAATATATTGGAACTCTACATTCCAGCTCCGTTCCAACATTGCTTTAATCTCTGTAAGCAGCTGCCATTCTTCATGCATATCTGGGATCTCATTTTGAAGTAGGTCGATAACCTCGTAGGAGTCGCACCTAATCAACACTTCTCTGAACCCCCTATCCCAAACTCTTTTCATGCCCATAAGGCAACCCCAAATTTCAGCAGTCAGAGCATCACCAGTACTGAGCCTCAACAGAAATCCCTCTACTTATAGTTCTTTTTGCTTTGTTTAACTAGTTACCTTCTATTGGTTTCCAACAGTATTGCTTGGATATTATTAGTCGAAGGACCAAAGTCACCCTAAAAAATATATCCAGGGACAAACAGTATAATAATGAATCTAGCGTGTGCAGGCGTTAGACATTAAAAGAATATATATCCAAGTCACTTTCTCTGATGAACGCGCATTCTTTCCTTCCTCTTTCCACCTCCATTCCTCATTCCTTCACTCCTTCTCCATTCCACTTTCCCTCATTCCATTGTTTCCTTACATGCTACTCTAAATCACGATCTTCTTTGTTTAATTCTAGTTACACTATGTACTTGGTTGTAATGATTGCATGCTCTCATCATTCTCCTACCTTTTCCAGGGAAAAAGTACAAAACAAAAAAAGGTGTTGGAATATATGGATCGTAGTTGGATACAAGCTAAACGGACGAGTGTTGAATATGATATTGGGATCAAGGGTTTTTTAGACTTTGCAAGAAGAAATGCCGATGACGATAGTGGGATGTTTTATTGCCCTTGTGTAAAATGTTTGAATGAGAAGCGACTAAGTGCTGCAGATATATATACACATTTAATTTGTGAAGGGTTTTGTAAGACGTATGTAGTATGGGTATGGCATGGTGAACAATTAGAAATGCCAAGTGCATCTCAACAGGGGGAAGTAACTTGTGATGATAATGACACGGATATGGATGATCGGATAGAGGATATTATTCGTGATGTAGGAGAAGAGGCTTTTGAACAATCACATGCATATGGTAATATGTGCAGTGATGCTGAGAAGCCGCTATACCCGGGGTGTAAAAAATACCAATTGCTGAATGCTATATTGAAATTGGTAAGCTTGAAAGCACGGTATGGATGGAGCGATAAGATTTTTTCAGAAACGCTTGAGGCCTTTAAAGATATGCTTCTTGATAATAATGTGTTGCCTTGTCGATACTATGATGCTAAGAAAATACTGTGTCCACTAAGGATGAAGTATAAAAAGATCCATGCTTGCTCTTATGATTGCATATTGTATAGAAAAGATCATGAAGAGAAGGAGCAATGTCCGATATGTGAAACTCCGAGGTATAAATCAAATAAGGGCCCTGCAAAAGTGTTGTGGTATCTTCCAATCATTCCAAGGTTCAAGCGCCTGTTTGCTAATGAAATTGATGCCAAAAATTTGAGATGGCATGCAGATGAGTGGATTTCTGATGGAAAGCTTCGACATCCAGCTGATTCTTCTCAATGGCATAAAATCGATCAATTATTTTCTACCTTCGGTGAAGAACCTAGGAATCTCAGGCTTGGGCTTAGCACAGATGGTATGAATCCTTATGGTAGCCTAAGTAGTATACATAGTTCATGGCCTGTTCTGTTGGTAATTTACAACTTATCTCCTTTGTTATGTATGAAATGAAAGTACATTATGTTGTCTATGTTGATTTCGGGACCAAAGCAACCCGGAAATGACATAGATGTTTATCTAGAACCCTTGATCGAAAACTTGAAAGAGTTGTGGGATAAAGGTGTCGATGTTTTTGATGTGAACAAGAAGGAGACTTTTAATATGCGAGCAATGATCTTTTGTACTATAAATGACTTCCCTGCATATGGGAACTTGTCAGGATATAGCGTTAAAGGCCACAAAGCTTGTCCGATATGTGAAGAAGGCACATGCTACCATCAACTTCAACATGGAAGAAAGACAGTTTACCTTGGCCATAGGCGATTTCTAAGACGAAGCCACCCTTATCGTAGATTAAAAAAAGCTTTTTTCGGTGGCCAAGAGTTTGAAGATGCTCCAGAGGCATTGACTGGGGAGAAAATTTATGAAAAGGTGAAAAATATCAATACTATGTTTGATAAGTCATCAAAGAGTAGAAATGAGAAAAATATATGGAAAAAAAGGTCCGTCTTCTTTGATCTTCCATATTGGCGCAATCTTGACGTCAGACACTGTATTGATTTCATACATGTGGAGAAGAACGTATGTGATAGTATTGTTGGGACACTGCTCAACATACAAGGAAGTTCTAAGGATGGCGTGAAGGCAAGATTAGATTTGCAAGAAATGGGAATACGAGAAGATTTACATCCAAGGCTATACGGTAATAGAACTTTTTGTCCTCCAGCTGCTCATACTTTGTCTAAGGTTGAGAAAAGAAGCTTTTGTGAGTGTTTACATGGTGCTAAAGTTCCCTCAGGGTATTGTTCAAATTTTAAAAAGCTTGTATCGATAAAAGACTTGAAGTTAATAGGGCTAAAGTCTCATGATTGTCATGTCTTAATGCAACAACTACTCCCAGTAGCTATTCGAGGCATTGTCGAATATGATCTTCAACACATATTGACTAGACTTTGTTTCTTCTTCAATGCCATTTGTTGTAAAGTCATTGACACGGAAAGATTGGAGGAATTGGAAAATGAAGGATATATGATCTTATGCCAGTTTGAGAAGCTTTTTATTCCTTCGTTTTTTGATATCATGGTACACTTGGTTGTTCATCTAGTGAGGGAGATAAAGTTGTGTGGCCCTATCTATTTCCGGTGGATGTACTCGATCGAAAGAATTATGAAAATACTAAAAGGGTATGTGAAGAACCCTAATCGGCCTAAAGCATCTATTGTTCAAAAATATGTTTCTGAAGAAGCTATGGAATTTTGTCAACATTATTTGTCAAATGTACGACATATTGGCCTTCCTAAACGTCATGATCAAGAAGGGGGTAGACGCGGGGCAACAGTAAAGAGCATAGATGCTGATGAATTGCAATAAGTCTACTTGTACATCTTGAACAATATTGATGAAGTTCAATATTACATGAATGCCCATAAAGAAATTGTACGGAAACAAAATAGTCGAATGACTGAACAAAGGTTAATCAGGGAGCATAACAGAACTTTCGCACATTGGTTCAAACAAAAGGTTGATGGAGAAGAATGTGTTTCTAATACAATAAATTGGTTAGCACGTGGTCCTGAAGTTGATGTCATAAGTTGGACTTCATTTGTGATCAATGGTTATACCTTTTACATGAAGTCCCTAGATGATAAGAGCACCGTCCAGAATAGTGGTGTTGTATTAGTGGCTGAATTTATATACTTCTCTAGTTCGAATGATAAGAACCCTACATTGGCTGCCATACCTTATTATGGGGTGATTGAAGAGATTTGGGTGGTTGACTATGTTAAAATTAGATTTCCCATTTTCAAATGCAAGTGGGTTGATGTCAATAATGGTGTGAAGATCGATAGGTTAGGATTTACATTAGTATATCTGAATAGTAGAAGTTTTGGAGATGAACCTTTCATTATGGCAGATCAGGTGCAACAAGTGTTCTATATCACTGATCAGGCAAATAAAATGTGGTCTGTAGCTCTCCAAGGAAAAAAGGTCGTTGATATTGACGAGAAAATTCACTCAAATTATGATCTTCTTGAGACTCCTTCTTTTTCCAGGGGTCTACCAGAACTGAACGAAGAAGATGAAGCAGATAATGCGCACGGTACAAGAAATGATCATCACAAGGGAATATGGGAGGATATCTCTTTATGATACTACTTTGACCTTAACTAACTAAAGTAATTATGATTATGATTTATATCCGAAGAATATGTTTAGTTATTTTATCGATATAGTCTTCACATGTCATAGCTTAGGATTTATCTTTCTTTGTTGTCGTTACAGGAAAATGACGAATCCCCAGTGTCCTAGTGCAGAGGATCAGCCACCTCCTACACCTCTGAGTCAGCCACCTAGTGCTCAGCAGAGTCAGCCAGCTAGTGTTAACCAGGGCGAGCCTAGTAATGCTTCGAGCCAGGGTCATAGTAAGCGCAGTAGCCAGTTTGTACGGAGGGGTAGACGTGGCACACGGTTGACAGATGTTTCCCTCAGTCGGAGTGCATGCCAAAAGATACCGATTGAGTTTGATAGACATTGGAAACCAATCGGGCCTAATGCACAACGATATAGGAGTTTCGTCGGCCTCCATACACGTAACAAGCCGAGCATCTTGATAGAGGAGTGGAGAAATGTCGATGCAAAGGTAAAGGAGCATATTTGGGACACTATTCAGGTATACAATTCTCTTCTGTATGTAATTAATTATTATCAAATGTCACAAATTTGTCACTTACTCCTTCAATGCATGCATTTTAGCTCACCTACGACGTTCCTCAGAGTGAGATCTTGTACAACAAGACGATGACGTATTGTTATGAGCGCTGGAGCAAGTTTAAGATAAATCTGACCAACAATTACATTCATATTGAGGTGAAAGATGGTCAGCCTCGTCCTAATCCGTGCGACCAGTATACATTTCTTGATCAAGCGACTTGACAAGAATTTGTTAGGCTTCGGACTACTCCAGAATCTTTGGTTAGTTGACTTATTTTTCATTTTATCTACTTAGCAATTATCTTAATTGATTATAACACTTTTCTTTTGTATCATTTCTTATTCGCAGGCAAAAAGGCAAAAAGCACAAGAGAGTGGTAGAAAGAATGATTGCCCTCATACAATGTCTCGTGGGGGTTATGCAAAGGCTGAAAGAGACTTGTTGGCGGCCAAACGGAAGAGATTGGAAGAAGCATCTCAATCCGATCCTTCTGTTCTTCTTTCTCCGCCATCTCCGATTCGTCGAGAAGAAAAATGGCAATTTGCCCACCAAAAGAGGAGCGGGACTTATACGAGTGAACAATCTCGTATAGTTGGTGAAAGAATTGTAAGTATATATCGTTATTGTAATTAATTACATAAGAAACGTACATTATTACTTATGTTTGTTATTTTGTATTATCTTACAGGATGAACTTAGAAAACAACAAGCTGAGGGCTCTTTTAAGTCGGAGGGCAGGAATGATATTCTAACAGTTGCTACTGGCAAACATGAGCATCCAGGCCGTGTCAGGGGAGTTGGAGGAGGGGTAGGGATACGGGATTACTTTGAAGCCCCCGTACGCCATTCCTCAAACATCGTGACTAGGGAGGAATTGGAGACTATGTTGGCCATTGCAAGAGCAGAAGCAAAGGCCGAGGCTGAAGCATCATTTGATGCACTATTAGAGACCCAGTTGAGCAAGATGAAAGAGGAAATGATAGTGTTTATGAGCTCAAGATAAGATACCAGTGCTCCCCAGCCACAATCGATTGATCCTAATAAGTAGAGCACTAAAGGTAGTTGTTGCAACATCGGGCAGTCATCAGAGGGTCCTAACTCATAAATTACTGAGCTTTGTGATCTTTTTATCGAGGATCCTCTGATACGGTTAGTTGCACGGGGTAGTGTGCATAACCTGGGATCAACTGTCCACTACCGACAAATGGAAGGTGATCAAGTCCGAGTGTCAGTTGACGAGGTGATTATTGCAGATGCACCTGTCCCTATCCCTTATGATGAATTCAAGATCGTTAGCGATGTCCTGGGCACATTCATCTTGTGGCCAACGAACCTTGTTTCTGGTCGAACCGAGGAAAGTCCGATCAAAGCCCCACCAAGTCTGATCAAAGCCCCACCAAGTCCAGCTCCCTTCACTCGGCAAGAAGTTTCACAGCCTCCATTGAATATCATGCAACAAGTGATTCTGATAGCATATGATACATCCTTCAAAACAAGAGAGTGGCCTACGGATTCAGTTGTTGGACAGTCAGGAGTGACATGCTATCTTGAGAGGGATGATTTGATGTCCCTGGTAGCTCCTGGACAAAATCTTACGATTGGGATTGTCCAACTGTTCTTAATGTAAGTAGCTTCTGCAATTCAAAGTAAATATTTTAAAAGTTTCATCGTTTACCTTTTATTTATGTGCTTGCGTTATTGTAGGTACATGCATCGTAGGTTGGTCTCCTTTGGCAAAAGCGAAAAATTTGGATTCTTATGCCCCCATCACATCCAAGAGAAAGGGACCACTGCTGCTAGTAGACATAGATACTTGTCAGAGGGGCTTAGTGAAACTGGAACTGAGTGTTTCTTGGCTCCATATGTGCATAGGTAAGAAACAAACTGATATTTTATAATTTATATAATGTTTTATGTTTGCTTAATATTCTTCTGTTTTTTTCAGTGATAATTGGCAGTTGCTTCTTCTATGCAAGAGTAGTTACACTGTCATCCTCTTATGCTCCCTCCACTTCAAACCAGGGAATGATTTGAAAAAGACCATGAATTCGTTAATTTTCTTGCATTCTTACCTTTTGTATGCAAAGTTTATGGAATTTGTGTAAAACCAATAACCTTTGTCATTGTGATGATCATAGGGTTATGCGGACATTCCTACACAGTGCTTGTGGTAAGCATGTTCGTGATTTAAAGGACCCTACATGGATCATGCCAAAGGTTAGTACATATGGATTTGTTTAAAGAATGTAATAAGACATGCCTTTATATTTGTTTTAATGATATCATGTTTTTTCTCAGAGCCGTAGGCAACCAAAGGGGTCCAACTTATGTGGTTTTTATGTTTTGAGACACATTTATAATATTATCACTCTAGGCACGACTGATTTTACTCGAGGTAAATTTATATTTCAGAGCTTTTGTTTTACTTTATTGTTTTTAAGTTACTAAGTCAATGTTTCATCTGGTTTTGGTGTTACAGATGTTTGATCTTGCTGATCCCTTTCCTGAAGAAGATATTGATTTCATTCGCACATGTTGTGCTGAATTCATCTATGAGCTATTACACAAATAGTGAGTTTTTGAATCCAACGTTACATTGTACATTATTGAATTGTGATGGCTGTGTCCTAGGTGTTTTTGTATCTATATGATGGGTTAATTGTGGCAAGATATTGCTCCTAGAATAGGATTCTTGATGAATCATACTGTTGCTTGATTATTTGGGTTTTTGTACAGGACATAATTGACGCCAAGGGCTATTTGAAGCAAAGAGGAATTGAGGTCAATGTCATTTTGCTTTTGTTGGTTCTTGCGTGTTTACTTTATTTCATTCTCTAATTCTTAAAATTATTTACACGTTTTTTATGGCATGTTCATTTCTTTGCTTGGTTCTTTTCCCAGAAACTTTATGTTTGGTGTAGGCAACCAAAGGGACACTGGGGACTAGGGAAGGTACAATCAACTTCAAAAGAAGAAGCTTTTGTTTTACCGCTGTCATTTGGTCATCCTTACTGTCTAATGGTCAAATGAATCATCAATGTATGACTGTACTGGCTTGTATGAACATTAATTTGTTGCTGCTATATACTGGCTTGTATGAACATTAATTTGTTGTGCTATAGACTGTACTGGCTTTTGAATTTTGAAATTGAAATCAGTGATTGTTATGTACTGCTGTTAAAATTGGAGCATTCTGTGCGTGTACATATAATAAAAGGGACGTTTTTTTTAAAAAAATGAAGCTTTAAGACCGGTTGTAGTCACAACCGGTCTTAAAAATTATCTTAAGACCGGTTGTGGGCACAACTAGTCTTAAATGTCTGCCCTTTAAGACCGGTTGTGGGCACAACCGGTCTTAAATGTCTGACCTTTAAGACCGGTTATAACAACCGGTCTAAAAAATAACAAACTTTTTAGACCTGCTGTATCAAGACCTAATACAGAACCGGTCTAAAAAGTCATTTTTAACCGGTCTAAAAAGTCATTTTTCTACTAGTGATTGCCATAGATAATAAAATAAAGTGAAAGATAATATTATGCTAATTTTAAATAAATGAGTAAATGACAATGAGATAAATTAATAAATATAATTATATTACCATCATCAATAATATTTGGGTCTTGGGTTACATAAAAAAAATAATATAAGCCAATTTTCCAACCCTGTGGTTCAATCCGTCGTGGGTTAGGACTATATGTGTTTGAGCCTAAAAGAACCGCTTTCAAACGGTCCCAAATTTTCAAAACCTAAATAGCTCATTTTATCGGATTGGATGGACTTGACCCACGGTCTAAACCTATATTAGAAGCTCTACATGATGATGTGATTAATCTCATTTCTCGATCCTACCCCACACCAGACGGTAAACCCTAGCTATAAAGTGCATTATCCCAGTCTGATTTATTAAAATTATTGCATTATGTAAATTCCGCTTGTGGCTGCTGGTTAGGGCACGATGCTCTCGCCTAGTAAAGTCACAAATTCGAATCCGTGGCACGCCTTCATCATCAAATTATTGGATTATCTAAATTCAGCTCATTCATCTCTCTCTGTTCTTTTTTAATACATCGGCATGAAATCTCAGTTCTTTTAATTAGCTTTATTAAGCAAATGATAATGGAGATTAATAAGAGGAGGTCCAGGAGCACGATCCGACGTCAATTTCTGTTTTATGAAAAAACAAGTCCACTTTCATATTCACACACACACTAATTAAATATGGGTTCTTTAATTTATGCCACATCAATTAAAATTAATGAACTACGCAGTATTTGATAACGTGGCAATAGATGGTCAATAACACAAATTCTTGTTACTTTTATATCTTACATCCAGAATTTTTGAATCAACGGGAATTCATCTTTTTAAAAAAGCTGTTATTTTTTTTCAAACTTTGGTTTGCCTTTTGTATTTAAGAAAAAAGAATGAAAGAAATTCACTGATCATTTCATTATTTTCCACTGATCATAATTCTATAAAGCTCTTTTCAAAAAATATTATCGGTTTCATAGCTCATTGCAACGATGAATTTATATTCACAAATAATCTGAATGGTCCAAATTACACCATTCCTCTATTTTCTCAGCTATATATATAAGGGGGAATAACGTGAATTCATAGGTATTTGATTGTTATTACTTGTTTTTCGTTTTAAATCATCCCACGCATATTCGCGCGCGCGCACATACACATGGACAAAATTAAAACATGTGCGAAAAGAGGAACGTCAATATATAAGTGAAGGAATTTTGACCCAAAAAAATAAGTGAAGGAATAATTATATAGGAACGTCAACCACACCAGAGCTGACAAATAGTGCTAACCAAATACCAATATATGAGTATCTCTAACTATATCAAAATCATCAAAACAAAAAACTATATCAAAATCAGGGGAAGGAAGTCATATTTAAGCATACCCAAGTAATTCTCGAACAAAAAACACTTAAAAATAACTCAAATTACAACATGGACAGAGTAGTTTGTCCTTAAAAATAAGGATAGATGCCAAAATTACACAAAAGGAAACATGTTATTGCATATAGTTATGAGACATGATTAAGTGTGGGAGAAGAAATAGAGAGATAGATTAATGGAGACATTTTTCTTAATTGGGTGTTAAGAATGGAGTGATAATGGACACAATTTTGCCTTGGAAAGAATTACTATAAAGCCTTAAAGAATTGATTTAATTATCAAAAAGTCACAATAACAAATAGGCAACAAAAACATATTATCATTTTTTATACTGAAACTCTTCAGTTGTCAATAAACTTTTAGGTGATTAAATCTCTTCTTTAAGACTTTATAGTAAATTCCCCCTATTTTTTTTCTGTGGGAGGAGGAGGGGTCCTTGCATAACCAGCCGCGTCCGCAAGGTTTGGTTTCTCAGTGCAGCGCTCTCTGGAGTTTGATCCCTTTGATCCATTGTCATTATCATCAGAACCATATTTCATTGCATAACCTGCATGATCTGCCAAGCTCCCCTTCTTTCCCCTTGATGAATTTGAAGAATCCATAATCCCTACATATATCATCAATTCACACACTTCATTACTCATCAAAATAAGAACACGTTAATTTCTATCTGCTAGAAAATAATATTTGGAAATGAGTGCTTTGTGAAGGAAAGAAATTACTTATATCATCAATATATGCATTGAAGCATTGTGATGCCCACAGAATGTAATTTTGTGGAACAGAGGATGAGAGAGAGAGAGAGTATAAGGAATGGAACACTCCGTGAGAAGAGACAAGATCATATAACAAAAATTACTTCAAATAAATGAAACCAAATAAGCACACAAGCCAAATAAAACATAAAAATCAGAGCCTAATACATGCAGAATAGAACAGAGACGGAGGAGATTTATTTAAACACACAATGTGAAAGAATGGAAATGAAAGATATAAATCCCGCAAACAAACATACCAAATATTAAAGATTTGAGGTACCATTCTTCATTTTATCAGAAAAACAAGGGTTTCGTGTGCTTGCTTCTTCTATGCTGAATTTTAAAGGGGAAAAAACCAATTGTGGGAGCATAAATGACCCGATGCCCTCGGAGCATCTGAACCCAAATCATTGGAAAGGGGACTCGGAATGAACACAATTCTCAGATAAGGGTCTCCTTGTCAAGCAAAACGTCGATTCTTCCAGATTGAATAAACGCAATCTGACCGAATGAACAAAATTGAAAATTAATACCCAGAAAGCATGCAAATTGTAAAATTAATCAACAAACAATCCAATGTTCGGGGGCAACAACAGAATTCAAATAAGAAAACAAAGCGACGCCACGGAGCGACGAGATTTTCCCGACGAATAATGCGGCCTACCTGGTCTGAGATCAAACAAAACTTCTACGAGATTGAACAGAAATTTAAAAAAAAAAGGAGAAGAGCCAATGACGACGGCGATGCTGTGGTGGAGCGGCGACTCAGCCGCCAGACTTGTTAACGGCCCATGAGTGCAAACTCATTCCAGAGGGGACCTGGAATGGACAAAACTCTTTGAAAAGGGTCCCCTGTTCATGCAAAACGTCGTCGTCGAACAATCCGACAGAATGAACGAAATTGCAAATTAACACCCAGAAAGCAAACAAATTATAGACTTACAATGATTGTAGCAGAAAACCAGACATACAATGAGTATACATTTAGAGCGAGAGAGAGAGCTTTACCTGCAGGGTAAGTGACGTCGCTGGACGATTGTTTCTGAGCTTGGTCTCGCCGTGACCTGAAACAACTGAGAGCTCCTTAATGTGTATATCAAAGATTTAAGCTTTCATTCTTTAATTTGAAGAATCCACATGTATACACAGAGTGGGTGGCCAAATAAAAGACGGGTTCTTCTATCTTCTGTTTTTTCCCCCCAGAAAATCAGGGGCTCTATTGCGCCCAGCTCAGGTGCTTCTGCTATGCTTTGTTTGAAGGCAAAAGAAACTCAAAAGAGTGGGAGCATAAACGACAGAGCATCTGAGCCAAACTTGATGAAATCAGGGGCTCTATTGCGCCCATCTCAGGTGCTTCTGCAATGCTTTGTTTGAAGGCAAAAGAAACTCAAAAGAGTGGGAGCATAAACGACAGATCATCTGAGCCAAACTTGATGAAAACGTGACCCGGAAATTCTCAGAAAGCAAATCTAATTTTGCAGGCAACAACAAGAGAAAGGAAGTGGCGTGGACAGAGGCGAATGAAGAATATCCGGCCAATGATTGTGGCGGTAAATGTTCTTCATTCGTTAATGGTGAACAGGAGCACATGGCCTGATCCTCAGAGAAAAAAACTCCAGTAAAGTGCTTAGGTTCCCAAGCAAATCCAAATCACAAACACGACGGCTCCGATTATATGAAACAGAAAAATGAACGGGATGAGAGTGATCTGAGAGCAATGAGAATTCGTCGGGCCACCGAGCACAGAGCTCGGTGGTGCTCTCTCTTCTGCCTCCTCCAAATCGCCAACTCGGCGCCTCCGATTACATGAACCCGAAAATGCGGGGGAGAAGGGAGCAGAGAGAAGAGAGAGTGATCTGAGAGCACTAAGAATTCCATAACTTTTCCCGGAGCACCGCGAACAGAGCTCGGTGGTGATCTCTCCTATCCCTCCTCCAAATCAAAAGCACGGCGGTTCCGATTACATGAAACAGAAAATGCAGGGGAGGAGGGAGGAGAGAGAAATATGAGAGAGATGTTATGTCAGAGGAGAGGAAAGCACCACCGAGCTCTGTCCGCGGAGCTCTGCGGAAAGCTCTCCGATTCTCAGGGCTCTCAGATCACTCTCTCTTCTTCGTCCTCCAGTTCATTTTTGGTTTCATATAATCGGAGTCGATTGGGTAAGCTTAATAGGAGTTACAGGTGCGCCCCAAATTCTATACTGGCAAAAGAGATACAGTGGAATTTTCACATACCAGAAACAAGATACAGCGGAAACATGAAGTGGAAACAAGCAACTCCGAATATGTGAACAATGGAAGAACATACCAGAAGGAAATACTATAAAGAGATGATATTTGAGTACATTTACCTGCAACGGAACCCACACCGGCCGGCGGAAGATTGCTTCAGAGCTTTTCACGAACTGAGAATCTGAAGGGTAGAGGGTGTGCCCAGTTAAGAAGGTGGAAGAGGAGTTTTTTGATGAAGAGAAGAAGTTGTAGTTTAATAGTTTATTTTGTTAGAATTTGCAGTGAGGGTGGGTCCCACATAAGCCACATCATCTTCCGCCCCATTCATAGCCCCCAACGCTTACCCCATCCGGGCCTTTTCTTCACGCGCACACGGAGCATGCATACGGGCACCTTCACTTTTTTCCCCCCATTCTCTACGGCGTGTTCCTCCATTCCTTCAACAGCGCAGCGAGTGTGGCTGAGCGTGGGCGTGAGCGTGGGCGTGGGATTGCTGTGTTTATTAAAGGACAAAAATGGTGTTTATTGAATCCAATCAAACAAGCTGCCACCAATTTTGCGGATTCATACACACAAACACATATCATACATACGTATCCATATCACTTTTGGCGATACTACGGGCGCAGGTGTCAAATTAATTGAGTGTGGAAGGGGTTTAGGGCTTAATAAAACTAACAAAGTGGGATTGACCGTGAATGCTAACAGAGTGGCCCGGCCTTCCTATATATTATTCTGGAGCATATAACTTATTCATTTAATTTATTAAAAGTCGGAATTCAGGACTTTGGGAATAAATAGTTTGCGCCGACCACAATCACCAAAAATGGAGAAAACAAATTTCCTGTTAAAATTTTTATCGCCAAGACGATTGGAATTCAGGACTTTGGGAATATTTTATTAAAATTTTTGTTGAAAACATTTCATTGAGAGAGAGGAAAGCAAATAGGCAAGTGGGAAGGCGGTAATACGGAGTGAACATTATATTTACAGCTCCAATTTTGTGGCTTCCCTTCTAAGAAAGTACTACGGTAGACGATTAGATTTACACTGCCTATTTTTCCAAACATTACAGAATATAATTTGTCTTTTTAAAATATTACTTGCTGTAATGCATTCTGCAAGCTATTTTTTTTAAAAAACAATTAAGGGATAATTTATCCACAAGCTGTTATAGTTTTAACCAATTTCTAAACAGGGACTTATAGTTTTTTCTTTTTTATCAAATCCTTATAATTTCACTTTTTTTTATCAAGTCCTTGTAGTTTTTTTTTTCCTTTTTATCATGTCTTTATTGCTTACTTGGATTTTTAATAAATTTCTTCTAGGTTTTTTGGAATTTAATTTCTTAATTTAATTTAAAATTAAATAAATAAATAATATTAAAATATAATTTACTTATAATAAATCTAAATTAATAATTATATAATTCAAAAAATAATTAATATGATTAACTAGAAATTATTAATTAATTTTATAATTCTATTATATTGTTAGGAAACTTTATTATTATAATTCTAATTTTTAATTATAAAAATAAATAAAATTAGAATTAAAAAAATAATATAAATATATTTTTAATTAAAAATAATGAAGAATAATAAAATAATTCATAAAAATGATGTTAAGTTAAAATTATCATAATAATTTTTTATAGAATATTAGTATTTATAGAATAATATTTAATAATATTATATTTTATATTTATAGAAGAATATTTTTATAATTTATTAAATAAATAATAAAATAATACAAGGATCTAATGAAAAATCATATGAAACTATAAGAATCTGATAAAAAGAAAAATACTTTAAAGGCCTGATAAAAAGCATGTAAAAGTATAAGGACCTGATAAAAAGAAAAAAAAACTACAAGGACCTATTAAAATTAGTTGAAACTATAAAGATCTGCAGATTAGTTATTCCAAAAATTAATTGCTTTTCTGTAGCGCTATATTGGCAAAGTGTTACAGAAAGTAAATACATGTTGTAGCGCTTTTCTCTACCGCAAGTATTTTTTTTAAAATACTTTTTTGTTTGTATTTCCCTTTAGAACCACATTTATAAAAACTTTACATATAAATTATTCTATCTCCAAAAAAATTCTAGAAACTAAATAAAAGCAAATAACTCCAAAATTATACAATTCAATTAAGTTACTTTAAAGAACTAATTAACAAACTTATATATATCACTACTATGTATAGTTACAGTAGTTGTGATCAAATCAATCTAATTCCAACTCTAATATAAACGGCACAACTATGAATTAATATTATACTCTTGTCAAGTCATATCCATGCCATTCTTAAGTGATTTCATTTAAGTGATGATCAGTATACTTTGCACAATGTGCATCTCTATGATACTGCACATACAATAATTTACACAATAAATTAAAATCATTGAAAATTAATTATCATACACTCAATTTAAGTCAAAACGTAAAGTGAAACTAAAATAGCTTACATGAGTAATTACATCCTTCATGAATCTCATAATATAATAACCGCAATAATTATTGTTGGGTTGGAAAGGATATTGCAACGATATAATTAAACAGTTAACTCAATTTTGAATAAAAATAGTTTATTTTCAAAATTTGAGTAAATTTATATAAGTACTTGAATGTTCTTCAACATAGTCTTTTAATGTATTCTTTTAATCATTCCACTACTTATAACATGCTTGTTAAACAAAAAATTTCAAAATATTGTTGGTAACATTGGATATTGATTTAGTTATCAATTTAGTGGAATTTTTAGGTCCTCACATTTACTATATGGGTCCTCTAATTAATGGTCAACCAGAATACCGTCCTGACATGTTGATGTTTTTCAATATGTGAAGTGTGCACATGCATATGTATATGTAAATATTTACACGTGTAATTGAATAACCAAATGTATACTAATTTCTATTTGTTTTGTTAGTACATTAATTGTCCATCGAGCTTCTGTATTGTTGATTTATTCTAAAGTTGCTGATCTAGTAAGCAACATGCTAATTAGACTATCACAAATATTTTTTCAATATACATCAAATCAAGAAAATGTCTCACATATAAGTATTTCTAATATAGAAGTCAAAGAAAATAGATTGTTTATTCTAACCACTTGTCCCAACATGTTTTGCAAAATGCTTGTCGAAACTGTTATCCAAATCTTTTACCTTTTCAAATACCTGCTCATTGTTCAATAGCTTTGGTGGCCTACCTCTTTTTTGCGTTACCATTAAAAGCCTTTTTTCCACTTCCTTTTTTGATGTTTCAATGATAAGAATCTACGATGTCTCATGTAGACATTTTTTTTACGATGAACTAGTCGCATTGAATAAGTGTCATATTCACATATAGGGCACACAATATCCTTTAATGCTATATTTTGATAGATTATCATAAGATGGGAAATTATTAATTGTGCCAAACAACTTAGCTTTCAAATTGAAACTTTTTTTCCTATACCCATTATACATATTCACTTTGGTTTCCCACATTAGCATCAAGTCATCAATTAAAGGAGCCAAATGTATAACTATATCATTTTTAGGTTGCCTTGGCCCAAAAAATAGCATGAACAACATCATAAATTTATATTTCAAGATCAAGTGTGGATGAAGGTTATAAATCATCAATCTCACCAATCATGTGTTGTCGGTACTACTTCAAACTCTATGCGGATTAATTCCATCAGTTGACAATGTAGGTCATATGTCTCTTATTTCTACCGCGAAGTTAACATATTCATGATCAATTTTTTTCCATTTAGGAGCATCTACAGAATGGCTAAGCTTAATATCATCAATCCTTTTATCTGTATGCCATGTCAACTGCTTATCAATCTTTATATTACTGTATAGGTGTCAGAATCTTAGAATAATGGAAAAATATCATAGAACCTTTAAAGGACTTTTGTCTTTCTTCCTATATCAAGATACAATACATTTAGGACATTTCTCTAATATTTCATAATGATTCCAATATGAAATGTAATTGTCAGGACATGTATATATTTTCTTGTAACCCATACTAGTAGTAGATCAAGAAGTTTCTTTGCCTCATATGTTTTGATAGGAAGTTCATTTTCATTTGGAAGTATATCTTATAAAAGTTCAAGCAGTACGGCGAAACTTGAATAACTTAATCCATAGCGTGCTTTAAACTTATATGATTTCAACATCGCTATCAATCTTGTGTATTTAGTATATCTATCATATAATGGCTTCTTTGCATCACCTTTCAACCTCTTAAATAGTTTAGGGCAGTTATGAAACATCTATTCAACCACATTTAGCATTTCTTCAAGATCATCGTCCTTATCATACATGCTTGGGCCAAACTCATTCAAAGCACCACCCGTAGCGCACACCTGATCACTACATACATCATCTTTCTTGCCATGCCTTGTCCATCACATATTGGTTTGATCAATTCCGTGACACACTAAATGATCTAGCAAATTATGTGAACTAATATACTTTCCATAACAACAAGCTAAATAAGGGTACAAGATTTTGTTAGCATCTTTTGCATGCTTGATTGCAAATCTATTAAACTTTTTCACCCCCCCATCTATATATTTCCTTGAACATCAATTAGATGACATCCATTTTTGGTCCATATATACCTTCAACCTATTTTGAAAAGTGGTTAGGTACATGACTATTGTGTTTACTCATTAGTTTTATTTGTTATTTATTTTAAAATAAAATTTGCACCATAACAACTTGAAAATGAAAGTTTTTTAGGTCTTAAACCCTCTCTTTTAATTGATTGTAATTAATGCAACATGACAACTTGAAAATGAAAGTATTTCAGGTCTTAAACTCTCTCTTTTAATTGATAGTAATTAATCAATCTATTAATCCAACCCATCTTAATAATTTTTCACAGCCCATAATAAAAGAAAATCATATTTGTCAACACATATCATAGGTAAAATAGAAAGCATTATGAGCTAACAAAAAAAAATACAAGTGTTAAAAATAAAGAATTATTTTTCTTATGCAACTCAATAACAATTAATACAAGTGCTTAAAATCATAACTACTACATATTTTCATATACAATTAATTTTATCTCAGTTACTTATGGTAGAAATCTAGTCAAAGTATTTGCGGATAAGGCTGAGCAAGTTGCTCATAGTCTAGTGAACACACTTAGACCCAATGAAAAATAGCCCATTGTTCTTTTTTATAAATATCTGGGTCAAATTCTATGGCGATTTTTCAAGAAGGCATTATAGAAAAAAATATAAATATATTTTTTTAAAAAGAAACATATTGAAAAGCTTTCCTACGGTAGAGATATTAAATATTTTTTTATAAAATATAAATTAGTAGCTAAGGAAGTGCTACAAAATATAACTTGACTTCTCTCATTTTCTTTTCCCTACTCTTCTATTCTTTATCCCCTTTATGATCATTGAATTAAGATCAAATGGTTCACATTTAATTTTTTCCTCTCATCATTCTCTCCATTTCTTTCCCATTTTTCTCTCCATTATAATAATATTTTTACAAAATAATAAAGGGAAAATCCCTCAAAAAGAACTTTTAAATTAGTAAAAGACGCAAAGGTGTTCCGAAATTCCATATTTCCATAAAAGTGCGAGTGCCTGATCTGGGATATTGAAATTGTAGACAAAATGACGTGCGTAACCCTGGAAGTTTTAAAATTGAAAAACGTTGAGGACATAAGAAGGGCGAAATTGCGCGAAAACTCTGTCGAGACTCTTCATCTTCTTCCGGCGTCGTCGTTGTCATTGGTGGACCCTGGTTCCGTGGCGTTGAGAGAGGATAGTAGCAGTGACACTGTACGACGAATTTGGGGTGGATTTGAGGAGGAGCGAAGGCGAGAAGAGGTTGTGGTGAAAGGCATTGGACAGTTGCAGAGGTATCAGTTTGCAGCTGCGAATTTGAGCTTCGGTGTTGAAGTTGGGTAAGTGGTTGTGTTTAAAATTGTATTTCATTTTAACTTATCCAGTTGATTAGAATGGGGGTTCAATATGGTTGGGTTAAAATTAGTTTGGGAAATGTGGATAAAACCTATGAAGTGGTGCGGGGAGTGCTTAATTTGGAACCTCGTAAGTGAAGTTGGGAATCGTTGAGGGAAAGTTGTGAAAATAAGTTGTTAAGTTGGGAAGTTTGAATTGCAACTTTTGAAATTTCTAAACCGTTGAAACAGCAAATGAACGTGTCAATTTGTGAAGTTGTGGCACGGTGTTCAGATATAGGGAATTGTGATTTTATTGTTGTGAGAATGTTATACATACAGTTGCGAATGACTTAAGTGAAGTTATGAAACAAAACCTTTGAAAACCACATGTTAAGTTGTGAACACTAAAGAATAATCTGTGAACACGATAATGACACGTTGGTAACTTGTGAAACAGCATATGAAGTTGTGGATGTGAGTAGAAGTTGTGAAAAGGTGTGTAGATATAGGAATCGCTGATTTCACAGTAGTGAAAATGTTATGGATAGTGTGGATTGTTTTAAGTAAAGTGCTGAATCCCTAAGATAACATGTGAAAATCGAATGTTATCCTGTGAAAACATTATCGGAGTTTGTGAAAACGTAATGAAAAGTTGGTAAATATGTGTAGAGGTCAATTTAGGTGAGGAAATTGTGAAATTCATAGACGAACTTGTGAATCCTTATGCAGAACTTGTGAATTTTTCTCTATAAGTTGTGAGACCTTATTTAACTGTGGGGAAATAGATATTTCCAATAGGTGTGGTTGTGATGGGAAGGTTGTAAAATGGTATGAGAAGTTGCGATGATATAGCTTAGATGTGTTAACTTGTCATGTACAAATTAAAATGTTATTAAATGTGCTGAAATCCATAGTTGATGAGTGTAAACTGAATTTTCTGCAGGTAAAAGGAGATAGCGGGACACAAAGGTGAGACATCAAAGGCAGAACAAGTAAAGGCAAAAAGTGTCAAAAGTATAACAGTAACGAGACAAAGTGAAAAGTATGAAGCAGTAAAGGGCGATGGTGAACAGAGTAAACCAGTGGTGAGTGGGTTTATGGTGTTTAGAAACGACTATATGGCCAAGTTAGGGGAGAAGAAGAGAAGGATGGCAGATGAAAGTAGGTCCGCAGGGAAGGCATGGTGAGAGTTGCCAGAGGCGAAGAAGAAGGAGTACAATGATAAAGCTATGGAAGGACGGCCGAAAAGGAAGATGAAGAAAAAGGAACTGCCATTTCATACCCGCTGCTTACTGGGAGGATTTACATCGTTGGTGCAGTTTGTGAACGGTAATGAACATTTGAAAGAGAGGGTTAAGAGAATAGGATTTGGAAATTTATTTAAGGTGCAATTAGACAGACTCCCCCGTGACCTCATTGTGTCTATGCTGAGAGCATATGACCCAGCAACACATCAATTCAGGATTAGGGGGAAGACAAAAGAAATAGAAGCATCAGATGTGCACAAGTTGCTCGGTATACCTGATTCAGGGGAGGAGGTGAAGGTGGATGTGGAGGATTCGGATACAACATATCAGTGCTTGAAGAGGGAGTATGGGAAGAAGAGATATACGGACATTCTGAAGCGCATAAAATCTGGGTCAGCTGCGATAAATTTGAGTTCATGTTTGTGCTGTACAGTTTAGGAACTTTGTTATGCCCTACCTCAAGTGGGCTCATAAGTGATCGGTTGTTGAGAGTTATGTTCTACACAATAGACCGTTTTGAACATTATGACTGGGCAACATACATGATGAAAAACTTATGGAAGGAAATGAGTGATTATGTGAAAGAGTACAGGGAGAAGAAGAAAAGGGAAGGGAGCAGCAACGTGGGTGGTTGCCTGTACTTACTCCTGGTATGTCACTGTTTACATTAATGTGTAGCTATCATTCAAGCTGAAAATAATGATCCATATATTTTCTATGGTGCAGTTGTTCTTTGGGAAAAATTTCCCTTTGAAATAAAGTGTTCGCCAACAGTCCACCACATCGATTGAATTCTGGACAAACGAAAAGATCAACGAAATGGTGAAGACTGAGAGGATGAGTAATATGGGCATTTTGTATCAAGGGAAAGGCTCTGAAGTTAGGGCAGGGAATGAGGACATAGATAATGTCCCATATTTAGACCCGGTATTTGTCTGTAGAAGCTAATTTAAAATGCAAAAATGATTTAATAATGTAATTGACAAATTAAGTTGTGTCGTCACTGCAGGAATTGAAGGAGGTCTATGCGTGGTTGGTGAAAGTTATCGATAAAAATCAAAACAGACTTGTAAACGTGGTGGTGCAGGAGTTACTGAATGTCCAGCTAGCACGAGAAGCCAGGGACAAAGCACAACAAGACGGCCCTGGTGTGACAGTAGATGAGGAACATACAGATGAGGACGATGATGATAAGACAGATGCTTATCACAACTCAGATTCTGATGATGCAGACGCAGAACGTGATTCTGTTGATGACGATGAAGATGATGATGCAGAGGGAACTCATGTGGCAGAAAAAGTCCCCACGGATGAGCATGCAATTCAGAGGCCTCAACAGCTGCGAAGATCAAAGAGGTAGCCACTGCAAGCGATGACATGTCCATTTATACAGTTGGATGGGAGTCAAAAAAGGAAGACGCCAACGCATGATCAGAAAACGTTGTTCAATATAGTTTCCACAATGGCCAGAGGTGCTGAGGCTGAAGTGTAAGTATATATGTCATGTGATTGAATGACTGTTATGTTGTTAGTATATTACCACAACATGGGAAGCGATAAACTAATTGCCATTGCATTTGAAATGTTTTTGTAGGCCGTTGGTTTATATTTTGGATGAAGAACTGTGTCGAGACCAGTTGTATACGCTAGGGGGAATTCAAAGACTAAGTCATACGGTATGTATGGATAACGGCTTACGTGGATAATGGTTTCATTAAGTTATGGTGAATTTTATTTGTAGATATTGCAATGGTTTCTTTGCTGCTATAGGTGATGTCGGTTGTGTCTAAGGCTTTAATGTATGACTTCACCCTGGAGGGAGGACGCCGAAGCGCCATATTTTTAATGCATAGTTCATGGTAAGTCATAGATTGTTGTGTAGTGGAACAACATTTTATTTCACTATATTATGTGCACATTACTCAATACTATGTGTTTTTATGCAGACAAAGTTGGTAGGTAACCCAATAAGGTGGAAAGTGTCTTCCGCGAGTAAAGAATTCTCTCCCAAAACCGTCGGTTACAATATAGGCGACTATGAGTTGATAATGGGTCCGGCACTTATCCGTGGCCACTGGTTCTGTGTTGCGTTAGAGACAAAGAGTATGACCTTCTACGTGCTGGACTCAATGAAGCCTGCTCTAGGTAGAAAGAAGACTACGAGGAAAGGTGGCGTGACAGATGATTACATATTTGTGTTAAACTTAATTGTAAGTTCACCTGACTCCACTGCTGTAGTTGAGGTGGTCTACTTCAGTTGACCCACATCGTAAGACGTATAAATGTTGTTTTTTCAGAAAGATAGGTTCGTTGACATCATGCACATTGTTAAACCTCATCTAGCTGGGAAGAAGAAGATGCAGATATTGTATGGCCTCCTGTTGTGCAACAAAATAATCTGTAAGCTTCTTGACATTTCCCTCTTACAATTTAGCTTCCATTGTTTCGTTAAGTAACACAATGTTTTCATGTGGGTGAGAGTACAGGAGGGACTGTGGTGTACATGTTATTATTTGGTTGAGCTAGTGGACCCCGGAAGGTGATTTCCATTATGAAAATGTAAGTGGTCCAGATTTCCCTCTGTATGTATTCTTATTTACTTGTGATTTCTATTATGGTTTCCATTGAACTTGACACTGAGGGAATTACTTATTTGCAAGAACATATTCAGCAATTGGGAGTGACATTATGTGGGGGTTAGTTAATCATCTGCTGAATTTAAAGCGGGACACAGCTTTGGCCCTCATTCCCTCTGGAGAAAAGTCTAGCAAAAGACGTGCTTAGGTTATGTTCCCGCGATATAGTAATGTCAACACTTGTCCATGTAAACTATTATTAATGTCATAGAGTCATAAACGGTACAGTGCACTGACAAAGTGATGCACTTTAAGGTACATAATGACATTTATGTTGCAATTACGGGATGCAATGTTTCCCAGTTGACTCCTCTATCATGACCTTCTCAAACGTACTTGTATGCCACCAACAATATATGTGTTCCTCCGTTCCAATGTAACTATATCCTTGCCATGAGAGGCAGTGTAAAAATTTTTTTTAAAAGAACTAATATCCCTAACACAAAAGGGTTGATGTAATGAGGCACAATGAATAATATCCTATTTAGGGTTGAATAATAATCTGATCAGCACTGCTAACAATCCATAGTCAACAATGATGATGCACACATTACATAATGCTTGTGTCCAGTCAATACACCCTGCTAAGCAAGTGCGACACTTCCATTTCCAACCGCCATTACTCTGATTAATACTGGCACCAACAAATCTATAGGCATATACACTGTAGCGCGGTCATAAATTGATGTTACCTAGACAGTGCTTTGGTGTGTCAGTCAAGATAGCCATTGAGCAGTCGAGTTGATATCAGCACTGGACAGTAACAAGCGAGTTATTGTTTAGAGCCTTGCATTGCTTTTCGCTTCTCCACTCGAGTTGAGGATTACAACTCTAGTTACTTGCATAATTGGATGGTTTCCAGACAGTGCTTTTGTCAAGACTTACGAGTGTGGACTCGAGTTCTCCGATTATCAACTCAAGTTTTCGTCATCACTGGAGGGTAACCCGATAGTGATTGTGAAAAGCGGCACCAAACTCGAGTTGTGTAGAAGGTCACTCGAGGGCATTGTTGGATTACTTACGAAGCTCACTCGAGTTGTCTGATTATCAACTCGAGTTTTCGACATCACTGGAGGGTAACCCGATAGTGATTGTGAGAAGCGGCACCAAACTCAAGTTGTGTAGAACGTGACTCGAGGGTGTTCTTGGATTACTTACGAAGGTCACTCGAGTTGTTCGATTATCAACTTGCATTTCGTTAGCACTGGAGGGTAACCCGATAGTGATTGTGACAAGGGGCGACAAACTCGAGTTGTGTAGAAGCTTACTTGAGGGCGTTCTTGGATTACTTACGAAGCTCACTCGAGTTGTCCGATTATCAACTCGAGTTTTGTTAGCACTAGAGGGTAACCCGATAGTGATTGTGACAAGGGGCGCCAAACTCGAGTTGTGTAGAAGCTCACTCGAGGGCGTTCTTGGATTACTTACGAAGCTCACTCGAGTTGTCCGATTATCAACTCGAGTTTCGTTAGCACTGGAGGGTAACCCGATAGTGATTGTGACAAGGAGCGCCAAACTCGAGTTGTGTAGAAGCTCACTCAAGGGTGTTCTTCGAGTACTTACGAAGCTCACTTGAGTTGTCCGATTATCAACTCGAGTTTCGTTAAATCACTGGAGGGTAACCCGATAGTGATTGTGTTTGTTGTTGTTAAATGCGCATAAGTCTTATGGAAAAAGAAACACGTATTTCATGATACTTGGAGTCTGTATCCAAAAAAAAGAAAAACCATATGCACGTTAAACCTAACGCATGAACCAAGTCTGTGAAACATTTACTCTAAAATTAATTCTTTGCTGAACTGCATGTTACGAGAATTAATAAAAAACGTTAGAACTATCGTCGTCTAAGCATCTGGATTAACGTCTTCATCGTTGTTGATTGCCTCATTCATTTCTTGCTCCTCCCATCCGTCAATTCCTTCAATCGCTTGTGGTAGAACATTCGGTCCTTCTGGTTCGTTCATTATGTGGTAAGCCAGCTAACTTCTGTGTCGTATATGCAATTTTTGCATCTGACCTGGCATGGCTGGTTCTCACAAAAACTAAATTTGGGACGGTTGAATATGTTCCTGTTCAGTCCCCAGTTCATTGATTGTAGGTGTCGTGTCAGTCGCTCTTTAATTAAAGATATTTGGCTTGAGTCGATAATGGCTTCAAATCTGTCTATTGCTTCATTCCCTTCTGGTGTGTCCTTAAACTTACTCTATTTTGCAAGCACTAATATGGCAAATGAGAAACTTGCATCACAGTTGTTTAGGACTGCAGCCTCCCGTATTTGTGATAGTCCTTAATCTCCTGGATCTGCTATTCTGGTGTAGTATTTAAGCCCTCTAATGAATAGACTAAATGGATTACCCTTATGGAAACATGTTAGCAGGAAATGAATCTCTTTATCGCTTCTTGTCCATCCTAGATGATCTAGTTATCCAGTGGCACGTTCTTAAAGAATTCTATTGAATTTTCTACTATCCTTAGGATGCGGCATGAATTCTTGAAGTGATAATAGTCTTTCAAACTTGATGATGCTATGTTGTACATCAGTTCTATTAATATTGTTTGTGGAAGCTTCAGAAGTGGTGAGTCATCCTTACTGGTCGTTGTTCTATGTCTGTATTAGTCTGGTAGGACGTCAACTATGTTCCTGCGTGTTTTTTCCTGGAAGACTGTTTTGTTGCCTGCGCCCTCAATAATTGGGTGTGTAGAATATTTGTAGTTTTTAGTGCACGACCAAGCGTAGCCGTTTTATTTTATCGTGTGTTTTTGTTTTGTTAGTGGTGGTGGGTGGAACGTTGCGGTTGTGGTGATTGGTTGAGTGTGATGTACGGATTTTGATGTCGTGGGTTCATTAGCGGTTACCAAAGTGCTTCACCTTCGTAACTGGAAATAGTCATGTGAGTCTGTTCTGTTGCATGTAACGTTGAAGTGGTATTGCATGTTTTTTTTGCTTCCATTTTGTGTTTGATCTGTGTTTTGTTTTACAATTGAATGTATTTGTGATGGCCACGCGTATATATTTTGTAATTACTAATTTATGCGCATTAATGAACTAAAGGTCATATTATATCCAGAGCACCTATGGTCTCAAGATGCACCGAGCCTGAGTTGAAAATAACACGCTCCAGTTAAGTAGTCATATAATAAGAGGTAGAACATGCAATTACATGAACCCAATGACATCTGGTGCTGACATAAGGAGAGGAAGTCTGGGACAGAATGAAACCTACTTGCCTCTGCTATCATGACCTTCTAAGACATACTTGACCACAGCACCTATGCCACCCACTTGCCTCTGCTATCATGACCTTTTAAGACATACTTGACCACAGCACCTATGCCACCAAATTGCCTATGCTATCATGACCTTCTAAGACATACTTGACCACAGCACCTATGCCACCAAAAAGATCTGTGTTCATGACCTTCTAAGACATACTTGACCACAGCACCTATGCCACCAAAAAGATTTGTGTTCATGACCTTCTAAGACATACTTGACCATAACACCTATGCCATCAACAAGATCTGTGTTCATGTAACCCAATGTAAGTACACATTAAACTCATGATTAATAAGGTGGTTATATATGATGTTTAGCAGATGATAGTTCTTGTTGATATTCATATAGCCTTTGTGAAGTATGTTATTTGTGCATCAATGTACCCTGCTTGAGATAATCCGTTCCACAGGTGGAGGCTGGGATGACAATGGTGTTTTTATTTACACAACTTTAAATCACATCAAATTTCATCTTCCAAATGGAGATAATGGCATAATAACAACACTTGAAGTCCCAATTTATATTTCAAAGACTTGTGGGAATACAATTTGCTATTTGGATGGGGATGGGAAAACCAGGGCCATGGCTAATAATGCTACCGATTGTTTATTCACACTTTCTTTGCTGAGGAAAAGGTATGATCTTGTTATGAATATGATAACAATCTGATGTACACAATTTGCCGTTTGGATGGGGATGGGAAAACCAGGACCATGGCTATTGATGCTACCGACTATTTATTCAAACTTTCTTTATTGAGGAAAAGGTATGATCTTGTTATGAATATGATAACAGTCTGAGCTAATGCCGTAGAAACAAGATCCTGTTAAAGCATACATGTAACTCGAGTTTGATAGAATTTATACTCGAGTTTTGCTCAGCACTGGAGGGTAACTGAAGAGTGATCGTGTGAAGTCGCATCAAACTTGAGGTGTTCAGAAGCTAACTCCAGTGGGTACATCGATTACTTCCGAATGACCACTCGAGTTGGCCCATATATCACTCGAGTTATAAACTTCACTGGAGGATAACCAAAGAGTTATCGTGTGTAGGAGAACAGAACTCGAGTTGTTCAAAACTTACTCCAGTGCGATACTGTGTTCACTCCACGTGTGGACTCGAGTTAGGCCATTAGAAACTCGAGTTGTACACATCACTGGAGGGTAACCGAAGAGTTATCGTGTGTAGGAGAGCAGAACTCGAGTTGTACAGAACTCACTCCAGTGCGATACTGTGTTCACTCCATGTGTGAACTCGAGTTGGTCCATATATCACTCGAGTTATAAACTTCACTGGAGGGTAACCGAAGAGTTATCGTGTGTAGGAGAACATAACTAAAGTTGTTCAAAACTCACTCCAGTGCGATACTGTGTTCACTCCATGGGTGGACTCGAGTTGGCCCATGCCAAACTCGAGTTGTACGCATCACTGGAGGTTATCCAGCCAGTTATCCTATCAACATACGCATAACTCAAGTTGTAGAAAACTCACTCCAGTTACTCGTGCTGTCAATCCACGATTGGACTCGAGTTAACTACTTACAACTCGAGTTAATATGATCATTAGAGGGTAACTGGAAAGTCAGGAACAAAAAGGGGAAGACTAACTCGAGTGGATGAACTATAACTTGAGTTAATCAGGCTTGCACGCTTTAAATCCATCAATCCCCAAACATTTCTGTTCACTCCACTCGACCTCCGACTTCTATAGCCCTCGAGTTAACTGACGAGAAATGTACTATTAGTCAGTTGAGTTCTATATAACCGTAAATACCGTTCAAACAACCGTGCCGTAAAAGCTCCATTCCTCGTAACCCTGAGCGAGTCGAGAAGCAGAGTTTCGACTAGCCCTAGCATCGCACTTTGTCATTCTTGCATCTGGTGCAATGATGCATACCAAGGGCTCCGACAGTGGCAAGAAAGAATCTCGTGATTCACAGAAGTTGCCATCGAAATGGAGTAAGCCGTTGAAACAACCGAGGAAGCCTCAGCCAAAAGTTCAGGAGTGACTTCCACCAGAACAACCGACCAAGTCACAGGGGGTTGTGATAGCAGAATCACAGCAGAAACGGCCAAAAGTAGCCTCTCCCATTTTGAAGGAATTAGTCGTGTCAGTGCCTACAGAACATTTGGCCTCAACCTCCACAGATAAAACAGAAGAAGACTTAGAACGGAAGATAACAAAGCTTGTGACTCAATTGGTTGATCAGACATTGCATGCACCCACAAAATCCAGATATGGGGTGCATCAACTTCAAATAAAAAAGCAAAGTGTAATGTACCTCCTGAACTGGAGGATGAGCTTCTAGGACCACCACCAGATTTCAATTCAGAGTCATTAGAGCCTAATGATAAGAGCAGGTATGACGATGATTTTGCTCATAGATTATTCTGTCATGTTTTTTGGATCTACAACATATTACAGACACACTCGCTTTAGATCTGTACACTTGGTTTCAGTACTATGAACCTTGGTTAACCATCAAAACGTCATATAGTTCCTCTATAGTGAGGCACTTCTACTGTAACTTGGAGGTGATTGAGGTTTGTGATGAGGTGGGCGAACTAATAGAAGAAAGATTAGAGTCAACTATTAGGGGTAAAAAGATTCAACTATCTCCTGCATTGATTAACACTTACCTTGGCATAGACAATCCTCCAACAGGGCCTATAAAAGAATTCAGTGATGTAGAAATATGTCAGATTCTGAAGCCAATAGGTGGAAGTAAAACTTTAACTTTCAAACCTAGCTCGTTAAGTGATGTACATCAAATTTTGTGGTACATATACTCACGATCTATGGTCAATAAATCCAACAATTTCACTCACTTCGTGGGACAAGATTACCAGCTTATGGCCTCAATTCTGTTTAAAGAACAGAGGAACATAGGGCAACACATTTACAATGAAATAAACAGATACATGAAGTCTTCCATAAGGAGTGCCCTTCTACCGTTTCCGCAACTGATCTCTCACTTTCTGACGTTGCACAATATCTGGTACCTCGAACCTAATGAGCGAATTGTTAGTATTCCAAGGTTTGACAGCATTCACCTGAGCAGAATGAATATTATGCTGCCAGTGGGTGCTTCTACAAGTATAACAACAAAGAAAAGGAATGAAATGGAATCTGAGATACCCAAAGTGGATGAGGGACAATCATCAAGAGCTGGGTCTCCTGGACCCTCATTCATGGCAGCCACAATTCAGACCTACATCTAGGATGCATTGAAGACAACCACAAACCACATAAAGGTCTCAAATGCCTATCTGGTCGAAATGGTTGACCATCAAGTAAAATGTCTGGTTATTGGCATTAATGAGAACTTCGAGAGGCTATTTCAAATGCAAGATGCTCACACTCAGCAGTTGAGGGAATTTAATCATCGCCTTGATACTTATGAAGCTGTCCTTAGAGATCACTTCAACTTTCCTCCTTCTGATATGCCGTCACAGTGTAATGCTACACCTGTTCCATCTGCACCATCATCTACAACTCCTGCAAACTTACTCACTCAAAATGCTCCATGTGCTCCTTCGTCAACCCATGTTATGTTGACACCCCCGGATCCTACCACACTCTCTAAGGTTCCCATCCCTCAGGACCCAGAAGCTATTCCACAATCCAGTTCTGAGCCCTCAGGTACCAATCCCACACAGAACCCCTCTCGTACATGCTCTGGCTCCCATGTTCAAACCTCTGACCCCATTGAACCTGTCACTGCAGTTACACCCTATACACCACCTTATTCTACCACTGACACAGACCCTATTCCACCAGTAGCTCCTCTTCACATTCCACCCTCTTCCTCTGCAACCTTCATTTTATGTACGACCTTTACCCTTCCAGATGACGACAACAAGGGGGAGACATGACCGTGAGACATATTCCTAGTATGAGCCCGCGTAGAGAGCATTACTTCTCTGTATAATGTATTCTTCATGGTTCATGTGTTACTGATAGTCATGTTGTCTGCTACATAATGATTATGGTGTGATGGCCTATAATTGCAATGACAATGATTATTCTGTTTCGTGGCTTAATGTGTTGCATGGTGCCTGATGAATATATTTCTGGTTTGATCATTCTGTAATTAAGTAACACAAACCTTAGTCTGTCGAAATTTATAGGTTTTGTCATCATGAACATGGGGGACAATATTAGAGTACGTGTTTTCATCAATAATAACTCCCAAAAGAAACTCGACGCGGTTACTGCCCACTGATGTTGTCGGTTTTGTTTGAGGAAACAATTTTAATCAATAACTCGAGTTCTATTACACCACTCGAGTTAGGAACACAAGCTTCGCAAGTTACCATATGAAGTGGCCAGTTTTTCATAACGGAGCACTCGAGTGTCACGTGTGTCACTCGAGTTTTATACAAAATTGGACAAATAACGTGCTACTTACTAGTTACAGTGAACATAGGTTACCATCATTGCATACGAGATGTTAATTTACTAGTTTTTGTGCTTGGTTTCCAAATTCCCAGCTCATATACCATTTTCAGAAGCTGCATGTTATAGATTATCAATCTACTATTACTATTACAATTTCTTAATATCACATAAAACTTTTCATATTCATTCCTACACAGTATCAACATTCCAACAAATTATATTGATTAAAAGTAGAGAACATACAGCAGTCCAACAAACTATATATATATATATATGTATTCGCATATTGATTCAAAGTACATAATTAGTTGCCAAAATATACATAATATAGTTCAGTACAAAATAGTGACTAGGTAATGAAACTTTCAATGACAATAGGACATTAAGATGATGTTTTTTTGTCACTGACATGACACTGCATACATTACATACAAAAATGCTCCATGTTCATATTCATTCCTACACAGCAGCAGCATTCCAACAAACTATATTGATAAAAACTAGATAACACACAGCAGTCTAATAAACTATACATTTGTATTTCCATATTGATTAAAACTTGAGAAATAGTTGCCAAACTATACATAATCAATACTATAGTTGTGTACAAAAGCAGTGGCTAGGTACATAAACTTTTAGTGACAATAGGACATTAAGATCTTACTGCTTCTTAATGTTTTTTTGTCACTGACATGACCCGACACTGCATACATTACATATAAAAACTACTTCCTATGCACCCCATCCCTTCATTCCAAAAACCATTGAAGGGTCAAACCAAAACATATATACAACAAAAAAGATGAAGCATCAAAGATGATCATTAGAGTTCAACTTGGGTTGGGATTTTTGCACGTCCTTCTTGTGTGTCCTGCTTCATGGCACTGTGTACAATGGTAGATCTTTCTATTTTGGAACTGTGATTCCTGCCTCCTTACTCTTGGTCTTCCAGGAGGTCGACTTGTGATTGCAGGGTGGAGGAACGTAGCTTCAGACATGTTTTCCATGTTATAATGCCTATAATAATTGATGTTGGGCATGTCTATTGTCACAACCGGAATCATACTGTGCTGGTAGATCTGTTGCTGAGCTTCTATCTTAAAACAATCCTCAACATAGTTGTAGATGTTGCCGTGCACAACCTTGACAACTGCACATGTAACCCCCTCACCGTAATTACATCCGGATTACGAAATTTAAGTGAAATGGAAACCAATAAAATGAAATCAACAATTATAATCCCTCATCAAAGAGATGGGGTATTTCGAAAATCAATTCAAAACGTAATTATTCTTGGTCTCACATTCACGCTCGGATATAAGTACTTGAGAAATCAAATCACATAATAAATATCAGAGTGCGGAAACTAAAATCCCGGCAAACCCCGGGTTACTTTTATACATATAATGGGTTTAAGGTTCCCAAAACGAGGATTACATGTCCAAAATATTCATTTACATCACATATACACTTAGTAACCCCAAATCCAAAATAAAGATAACCAACTACCACTAAGCCTCAGAGTAATCCTAACTACTCCTGGTTGTCCGCTTCCCTTTCGAACCACTCGCCCTGTCTGAAAAGGTTAGTCATTTGAAAAGAGTGAGATTCTAAAGAATCCCAGTAGTAACAAATTATTCATATCACACGTAATCACATAGCATGTAAACGAATCATCTCATATCAGCAACACAAATCACACTCCACCCTCATCCCCTTTTACCGCCGGGAGGCACACCGTTCTAACCCGAACCGTTATTAGCGACTCAGGGACTATTGGCGTGGCAGTGTATATGAATAGCCTTATTGCTCACATATAGCCTATCGGCTTTCACAATTGGCCCGTCGGCCCTCACAAATAGCCTTTCGGCACACATATTCACATATATCACACCCTAACCTCATCCCCTTTTACCGCCGGGAAGGCACACAGCCCTTACCCGAACCGTTGCTAGCGACTTAGGGACTATTGGTATAGCAGTGCTTTCACAATTTCACATATCTTGCAGCATACGAAATCATCACAGAATAATGACATAGCACACATACAGTGTATCACATAAGGTATAAAGAAAGAGTCACTACCTGTATCTTTCCTAACTGGCCCGATACCGTGGTCTCACGAGGACGACAGATGTCAAATCCTATACTAAATTAGGGACAACCCATCAATCTCTTTTCCAAGTTCTTAATTTCATAATACACTTAGTTGGTTATCATATAGGACTCCTTAGGTGGCTAATAGAGGCCTAAACATATGCCTAAAGGGTTGGAAGAAACTACCCAAAAGACCCCTTATTCGAAGGCACAACACTGATTTTTGACAGCATCACTCGAGTGAAGACGACCTCACTTGAGTGATGAGAGACTTGTTCTCGAGTGAGGACAACCTTCACTCGCGAGTGCTTGACAGAGAGCAACCTTCACAGCCAGGAAGTGCTCACCTCACTCGAGCACCAAGCTCTGTACTCGGGTGATGACCCAATTTATGCTCAAATCCCTGAAAGCACAACCCCACGATTGACAACCCGAGAGCACCAACCACACCAGAGGCAAAAGCTCACTCGAGCATACCCTCAGTGCTCGGGTGAGACGGCTATGCTTGCGAGTGTCAGAACACACTCTTGGCATCAACCAGTGAGTGAGAACCCGAAAGCAACCCTAACTCTGGATTCACTCCATCACTCGAGCAAACCCAAGCTCACTCGAGTATGATCTTCCCTCACTCGAGAACAAAGAAGTGCACTCGAGTCTCATTCAAAGAATCCAGGCAAAACTCGAAGCATAAAGGGAAAGACTCACGCAACACTCGAGCATGATCTTCCTTTGCTCGAGTGTTGTGCATGAGAGACAAAAAATGCAACAAAAACCAGAAAACACCAGATGGTCAAAATCATACCCAATGGTTCCCAAACTCCTCCCAAAGCTCATACACTCTTAGCACTACCTAGGGAACACATTAACACTCCAAAAACACTCAAAAAACCAATTTGACCACAATCGAACACTAAGGTCTCCATGATACACAATATCCAAGTTTCATTCAACTTAATTCCAATATTCCAGATTATATCCAACAATCAAACAACTCCACATTAAACCATTTCCAATATCAAACACAATGAGATTCCTAAAATCCATATTTGGTACAAACTAGGGCAATTTCCAGATTTTACCAAACTTATCCAAAAATCACAAACAATGTATCCAAATGCACTAAATGCCTACCTCTTCACTTTGCCAAATCCAGAATCTTGATTCTCTCACTTCTAATTCCGACCAACACACGAATCAACACTTCTCAAAATTCTACAACCACCACAATGGAGCTCTCAATGAGATATACAACATTAGAGAAGAGGATTTTAGCAAAGGAGGATCATTACTTACCAAGGATCAAGGCTTTTCTTTCTCTCTCCAAGCTTGTTCAGCGAAAATGGGGAAGGAAGAATGAGAAAAATGTGAGATGGAAGATATGATGATGATGAAGCAACTCCTTTCCCTTGCCCATGCCTCTTAGCCGAATAGGAGAGAGAGAATGAGGGAAAAGTGAGCTTTTGTCACCTTGTGCCTCATCCAACAACCACCATGATGCCACATGTCCATATCTTAACCACTTCCAACATGAGCTCATACAATGCAAAACGTAGGATTCCGACCCATAGTCAAAGAATTTCAACCCTTGATCTTAAATACCACATACATGCATACTAAATTCACATCACATTAATTCCAAAAGTGTTCAATTACACTAATTACAATAATTATCAGAGTCATCATCCCTAATCTCAAATCGGGATATTATAGCACACGCATGTGTGCATGGAATCCCACTCATCTGCCATGCCCCACAACTACATTGCCGTGATCGCAAGTCAACCCCATGGTCTCCACGTCCTATATGCACACTGAATCTACCCTGCCCATAATCTTCACACCCCATATGCTCACATCTACTCATATTTTCCATTACTTTTGCATCTATATTTGGCCCAACACAATTCTTCTACTTGGTCATTGCCACATAAGAGGCATGCATCTTCTTTACTACTTTCTCACGATGTGCATGAATTAGTTGGGCTACATTATACTTCATCTCCTTCACCATCCATGCATTGAATGACTCGGCGATATTGGTTGTTATGTTATCTCATCGTTTGTATGGGAACTTGCTAAGAGCCCACCTATCAACATCACCATGATTGTTAATCCATTCATATAACTCTTGACAGTGCTCCTGCATCTTTTCCATTGCTTTATCAAAGTCATCCACACGCCTTGCATATGCAATCTTGTCAAGAAGCATCAATCCATCCTCCTTTGACTAGGTACTAGTCTTTCTCTTGCCCCTATTTATTTTCAGTATCTCTGCACTGAAGTTCTCCTTAACATGTCTATAATAGAATGCATGATGATGCCCTCCAAATATTGCTACCACAGCACCTATTATGCCATTGTGACGATCTGACACAATTGTCAACTCCATAGAACCAACAATCCTTTTAATCATATGCATGAACCAAGTTCAATCGTCCAGTGTCTCTCCCTTCACAATTGCTATGGCAAATGGCAACAACTCATTATCCGCATCATAGGCTGAAGCTGTAAGTAGAGTCCCCTTATAAGGCCCACTTAAATGAGTTCCATCAACATATAGTACATGTCTTGCACCTCCCATGAAACCCTGTATACATGACCCATATGCAATGAAAACTCTTTCAAACCTGCAACCATGTGCTACCCATTCAGCAACTGTATTAGCATTAGTTTCCTTCAACCTTTGGGATATCCATGGGATTAACATGTATGATTGTTCCGGTCTTCTATGTATGTCTTCCATTGCCTTTTCCTTTGCCCTATATGCCTGTTTATATGTTAGCTTCACACTATACTCCTTTTGCAGTGTCTTCATAATCTCCATTGGACGCTTCTCGGTATGATTCCTAATCTCGTTAATTATTATTGATGATGTCAAAGTAGATCTTGCACCATGGCTGCTCACTTGCAAATGATCTTGAGCTGAATGAACATGATCTTTTATGAATTTTGTCACACACAGTATTCTAGAACTCCTGCCCATTGCAGACGCACATAATTTCCAAGGACAACCCTCTACTTTACACTTGACATACATCTTGTCCTTGCTATTCCTATCATATTTATACATAAACTTGTGGGCAATGCTATACTTGTACAAGGCTTCTCTTAATGCATCGGTATGAGGAAAATGCTGCCCGACCCTGGAAATTACTCCTGACCATTTCAAATAGCTCGTGTCACAAAAATTTGTCTGTTCTGTCTCATAAGTTATACACCCACCACCAATTTCAAATGACACAGCCTCAAGATCATTGCTATATGTCATGGGAGATACCTTTGCTTCCGGTAACCGTTCCAAGAATATGTGGCTCCTGCATACAACAATTACAACATTTTATAACTTATTATCAGCTTGGGAATAAACAAAATATTACGAACTTACAGATGTGCATCATTCATTGGCAAGGATTCATTGCCATTCTCTATATGGGATACAAACACATACGCACTGCTTTCATTGAACCGAAATAGGTTTTCAATTTCACCATCATTGTCAAGCTCAATTAATGTCCTCTAATCAAACATTACTGTGTATTTAATGTCACAACTGCTCCCTTCATGACCTGTCAATCTTGATATAATTTCTCTTAAATCTTCCACTCTTATCCCATCTTTTAGTACCTTTACCCTCACACTGCCTCTGATATATTTAACTTCACCGTCATTATTACGTTCAAATTTCCCCCTACGTGAAAATAACAAAACAACTCCTTTGCACAACTTGAACCAATATTACCATCCATTTTTTTACGCATCCTACAACAAATAAATAACACACTGTTAGTTCACAAAAACAAAACTAAATGGGTACCTCAATCTTTCACAAATCTATATTAGGATTTTTCAACTTCATATTAATCGTTTCTTACAAAATCCACCCCATTTATTCTCTTCAACCACAACCCTGAAACTGCCCGTCATTAACCATCTCAACCTCCTCCCCGCTTTAGGCAGCATCTACATTTTTGCCCAACCACTCATCAACATTCACGTCCTTCAAACCCAAATACCCCGCAAAGTTTCCCACCCAAATGAAGAAGAAAATGGTTTTGCTTCAATTTGACCACGCGGGGGAAGAACATTGTCGACTCAATAAAGTACATACCTCACTCCTGTTTGTATCGCCTCCCACTTATGTTCCCGCACGCTGACGCTCACCCTGTATCGCGTCACCTTTTGTCATCAACTTCTTTTCTTTCATCAGAGGGCCAAATCTGTCATTTTACATTCAATTCTAATATTCCGGTTAACATACTCATACTGATCTGGGATATTATATTTCTGAGCACCTTTGCATCTTTTACTAATTTAAAAGTTCTTTTTGAAGGATTTTCCCAATAATAAATATGGACCATTAAATCTTGATCTAATGATCATAAAGCGGTAAAGAATGGGAACATATGGGAAAAGAAAATGAGAAAAATCAGGTCCTACAAAATGTGCTCTACACTGAGAGGGATCTAGTAGAATCTTACCCCGTGAGGGCAACTTTGTATTGGTTGAGTATAATTTTTTATATACTTATTTATGCTTAATCTTTATATTCGTTAGGTGTTTCTATAAGAAAATTTTTAAAAATACAATAGGTTCCATTATAAGAAACATCAATTTCTTACATAAAATCTTGACTAAAACTTTTCTTTTCATCATTTTTGAAAAACGTATTTATTCATGGGATCAACGGTTAAAGGCCAACCCGTCAATTATTAAAATAGAAATATCTTGAACAACAAATATACATTTATAACATGTTTGGTAAATCTAACTAATTTTAAGTTTTTTTTTTTGAATTAGCCATTTGTCTTTCATTAAAAAAATGGAGTATATGACCTATCAGAATTCAAAAAAAAAAAAAAATGTTTCCTCCAATGCTCAACGCCTCTACTCTTACCCTATGTTTGAATTAAGAAAAATTTAGGGTGAAAAGAAAACTAAGATAAAAAACTTCCAAAAATAATTTTTTTTTTACTATTTATGAAAGTTTTCAAATATAATATTCCCTAATTTTTCCCTCACTTTTCTTTGTATCCAAATATCGTATTAAAGAATAACAAGAGGACAATAAATAAGCTTCAGCTTCTAGTGATGCCAAAGAAATTAAAGAAGACAACCAAGCATATAATTTTAAAATCTGATTTATTTAAGAGGTCTTAGATTTATTTATATAATTTGATTATATACAAATAAAGGTAGGGGAGGAGATAAGGATCATTCTCCCAACGTGAACTTGCGTAAAAAAGTGCCAAGTGTACAATATAGATATATAGATAGCTTTTTTGAGTCACCAACTCTAAATTCTCTTTTTTTTATCAAAGCAACTCTAAACTTTATTATTGAAAGCTTTTCATCATTCTTTCCTTTATTATCATTCTTTCCTTTAAAATTTGATAAAAATGTCAAAACAGTTTATTTAACTAAATATTCATTACCTTTTAGGAGTGGAACCTACACTGTTCTCCATTTTTAAACCTAACGAGTGTTAAGTTAAATTAATAGTGGTTACATTTTAAAAATGTTCATGTACATTTTTGCAGCTAAGTAAAAATGATGGTATCAATGCACATACATGAATATTTTTTTTAAAACATATTTGCACCTTAAGAAAGAGAAATGATAATTATTTTATGAATTAAGAGAAATGAATATTTTTATTAGTAAAATTATTTTATGAATATTTTAAGAAAGAGAAATGAGATCCCCAAACGCCCACTGCACGGGCAGCTCATTGACCTCTTACAATTTATAGGCCCATAATAGAGACATGGAGAAAATCTCAAAATTTTGAGTACATACATACGCCTCTCCGCCTCTCCTCATATATATATATATATTGACCATTATACGCCTCTCCTCATATTTATAGGCCCAGAAAAAAGGTTTTTTTTTTTTAATTTTAGTTATAAGTAACATCATGAAATTTTTTATACAAATCTACAATTGTACTCTTAATTTATTATCGTATAGATTTTGTATTCTTTGAATATATTTTATATTGAATAGAGATAGGAGCAAAGTTCTCCACAGAGAGAGAGAGAGAGAGAGAGAGAGAGAGAGAGAGAGAGAGAGAGAGAGAGAGAGAGAGAGAGAGAGAGAGAGAGAGAGAGAGAGGAGTAAAGTTCAATTGCATCAAATTTGCCATAGCCGGAAACAACATTAACATCGGACACACAAAGTAGTTTTTCAGCACTTGTTAGAACGAACAAGAAAATGACGAAAAGAATTTGATCACATGAAGGCAATATATTAAAGGAAAAATCACTCCCAGTCCCAAGGAACAAACATAATATCAACAAAGTTCCTTTAAAAATTTAAACATCAGAAAAGTCCCTAGGGGTTTTTCTGTGATTGTTTCCCAAAATCAAATGACAAAGTTGCCCTTAGTTCATTAGTCATTTTACAGTTGACAACTTCATCAGTCATTTACAACCCCATCAGTCATTTTTACAACATGTTTTTATGCAATGAGTTAATTTCAAGTTTGCCAAATCTCTATATTCACAACTGTCATTGCGTGTTATAACAACTGCTTAAGCGATTTGTTACACATTCTTTTTGTTGCTTAAATGAAATGACCTTTTCCAAAACTCCAAATATGACAACTGCACATACCTTGTTTAACAACTAGTTATGCTTATATTTACAACATATTTAGTCTTTTTGTACAATATATTTTTTAGGTTGCAATGAAAGTACCTTTTCAATAACTGTTCACCACTGCAAATTGCTGAGTTTACAACTCGTTAAGCATGTTTTCACAATATTTTGAGTCATTTAAACAACTTATTTCCCATGTTTACATGAAACTACCTTTTTTACACATCTACAAGTTCAGTACTAAAAATTACTCAGTTTACAATTGATTAAGCGTGTTTTTACAACATATTGAGTCATTTTTATAACTTATTTCTCATGTCTGAATGAAACTATCTTTATTCACATCTCCAAGTTTAGCACTGAAAAGTCCTTAGTTTACAACTGATTAAGCATGTTTTACAACATATTGAGTCATTGTTACAACTTATTTCTCATGTCTGAATTAAACTACCTTTATTCACATCTCCAAGTTCAGCACTGAAAAGTCCTCAGTTTACAACTGATTAAGCGTATTTTTACAACATATTGAGTCATTTTTACAACTTCTTTCTCGTGTCTGAATGAAACTATCTTTATTCACATCTCCAAGTTCAGCACTGAAAATTTCTCAGTTTACAACTGATAAGCGTGTGTTTACAACATACTGAGTCATTTTTACAACTTATTTCTCGTGTCTGAATGAAACTACTTTTATTCACATAATCAAGTTTAACACTGTAAGTTGCTCAATTTACAACTTCTAATTCTAACAGGTGTTTTTACAACATCTTGAGTCATTTTTACAACTTATTTCTCGTGTCCGAATGAAACTACTTTTATTCACATATCCAAGTTTAACACTGTAAGTTGCTCAATTTACAACTTCTAATTCTAACGGGTGTTTTTACAACATCTTGAGTCATTTTTACAACTTATTTTTCGTGTCTGATGAAACTACCTTTATTCACATCTTTAACTTTAACACTGCAAATTGCTCAGTTTACAACTTCTAAGTCCAAAGCGTGTTTTTACAATATCTTGAGTCGTTTTTACAAATGCTTTTTTATGCCTGACTGAAATGACAAGTTTCAAAACTCTAACTTTTACAACTACTGAATTGGTTTTGAACAACATCTTCTTCCTTGTTTTACAAGTGCATGAGTCATATTTACAACAGTATGAGTCATATTGTATTTCATCTTTTCCACCATTTAAAAACTTCCCCCTACATGAAAGAAACAGAATAGATTCTAGTCTCATCTTTCATAACAACCTGCAATATGAACTTAGTATTAACAACTGCCATTACAATATTAACAACTATAAATGCACATATTAACAACACTTTTTTTAATATCATATCAGCATTTTGTAATCAAAGAAACCACATTCACATTCAATAATTCCTACTTAAAACAAAGCCATCTATTTGTTACGTTGCCCAAAAATAAAGCATTCTCTCTATTACATTGCCCAAAAATAGAGTACATATTTTGTATTAACAACTACAACAGTCATATTAACAACTACAATTGCATGAATTAACAACACTTTTTTTTATCATATCAGCATTTTCTTAGCAAATAAACCACCATTACATTCAACCATTCCCATTTAAAACATAGTAATCCCTCTGTAACCTTTCTAAAAAACAGAGCACTATAACATTCACACAACCTAACCATAGTGAAACCCTAACTTCAATGGTGAAGATCATATTTTTAGCAAAATCTTAATATTACTTATCTACCTCCTACCATTTAGTCCACTATTAAGCCTAAGCTCCAACCTTTAACCAACCCTTCAATCTCAATCCAACCAATGTACACACAGAAAAGTTTCTCAAGCGTATAAGTCAATTAATAAAAGCTCTCACCTTGCACAAAAGCATCTCACTTTTAGCCTCCTGTTCTTAATCTCCCATTTATTATAAATATAGAAACTCATGCTATAAATACTCGTTGATTTGAAAATTGCAATAGTAATAGAACTAAGCCTATCAAAGAAACAGAACATAGATGAAAATCCCATTAATTGGGAAAAGAAAAACTGATCGAAGAATATGAAGTCCACAAAACTAAGAGCAAAATCAATGACAAGAACATAAAACATGCTTCCATATTTTCAATTCAGTCATAGCTAATCCAAAAAGCACCACATTTGGAGCCACAAAAGGAGGGTTAAAAAAAACACATTCGTACGAAAATCCACCAAGAACCTCAAAATAGCTCTGTAAATCAAAATGAGAATCGACAATCAGTTACCTAATTTCTGAGGGAGGATCGAAAGAGTCGATACATGGTGGTCTATCTCGAGAGCTTACGACAATGTGGGGGGAAAATCTGGAGCAGAAACTAGAAGAGTGACTCAGAAATGGGGGATAAAGCACCCATAGTGACGGAGGTTCGGGAAGCGGAGGAGCAACAGATGAAAGCACCAACACTGGGACTCGAAGGAGCGATGTACGGCCACTCAAAGGAAGACGCAAAAGTAGAACAGAATGAATGGACTTTTCTGATGAAGTTGTCAACTATATAATGACTTAGGGGCAACTTTGTCATTTGACTTTGGGAAATAATCACATAAAAGTCCCTATTTGACTTTTCAAATGGACTTTGTTGTTATTGTGTTTGGTCCTTATGACCTAAGAGTGATTTTCCCTACATTAAAAGTTGGTTTTAACTTTGTTCTTGGAAAACTAACCTTTACAAGGTTAGATAAGACACATTGGTTTAACTTTCTATTTGATACAATTAAAATGACAAGAGCATTCAGGTAAATTCCAAAAGCATGACTTACTCTCTCTGAGCAAACTAGGCTTGAGATCTCAATTAATGTTGAAGCTTTAAGGGATTACATTGAGACTTTATGTACGAGAGACTGACAAATGGAAAAATCTAAATAAAGACCACACTCACATGATTTATGAAAAGATATATATATATATATATATGTTAATAGATAAGATCTGGAAGACATATCTTGAGTTGATTTATGGTGCTCTCTCTTGAAAAGTGTGCAAACATCTCTTCCTACTGGTATGGGTGAACAACCTCACCGGAAGTTGCCACCAGATTGGCCTTCCGATATCCTAGCAAGTGGCAGTAAGAAAAGAACGAAAAATGGTTCTTCATCAGAAATAATGGACACTCACATGTCTGACGAGGCTCTTCAGTCGAATTTATCTGAGGACACCGTCTTAATAGAATAGGACACCCCTGCTATTCGGCAGCAATCTCAGAATAGTGCACCTCTAGTCTCCTACAAAGCTTCTCTTCTTGGGTTTAATGGGATCGCTAATGGCGGTAGTTGTATATAGGATGAAGAATTGCTCTCTGACGTCCTTAACAAAGAGTAGGAAATGCTAGAACTTACTGAAGAATTTTGTGCCCTCATGCAACAACACCCTATGGTGCCAGTTACAACCGAGGAATACAACGAATGGTGTAAACCTTAGAACACCTCTCTCATTATCACAGTGCTAGGCAAGACATATAATGTGTATACCTTGAAAACTTATCTAGGTCGAATATCGAATACCTTAGATTTTGATCTTGTGGACTTGCCCAATAACTACTTCATCGTTCAGCTTCTCCCCAAAGAAGGCTGGGCACATCTATATCAGAGAGTTTTCTATAAAGGCCCTTGGATTGTCAACAACACACTATCTTGGTCCAAAAATGGACCCTGAATTTCGTTCCCTTTAATAATCCTCTAGGAAGGATAGTTACTTGGGTCAGGATCCCGAATATACGCATGCAATGCTACAATGCTGAATTCATTACAAGGCTGGGAAATAGGATTGGGAAGATAATGAAAATAGACATGCTTACGCCATCTTCTTGGTCATCAGCAATGGCTAAGATCAAGGGAGGTAAATATGCTCGAATTTGCGTGGAGCTTGATCTTCAAAAGAAGCTAGTGTCTTGTGTAATCGCAGCTCACTCTGCTTATCAGGTAGAGTATGAAGGATTGGGCCTCATATGCTTTGCATGTGGTAGATACGGTTATCGCAAGGAAGCTTACCAATGGACCTATGTCGAATCAGATAAACCAAGTTTGGAGTAAACTGAACAGTACCATTGGTGGTGACCATACTATCATCAGAGACAATAGTCCCTAGGCCAATGAGAGTTTTGGCCCATGGATGCTAGTCGGTAACTCCAACAGAGCTCGTTCCTTGAGGCAGAACTATTCAATCTGTGTTTCAGTTGAGCTAGGCACAGGCTCATATCAGGTTCAGTCATCTAAGATAGGATGAGGGGAGTCGAGATTCACAGCTCTGGATGACCTTGAAAAAGACGATGCAATGATGGCTAGACAAACTAGCACAGATTCATACCCTGCAAGAAGCATGGCCTAGACGCAACTGCACCATATTGGCGGTGAAGTGAATGAGAAGGAGTCAGTGATAGGGGGTGATCTTAGTCCAAATCTGGGGATTTGTGTAATGCCCCAAATTTTAATTAAGGGCTAATCATGATTATTGTGGATAATTATGAATAAAAAGGGAATTTTCATGTGTTTTGTGGCAATTTTTAATTAATATGCCATAAGTGGTGGAAAATTAAAAGAATGGAATTATTGGCTATAATTTAGTAATTAAGGGAGAAATTAATTACTAGTTAAGAGAAAAATAAGATGTGTAACTAAATGGCTAATGGAGTGGTTAGAGTAACTAATTAGCTACTTAATTTAGGAGAGCCAATGGGATGGTGACACTTGGCAAGATTTATGGGTGAAGGGAGGAAAAGTCAAATGTATTATTTTAATATTTCTCTCTTCTCTCTCCCCCTCTTTTTCGGTTGGACATGGAGGGAGTAGGTTCATCATCATTTCTCATTCTCCTTCACATTCCATCTCTCACTCTTCTCTCTCTTTTTCTCTCTCATGCGTGCAGCCATTTTTTGCAAGGAAGAAGAAGAAAAGCTAGAATTTGAGGTAAGTTAATGACCTCTAATGGAAAAACTCATTTCATTAATGTTGATCCTTGGAGTGAGAGCTTCATTTTGATGTTTATAGAGTGCCTATTGGTGTTGATTTATTCCCACATGAAATTTTGGAAGTTGGTGAATCAAGAAATCTCTTTGGCAAAGTGAAAGAGGTAAATGAGACTAATATATCTATCTAAGTTTTATGCTAAATGGGTTAGTTTGAAATTTCTGGAAATTTTGACCTTTAATCCGAAAATGATGACCACTGGGCTTTTGGCATGTTTTTGACATAGTATTGGTATGTTGGAAATGCATATGGATAGATAGGATTGATTTGGAATGGGAATGGTATGTTTGGATGATTTTAAAATTTGGATGACTATGTTGCCCAAAACCAAAGCATGATAATGGAATATGATTTGGATAATTATGATGATTCCATTGAATTCTTTGGATGTTTTTGTGAGGGAGTAGCTTTGGTAGAAGTTTTAAGTCCATTGGGAGCAATTCGGCAAGTGTTAGGAAATGTGGTTAGTTTTGCTGCGTTTTCTGGTTTATGATAAAATCACTCGAGTGATTTGGGGTTCACTAGAGTGCGGGATGAACATCACTCGAGTGGTGTTGAGTTCCACTCAAGTGCGGTAGTGCAAACTTCCTTTCTACTCTCTGTGTTCTTGTTGCACTTCCGTGGTCAAAGGCAAGTGTTGCCTCACTTGCGAGTGCGGTGGGACATCACTCGAGTGTAGGTGTATTTGACACCAAGGACTTGCCTCTTGGGTTGTCACTCGTGGTTATGGTGCAAGTGTGTACCTTCTCACTCGCGGGTATGTGGTACTCACTCGAGTGCAATAGGTTGTGCTCAAGTCCTCCCGATCCTTGAAATCTCTTGTGCTCTCGGGTCCTCACTTTCTAGACTTGACTCTCTAATGCTCGAGTGAGGCATTTGGCTATCACTCGGGTGAGGTCCAGTATGCTCGAGTGTTGTAGTCTCTGAAAAGTCTTTGTGCTCTCGGGTGTTTACTCGCAATCCTTCACTCTCTAGTACCCGAGTGTAAACCATACGATCACTCAAGTGAGGCCTTCTTCACTCGAGTGTATAAGTGAAAAATGTCAGTTTTGTGTTTTCAAAAGGGGATCTTTGGGGATAGTTTTCCAACCCTTTAGAGCTATTGATAGGTTTATTTATAGGTATTAAAAGAGCAATAATGATAACCAAATTAAGTATTAAGAAGTCATTGAGAATTGGAATAGAGCATTGACACTTCGTCCCTAATTATGAATATAGGATTTGACATTTGCCCTACTCGGGAGAGACCGGCGCCAAGACACGCTCGAAAGGATCAAGGTAGTGACTCTTCTATCATATTGTATATGATGTTTTGGTATGCATGACTTGTCATTGAGCTTTGTGAATTACATGTGACATGGTCCATTACAGTGTGAGCAATACAGCGTGAGTCATTTAGGGATTGACATTGGTAATCTCTAGCTCGGCCGTTGTAGTGCCGTTGTAATCGACATGGATCTTTGTGAATCCGACCCGTGGGGCGGCGTATTATGAATCCGGCCATGGGATGTGTGTTGTACATCTTGCTTGTATGGCTTGCGTATGAAATGCTTTATATGAATCCCAACTGTGGTGAAATATATTGTGTGAACTGTTGTGATGCAATACAGCATGAGCAAACGTAAGGGTGACATGAGTCATACCTGCCCTTGTCGCTGTAACTACCATTGTCGTTGCCATGTGTGTGAGATGATTTGTTTTCATGCCTTATTGTTGTGCATACTATAAGTGATCTGTTACTATGGGAATTCTTTAGAAACTCACTCTCCCAAAACAAATTTTAGATAGGGCTGAAGGATCCAAAGGAAAGCGGGCGACGAAGAGTGGATAGAGCTCCTGGCTAGGAGTTTTATTTTACAAAATTGGTTATCATTTTGTAAATCATTTGGATATATTTTGTTGGAAATTACATGTACATATTGGATAGTATTTGTGTAATCCCTTGGTCATGGGAACTTTATAGGCAATTATGCCTTGTAAACCCTTATTTAATTAATGGAACCTGGATGTGTCGGGAATTTATGTTGTACTCTGATATTTGTGAATGGAATCAACCTGTACAGGCCATTTGTGTATTGTAATGTGAATATGAAACTTTTGTAAACAAGTTTTGAAAAGTTTTTGTAAACCCTAATTTTAGGCAAAAGATTATTTTTAATAAGTACCAAATCATCTAAGGTCTCTAACTTCACTTAATTACTTGATTATAAACTTAATCTCGGCCTTGATCATGAAGGGGGTTACAATTTGTTTAAATTTGGGAAGCAGAGGAATCAAACTTTAACTAAGGGCATAGGAAGTTTAAGGCCGAATGGGATTAAAGTAGTTGGCAAAACCCAATATGTCAAAAAGACAAATGAGGGAGGGGTTGTGACCAAAGAAAAGCTAGAGAAGCCTAATGGGACATCTAAAAATGGCATAGGTTGAAGGGAGCACATGGTGGTGTGTGGCACCATTATTCAAATGGGCTCAACCCCTCTTGAAGTCCAACCAAATCGAAATAAAAATATTTTGCTAGTGGAGGGGCCAAGGACTTTAACCGAAAATGACTCTGATACATTCATGAGGAGAAATGCGAACAAAGTGGTTCTCTAGGCTGCAAGACAAATATCTTACCTTCAACTTCTATGGCATTGGATGATGATGTCGGGGATGACTTTATGCTTGTAGATATGAATGAGTTAAGCCCTCACAAGATTATGAACCAGACCACATACACTGGAGATGGGCCGAGTGTTAAGTAAGTTATCTGATCTGCTCCTATTTTATTTATTCATCATGATTATCGCATCATGGAACTGTAGAGGTGTTGAGGGCAGAAGTTTTCCCACCACTATCAAAAATTTGGTGAAAGATAATGCAATTGATATCTTATGCCTTCTTGAAACCTGGATTAGTAGGGATAGGGCGGAGTTTGTGTCCCGTAAACTTGGTTTTAGTAATTGGATTAGACTTGACTCTTCCGGCTTTGCGGGGGTATTTGGATTTTATGGAATGACAATAGTTTCTAGGTGGATTATATTCGCTCTAGCACGCAACTTATTCACTGTAGATTTGTTGACAAGAAAAATAATGACACATTTCTTATCACTGTGGTTTATGGTGAGCCTGTGGCTAATAGAAAAGAGGGTTTGTGGCATTCCTTACAAACTATTGCCTGTAATATTATAGAACCATGGTTGGTCCTTAGGGATTTAATGCTTTCATGGAACTGGCCAATAAGATGGGGGGTCAGTGTCCCTTACTTCGTGCTATGAAGCAATTTACGAATTGCATCAAAGTATCAGATCTAACAGAAATTCCTTTTGTGGGGGAAAGATTTACATGGGAAAAAATGGTGTGAAAGAGAGACTGGACTAGGTCTTTGGAAATTTAGCTTGGGAATTAGGACATCCTGACTATAAAGCCTTTCACAAGCTTAGATACAAATCTGATCGTAGGATTACTTTGGTCTCTAGCACTGCAGCCGATGTCCATGAAAGACAAAGACGTTGTTTCATTATAATGTTGCGTGGGCGTTGGAGGATAGTTTCTCAAATGTCGTCTGTCAAGCTTGGGAAAATGTTGATTGGTGCGATGGGAAGCGAAAATTTGATATTGAGGCTACTAAATGGAATTCTAGTGTTCTTGGTAATATTCCCAGGAAGAGAATGAATCTCCTCCGGAGGATAGAGGGCATAGATAGAGCTAGACAGAATACCACATCCAATGGTTTATACAAGCTTGAAAAAAGGCTTTGGAAAGAATATAGAAAACTGAATGCCTAAGAGAAGCTCATTTGGTACCATAAAGCTTGATGCAGATGGCTTGCTTGAGGGGATAAGAATACTATATTTTTTCCACACCTCCACAATGATCCAGAGGAAGAAGCAAAAGATTGAATACCTGTAAGATGAGACCAGAACTTAGATCACAAATCCAACGGAGCTAAGTGAATTGCCCGGGAAGTTTTTTAAAGATCTGTATACAAGTGATGTTAGGGTTCATAACTCTTTCAATTGGACAGCGGAGTTTCCCCCACTTACAACTCAGGATAGAGAGCTGATTTACAAGGAGGTGACTGATATTGAAATAAAAAATGCTGCTTTTATGATGGGTGCTCTCAAAGCCCCTGGACTGGATGGCTTATGTAATGCCCCAAATTTTGATTAAGGGCTAATAACAATTATTGTGGATATTTGTGAATTAATTAGAATTATTATGTATTTTGTGGCAATTTTTAATTAATTTGCCATAAGTGGTGGAAAATTGAAAGAATGGAATTATTGGCCATAAGTTAGTGATTAAGGGAAAATTAATTACTAACTAAGAGGAAAATGAGATGTGTGATTAAATGGCTAATGGAGATATTAGAGTAGCTAATTGGTGACTTATATTGGGGGAGCCAATAACAATATGACATTTGTCAAGTAAATGTGATGAGAAAGGATGGGAAAGTCAAATCCCCATATTTTAGTATTTTCTCTCTCTTCCCTCCTCTCTTTTCGATAAAGAAGTATGGGAGTGTGGAAGGATCATCATTTCCTTCATCTCTTCACTCCATCTCTTTCTCATTCTCTCTCTCTCTTCATTTGGCAGCCATTTTTGGCCAAGGGAGAAGAAGAAAAAAGCTTGTGATTAAGGTAAGCAAATGGCCTCTATTGCTTAAACTCACTTCATTAATGTTGATCCTTGGAGTGTGAGCTTCATTTTGATGTTTATAGAGTGCCTATTGGTGTTGATTTGTGCCCACACAAAATTTTGGAGGTTGGTGAACCGAGAAGTGTCTTTGAGAAAGTTGATAAGGTAAGTAAAACCAATCCTTCTATCTATGTTTTATACCAAATGAATAAGATTTGAATTTCTGGGATTTTTGGCCCATTTTCTTTGGAATAGGGTCATTGGTAGTTTGACATGTTATTGGTATAGAAATGGGTGTTTTGGTATGAGTTTTGGATAGATAGATTGATTGGGGATGGGAATGGTATGTTTGGATAATTTTGGAATTTGGATGATTAGGTTGCCCAAAACAAAAGCTTGATAATGGAGTAGGATTTGGATAATTCTTATTATTCCATTGGATTCCTCGGGTGTTTTTGTGTGGGAGTAGCTTTGATAGAAGTTTTGGGTCCATTGGGATCAATTGGGCAAATGTTAGGAAATGTGGTCAATTTTGCTGCGTTTTCTGGTTTCTGATAAAATCACTCAAGTGAGAGTGAGTTCACTCGAGTGAGGGATGAACATCACTCGAGTGAGGGTAAGTTCACTCGAGTGCGTTAGTGTATTCTTCCTTTCTGCTCTCTGTGTTCTTGTTGCACCTCCGTGTGTAGAGGCAAGAGTGTTACCTCACTTACAAGTATTGTGGGTTCTCACTTGAGTGAGCCTCCTCTCACTCGAGTACGGGTGTATTTGACAGCATGATCTATCGTCTCGGGTTGTCACTCGCGTCCAAAATTCAAGATTGCGCTTTAACACTTGCGAGTGTTAAGTTGTCACTCGAGTGAGGTCTTCTTCACTCGAGTGCTCCTCTTCTTTGAAAGTTCTTGTGCTCTCGGGCAAACACTTTCTGTCCTCACTTTTTAGCACTTGAAGTGCAGACCGTAACATCACTCAAGTGAGTCCTTCTTCACTCGAGTGTCCGTACCAACACTCGAGTGAGGCCATCTTCACTCGAGTGCAGTAGTGAAGAATCAGTTTTTGTGCTTCCAAAAGGGGATCTTTGGGATAGTTCTTCCAACCCTTTAGGAGTTTTGTTAGGGGTATTTAATGACTCTAAAAGAGCAATAATGATAACCAATTAAATATTAAGAAGTCATTGAGAATCGAAATAAAGAATTGACTCTTCGTCCCTAATTATGAATATAGGATTTGACATTTACCCTACTTAGGAGAAACCGGTGCCAGGACACTCCCAGAAAGATCAAGGTAGTGACTCTTCTCTCATGTTATGTATGATACTTGGTATGCATGTTTATTATTGCGAATGTGTTATCGGCCATAGGGCATTACAGCGTGAGTAGTTTAGCCTGAGCCATCGTAGGGGGTAATGCTATGATACCTACCCCAACCATTGTAAGTGTCGAGGCTGCGTTATGGAATCATGGATTCCTGTTTGAGTATCCAGCCCGTAAAGCTGCGTGTTGTGAAATGTTTTATATAGATCCTAGCTATGGTGATATATGTGATATGTTCATGTGAATGTGCAATACAACAAGCAGTTTAGCGTGAGTCGTCGTAGGGGGCGATGCCCATGATACCTACCCCGGCCATTACAACTGTTGTTGTAATTGCTGTGTGTTGTGTAGATTATTTACTTTCATGCTTTGATGTTGTGCATATTATGAGTGATTTGTTATTATGGGGATTCTTTAGAATCTCACTCTCCTAAAACACAAATTTTAGATAGGGCTGAAGGATACAAGGGAAAGTAAGCGACGAAGAGTAGTTAGAGCTCCGGGCAAGAAGTTTTACTTTTGGAATATTGGGTTATCATGTATAAATTTTTTGGATGTTTTTGGGAAACAATTGTATGTATTGGGATTCGTAGTGTAGTTTTGTGTAATCCCCAAGTAAAAGGGAAAGATTTTTTGGGCCCGTGCCTCTGTATAAACCCTTTGTTAATCTAAGGAACCTGAGTGTGTCGGGAATTTGTACTGTACTCTGATATGAATGAATGAAATTAATCTGTACAGGCCATGTATGTATTTAAATGTGAATATGAGACCACTGTGAATAGGTTTTGAAAAAGTTTTTGAAAACCTTGATTTTGGGAAATTTACTTTCTTTAAGTCCCAAATCGTCTATAGTCTCTAATTCCACATTAATTATGTTTTTACGAACTAATCTCGACCTTGAACGTGATGGGGGTTACAGCTTACAAGCTCACTTCTTTCAGACACAATGGAATCATGTTGGCGTTAAAGTCTATAATCTCATTCGTGGAATTTGGGAAGAACTACAGAAGGTTAGGGGCATCAATCAAACCCACGTCATACTTGTTCCTAAAGTGGATCATCCTGTGAGTCTGAAAGATTTTCTGCAAATCTCTCTTTGCAATATCATTTACAAGATCATTACTAAAGTCATACTGAGCAATTAAAGGGGGTGATGACTTATCTGATCCAGCCGCAACAATGTAGCTTCATTACAGGGCAGCAAAGCAGTGATAATATTATTATTGCCTAGGAGGCTATTCATACCATGAGAAACAAGCGGCAGAAAAAAGGGTTTGTTGCAGTTAAGGTGGATATGGAAAAAGCTTTTGATCGATTAGATTGGGGTTTTATTCGCTCTACTTTAATCAAGGTTTGTATCCAAGGTGTAATGGTCAATCTTATCATGACTTGTATTACTTCGGCATCCATGGTAGTTAGGTGGAACGGGCTTGAATCCTCCATGTTTTATCCTACTCGTGGCGTTCGCCAGGGTGATCCACTTAGTCCTTACCTATTCATTCTCTGCGTAGAAAGACTTGGCCAATTGATCAATAAAGAAGTTAATCAAGGCCGTTGGAAAGGGCTAAAATTTAGTTGTCACACACCCTTTATATCTCACCTCTTCTTCACAGATGATCTTCTTTTGTTTAGAGAAGCTACCACTTCGCAGATTGAGTTAATACGTGACACCATGAAAGCCTTTTGTGAAGTCTCAAGGCATAGAGTCAATTTGACCAAATCTAAGGCTTTTTTCTCCAGGAATATACATTTAAATAGGGCCTTAGATCTTAGCCAAAGTTCAGGAATTGGTATTACAGGAGACATAGGGAAATATCTGGGTGTCCCTTTGTTGCATAAGAGAGTTACCAGGATCACATACTACCCTATCATTCAAAAAGCTGAAAAGCTCTTGGCAGGTTGGAAAGGTTGATGTCTTACTATGGCAGGGAGAACGGTATTGATCAAGTTTGTTCTATCAGCTCTCCCTAGCTACCAAATGTAGACCATGTTGCTTCCAAAAGGAATTTTAAAAGCGCTTGAGAAAGTGAGTCATAACTTCCTATGGAACCAAGGTCAACAAGGTAGAAAAATGCACCTCATTGCATAGGAACAAATTAAAAATGATAAGGATCATAGCGGCTTAGGCATTAAAGATTTGCAGAGCCAAAATATTTCCTTTATTATGAAACTATGATGGAGATTGCTAACCAAGCCTGAGACTCTTTGGGTTCAATGCCTTAAAGGAAAGTATGGGTGTGGCGAAGGGGACTATCCAATTGTCTATAAAAAGATAAACTCCTCAAATTTCTGGCATAGTATCACTTTTGTTTGGGATTAATTTTACAAGGGTGTAGGGAGAACACTAAAGTAGGAGAGTGAACAATGTGTGGTGGGACCTCTGGACCCCGATAGAAGAGCCCCTGATTCACTTTATAGATAAAAATCTTCACCTTCTGAACCCAAGTGTGAAAGTGCATGATTTTGTACTAGATAATAAAGGATGGAATGTTCCGAAGTGGAGAGAATTCCTTCCACATTGGGTGGTTAACATTATTAGTAGGATTAGACCACCTTGTGAGAATGGAGATGATATTTTCTGCTGGAGGAATGCTTCTGATGGCAATTTTAGTGTCTAGGCTGCTTATGAGTTTGTGTTTGCCTAGCGGGAATGGATTGGTCTGACCCAGTAGAAAAAGGTGTGGAAACTACCAGTGCCAGAGAAAGTTAAGATGTTTTTGTGGCAAGTTATTCATGAGAAAATACCTACTAATTCTCTCAGAGCCATGCGAGGTTTATGTACTAGTGATAATTGTCCATCTCAATGTCAGAAAGTGGAGAGTGTCCTTCATATTCTTCATGACTGTGAGATTGCTGGAGAGGTATGGATATACTTTATAGCTCCTAACTTTCATTTTAGATTTTTTTGTTGTAATTTACAAGTATGGCTTAAGGAGAACATGTCTAGCAATATGGTGATGAGTCGCTTTTATCAGTGGCTGTGGCCCAAGGCTTTTAGTCTTATCTATTGGTCCTTATGAAAGATTAGATGCCAGCGAGTCATAGAGGGAGTTTAGACTCATCCTAATGAGATCATCTATGGAGTCATGTACCTGATGATGGAGTCTAGTCAATACGATGCTTTTCATCACCAGATTTTCCACTTCAGCGATAATGAGGACAGAGTGTGGCATCCACCTCTAGCTGGAGCTGTTCGATTAGACACAGACAGATCTGCCAATTGCCAGCATCTTGGAGCTTGTGGGGGCTTGATACGGGACGAACAGGGAAACTGGATTCTTGGATTCTAGCAGAAATTGGGTTTTGTTCCATCCACCACTGCAGAATTACTAGCTCTCTTAACCGGTTTCCAACTTTGCAAACAATAAAATTTCGGTAAGGTTATTGTTTACACAGATTCCCTTGAGATCTATCATCTGATTATGAGAGATGCGGGTCATAATTACCCGTTGAGACCAGAGATCAATGCTATGAGGGACTTACTTTACTCAAATTGGGATATTGAGCTTCGTCCTGTACCACGGGACATCATCCGGTGTGTCGACTTCCTAATAAGGGATACTCAACAATTAGACGCGAATGTTGTTATTTTACCTGTACCACATCCTGGATGTAATGTCTATTTGGCCCATGATCTTCATCTATTGGTCTGATTTCAACTTTTGATTTTATTTTGTAACCTCTAAGTTCTACTTGGCCGCAGTATCATATAGAAAAAAGATCTGGAAGAGACTTTGTCCTTTCTTTGTGGGACCTACGCTGACCGCCATACCGCCTCACTAAAAATTTCTATTTAAGAGAGTTAGTTAAAATTCAAACTTGTTTTAAAAGGCTTAATTTTGTTTTCGGAGTTTTTACATTGTAGTTATAGGCATTCGAAAGTTTTTTTCAGAATTAATGCAGTCTTAAAAATGTTAGAACATGCCTGTTAGTAGGTAAGTCAAAAAAACTTTGGTATCTATGTACACACAAGGCTTACTTACTCTTCTATCTTTGTCAAAAAGGTAGAATTAACAGTCAACGTCTTTATGAGCTTTATTTTATTTTATTTTTTTGCCAAATCGTTTTATGAGTTAGCATAAGTTGATATTACTCATATTTTAACACTTCTAAGATAATGGACTTTAACCCTAATCTTATTTATAAAACAAGAGTTCTTATTGTCTCCTCTCCCTCATTTATCGATTTTTTATTCAAATTTCTTTTATATTTCCCTGCCAAAATATTACCTCTGTATTTGGAATTACATAGTTGAATAAACTAATTTCCTCTCTCGGCATGCCAAAAAGAATTTTCTTTCTCCCTCCCTTCATATATGAAATATGATTGCAGGGTACGTTTGGAATTGCACAAATTCTATAAATTAAATAAAATGCAAATAATCAACTTAAAGAAAAAGTACACGTGAGGATGCAAAACATGGAAGTTAAGAGGGGGACAAAGAGCACGAGCCAATGTAAATTTTTATTAGAAAAATGATATTAAAGTCCCAATTAAAAATAATAATATCAGGAAAATCTTAAAACTGTTAAAGATAGCTGTTCCACTTGTCAATAGTTATTCTTTTACTTATCATTAACAAACTATGATTTTTTTTTTAATATTATTTCTTTTAACTAAAATCTTGATGTCATTTTCCCATTGTTCTTTTGAAAAAACCATGTAACCCTACCAAACTTTGTTCATCATCAATTTCTTTTGGGAAGGTAACTTCCCTTGGCATCATTCCCCAGCAAATCCTGGGAATCTAAATAATATCTTTTCATCCTTAAAATTTAATTTTATTTTGGTCTATCGGTTAATAGGGGAACTTCATTTTCCCAATTTGGGATTTTCTCCCTCTCCTATGGTTTCATCTTGTGGCATCAAGATGGGTTGCCCGGATTCTTGAGCGGATGCTTCTCATGCCTGGTGGAGTTTGCCATGGAGCTTCCTAGTGCCTTCCCTGTGTCGTGGCATTCTAATGCTAGGGCAGCGAAATTGATCTTTGGCAATGATGTGTAGGGAGAATGCAAGGGTTGACGGTTGGAGGCTCGGTCTTCTCAAAATCATGCGATGGCCTCTGCTAGTGACCTCCGATGGGTGCCTTAAGGAACCTCGATGGTGGTAGATGGATTGAGGTGGTGATTTTTTGCTCTCACAATCACTAGGAGGGCTCTGATAGAGGAACTAGTGGGTAAGATTTTGGGGTCTACTTGTTTATCTGGGAGTTGCAAAAGCATAGGAGCAACGATTTTTGGCAGTAATGCTAAGAGCCGGGGAGTCTGAGGTTAGTGTTGTATTCAACTTTCAATGTCTCTCTACTGATACATTTTTACAATTGAGTACTGAGAATAGTAGGATCATTTTTATTGATGATGGAGTCATTATGTTGAGTGATAATGCTTGCTTAAAAGAGATACACCCAGATGTTATCAGGTTAATATGTCATTATTGGGTGGCGATTTGTGCTTATACTCAATTCAGTGCATACTCCAACATAAGGTTTTCTCAACATAATGTCTCTATCCTGATAGAACTGGAGTAGAAGATCTTTAGGAGGGGAAGATTTGGGATGCATGATCATAATGGTATAAACAGGTCCCCTGAATCATTTTCAAAGAGTTGTTATGATTTGATTGAGGCATCTCTATATGGGAGGAGTGTCAATTGGTATGTTGTTTGAAGCTCTAAGGTATGGTCAGTTACTCTTCATCTTAGAATCATCAACATATTCCTGTTCAAGAGGTTCCTACATGTTGTTCATTAATAACTTGAGGCGCACCTGTTCAGTGTTCATCTTAACACTATTCAATTTTGGGCTAGTAATGGGTCACTTCAATGTGTATCACATTGGCCTTACTGTTTATTTTTAGATTGGAGTTGTGATTCTCTTATTTACTTTTATGCTAACCTTGCTTTATCTGTTATGGTTCTGAGTGTTAGTATCCTTGAGAATATTTTGGCCTCAAGGAAATTTATCAGGAACCATCCTTGCATATATGTTCCCATAGAAGCAACTTTGGTAGCCGGATGGATTGTCAAAGCTTCATCGGAAGTGTCTCACCCTCGAGATCGGGTATATCGACCTTCATCACAGTTGCTAGACTTGCTAGCATGCCTTTCCCTTTATTTGGTATTAAGTTCTAGTTGGATCTTGTTGTTAGTGACTTCTAGCATGTTTGCTTCCTTTTTAGAATTTTATGCGGCTTGTACTCGTTTAGTTGTTTCTACTCTATTTCTAAGACTATATATCTTTATTTGATTACAATATAATTCGTATTTTTGTTGGCAAAAAAAAATAGTGGAATTTCAAAAATCTTTATGGCTATTAGATACTCTATTAAGTTGTTACAGTAGAAGTGCATCAAAATTTTCCCTTGGAATATGGTGTAGTATCGTCATCAGCAACAGAATTTCCTAAAATCTCCCTTTCAACCCATAAAAGCTTACCAATAATAGATGCTCATGCTCCATTAATTATATTTATAAGGGCTAATTTAAAACTTGTTTTAGTATCATTTATTATCCTTAATTTTTTTCCTATCTCATTAACTAATTTTTTATTATCATCATTGTTGGTTTTTATAATTTTGATGGACTTTTGGTTTTAGTTCTCATACTCCCTTCAGTTCTTTTTATAAGTAACTTTTTTTTGGATTGTGTAAAACGAATTGATTGTTAAGATTGGTTAAAAACAATGAAGGTATTCAAAATGTCATGCTTTTTCCAAATATACCTCTAATTATAAAAAGGACATAGGAGAAAGAATGAGTAAAAAATATGAAAGAGAATGAATATAAGAGAGAATCGATAATAAATAATTAAATAAAAGAGAATTAGTGGTGAATGAGGGATAATTAATATAAAGATATGTATTTAGTAGGGGTAGAAAAGGAAAAAGTAGTTTAAATTATAAGACACAAGAATAAAGTTGCTTATATTAAGGACTAACCTCAAAAGAGAGAAAATTGCTTATAAAAATGACTAAATGAAGCATTTTCAAATAGTTGGTTTTGATCCTATAATTTGACAAGAACTTGGCATAAGTTTCACGGTTGATCCTTATATTTTTAATGAGTTTTTGTTTTGGTTCTTATACTTCTCTTGTTCTATTTATAAATCACTTTTAATATATTTCACATAGGCAAAAAAAAAAAATATTAAACCTCATCAACTCTGTCATAAAATTAAATAAATTTTTAATTTTTTCCCTATTTAATATACAATATATCACATAAATACAAAGTCAACGTAATAACAAATGAATAGTATGATTGTACATACATATTAAAAATTTAATGATGTGATTATAAATAAGACCAAAATAAACCGTCTATCTCTACTATATAAATAGGACCAGAGGATTAACAATAATATTAACCTTTGTTTTAATTACTTTTATGTTTTGCCCCCAAAAAAATACCTCTAAATAAGAAATTACATAATTGACTAAACTAAATTTCCCTTTTCTCTCCGTCTCTTATGAAATTCACCAAAAGAAAATAGAGGTTGAGAGAATCTAAATCCATCTTTCTTTTACCCACAAAATTTAAATTTCATATTGCTTATATATATATAGAACCAACCCTATATAAAATAATATTGTTTTTATATAAAACCGGAGAGAGTAAATTATAAAAAGGAATCGAAGGAGTATTGATTAATGAGGTTAATTTAGATAACTATATATAAACATCTCCTAACTAACTGCTAAGGCTGTGGTAGTCAATTAATTAAACATAATTACAAGAGACCTCGTTTATAATCATATAATTGAATTACATTTTAAGGATCCAAGGGCTCCTATCCTTGGCCTCTTCCTTGCCCAAAATTAAACCGTTTTGGGTGTAAATTGGGAGGGGGATCCACTTCCCCTTTTTTATTTTTTTTGAAAATAACATTCAAACCTTTGAAGTTTTTTTTTCTAGTAGCACTCAATATTCTAACATAATTGTGCATGCATTACGTACCATAAAATAATTTTCAACAGCACGCAATATATAGTAGGTTGCACCCTAAAGTATTTTTTTCAGTAACATTCCATATCCTAAACTAAATTTAGCGCATGCAACACTCAGTATTCTAAATTGCCACTAGAAAAACATTTTGGAGGTTGCTTGTTGCAACTAGAAAAATAATTTAGGGTGTTGAATAAGATAAAAATTAATTTAAGGTATAGATTGTCAGTGAAAAAATAGTTCTGGGTGCATCTTGCTAGATATTAGGTATTCCTGAAAAATTATTTTATGCTATACAGTGCACAAAAAATATTTTAGAGTATTTGGTGGTACTAAAAAAAAATATTTCAGAGGCTTGAATGTTATTTGAAAAAAAAAAAAAAGGAATACCCTCCCAATTTATACAAAAAACGGTGTAGTTATGGATAAGGGAGAGGCCAAGACAAAAGTAGATGGAAGGGAAGTTGGATACTAAATTTAAAGCAAACCAGTCAACAGTTATATATGTATATATAAAGTAATTTACAATCATTAACAATTAAATAAAAACCATTTGGTCAGTTGGACATTTTGGGGAACACTGATGATCATTCCTTTCGCTGTTCTTGCGACTTTTTCCCTCTGCTAGAGTTTCAATGTCTGTGTGATTTCCTTCAAGTGGGCGTTGATCGCCTCCAGCAGCAGCTCGTCCCTGATAGGGGTAGATCTCATCTATCTCTATAAGTTTGTCTCTCCCTTCCTGGGGGAGCTATTGAGTAGCCCCTATGTCATAGCCAGTGGAGGTACTGTTTATGAGTGAAATCGGTAACGACGATGTGTAGGGAAGAAGCAAGGAGGGATGTGAAAAGGCATTTAGGCCTCAATCCTCGGTGAAGCCCTCCAATGAGGATCTCTAGTGGGTTCCCCCATGGCTCTCGCTGGTGAAGAACAGATCGAAGCAGTGGCTCTCTTTCCACCCTTGCGAAATGATGAGCTCGATGGAGGCTAGTAGTTGGGGATTTGCAACCACTATGGGTAAACTTAAGGCAATGTCACATATGTACTCAAATGTAACAATTGGTTGATCCGTAGATATTGAGATGAGTGATTTGCTTAAGGTTTCATCTTTCCCCAACAATGGTTGGTTAGGGTTGAGATTTGCTTCTAGTAGGACCGTTTTGCTTCTGGTTGACTTCTCTATGCTAAATTTAGTCTATTGTTTAGAAGTTTTGATATTAGATACAAACGGGTTTGTTTTATATGTTCGAGGGCTCTGTTATAGTTCTCCACTAGTCATTGGGGTTTATAAGTCAAATTCTAGTATTCAAGATGCCTCGGTCTTAATAGAGATGGTATAGAAGGTTTTTGGGGGGAAAGAGACTGATCGTTCGATCCAAGCTCAAAAAATAGGGCTTTGGAGTTTGCTTGGTGATTTGGGTATGGGATTTGAGTATGGTAGTATGGCTAGATGTGTTGCCTTGATTTGTTATATAAGGTTTTTAGATTATACATGGGATAATATAACTTTTTGTCCTTGAAGTTTGATCCAATTTTGGTTTTGGTCCCTCAGTTTGAAATCTGTGGTTTTGGTCCTTGAAGTTTCACCCGATTTTGGTTTTAGTCCCTGAAATTTGAAATTGGTGGTTTTGGTCCCTGAAGTTTTACTTAATTTTGGTTTTGGTCCCTCAAGTTTGAAAAGGACTTGGCGACCCAATTAAAAAACCCGACCCGACCCAGAAAAAAAACCAAGTCCTTTTCAAACTTGAGGGACCAAAACCACTGATTTCAAATTTCAGGGACCAAAACCAAAATCAGGTGAAACTTCAAGGACCAAAACCACTGATTTCAAACTTGAGGGACCAAAACCAAAATTAGATCAAACTTCAGGGACCAAAAGTTATATTAACCCATTATACATTTATCAATTTAAGTCTTGTCAGTGGGCTTGTACACACTATTCTTCTTTGGGTAAACAATTTCCTATTCAATGCTCTTCTCAACACTGTTCATTTTTGTTTCAATGTGTGCCTATTCAGTGGGTATGGCAACATTGTTCATCATTGGGTTGGAATTGTATTTCTTTCATTTACTGTCATACTGACTATGCTTTGTTTGTTAGTGTTTTGATTGATGACCTCCTTTAGTATTATCTTGTCTCAAGAAAAATTGTCAACAACCTCTTTTATAGATAGATTCTCATAGAAGCAGATTTGATGACCGTGTGGACTGCCAAAGCTTCTCTGAATAGTCTTGCTCTTTGCGTTGGGTACCTCAACCTCTATTGCAGTTGTGGGCGTTATAGGCCTCTGATTTTGCGGATGATTAGTTTGATTAAGTTTTACATTCTTGATACTTTAAAGAACTTTTATTGTTTTATGTTCTTAGATTCAATATTTGTATGTTTTAAGTTTTAACTTGTGTTCTTAGTTTATATGTTGTTTCTTTCAGTTTCTAAGTGTTGTAACTTTCTGTTGATTTCAATATATTATGTTTCTTGGCAAAAAAAAAAAAAAAAAAGTTGGACACTTTGGGAATTCAAAGTTTCAAACTTTAATTGAAACCGACCAAAATCGCCACTAAAGTTGCATAACATTGAATGCGACCAGAAACGCAAAAAAGGTGAAGATTATTTGGCTTTGGCTTTAATTTCTTATTTTTTAATAATAATTTTGTTTTTAAAACAGAAAAACAAAATTTTATAAATACCTTTTCAATTAATTAATTTTTTTAAAGAAAGTATTACATTCGAAAAATAAAACATCAGAATAAGTTTCACCTATTTTGTTATTTTTAGTTTTGACGCGTGTCAAAACAAAATTTCTCTTCCTGCAGTAATTATCAAATGAGAAGCTGGTAAATTTCTCATAATATTTCCTGGATTAAAAAATTAATAACCTGACCTCCCAACAAAAGAATGAAGTTTTTTCTCTTAAGCACATTTATCCTTTTATTGAAGACAATCATTCATACTTCATAGCACGGACGAACACATTGTTGGCAGTAGCTCTTAGATTGTCACGCAACTTAATGGATTCTCCAGCTCCTCATAGTGCTATGCAAATCTAGTTAGTGGCAATGCTTGCAAATGACAACGTTGATTCGAGTCGTGCCCGAGGACACTGTCCTTAAGAGCTATTTCGCAACTACCGGCAAATATGAAGCGATACTCCCCAGGATTAAATGAACCCTTCCTGCAAAACAGGATGAGCAGAACCACGAAAAATAATAGAACTGAGAAGGTATCAACATATGCCAGAGGAGGAAGAGAAGTGCTCGAGAGAGTTCAAGAGTAAAAGTGTATCTCAAACCATATGACCAAGACACCTTATATAGGCCTCAAGAAAGGTGAACGTTGGCTGCCTCTTAATGACAATAAAGCATTAGTTTTTAAACTTTGAAACCGTGAATTGAAAGCCACAAAACGTTTTTAACCAAATCATGAAGTTTCATGCGTTGGGAATAAAAACTTTTAAAGCCACTTGTATGTAATCTTCAAGAGTCAAGAGAAAAACCCATTTGACACATTGAGAGCAAAACAATTCAATATCATCAATATAGGGTGTGTTTTTTTTGGCGATGGGATAAGTAACTTATTTTTACTTAAACTTATGGAATCTTAAGATTGGAAAAAAGTTAGATTGGTAAAATGATGAGTGTTTGGATTAGCGATTGGATAAGTAACTTAAAATAACTTATGTAAAAGTTAGGATGTTTGGTTTGACTTTTGCATAAGTAACTTTTATATTAATTAAGAGAAAAAAAATTGAAAAAATTATGAAAAATGAAAAAATGAAGGGATAATTGTGAAAAAAGTCCTCATTAGCAATTTAATTGCCAATGAGACCTGGGAAGATATCTACACACGGAGAGATTTTTTCACAATTTTCTCAAAAATTAACTTTGAAAATTTGGTAATGGTACAATTTTAATAAAATTATATCAAACTCTAATTTAAATTGGTACACTCCAAAAGCCTTTTCTACTGTGTACCTCAAGCTTAAATCTTATAAATTATATCAAACTCTAATTTAAATATTAAATCCTAACTCATATTTTCACATAGCTCAAAATCTAACAAAATAAACCAATTAAAATCTCAATAATACCTCCAATAATCCAAATAAATTATTTAAACTAAATTTAATGGGTAAAAACACCATATAGAAACTAATTTATGACATGTTTATAAAACTAAATTGATTATAAAATCATAAAACAACTTAATAATAAATTTAAACTGATTAAAATTAATTATTAATTATTCTCTACATTTCTACAATCATATATTGACAAAACTCAAAACTTACCTAAACTCTTATCCCAAAGTATTTTCTAATTAGCAGAAGATTACTATCTAAAGAAAGAGAAAATTATTTAGAACATTTTTTATAAAAGAAGCTTTGTGATTAGAAGTGATTTTGAGTATCTCATTTATCCCAAAAATATGAAAATACTCCTCCAAACAGATTCCATCGCTCCCATAAGCTTCAATTCAGAGTTTATTTCCATCGGGACTTTTTTTAACTTTTCTCTACTGATCTATCGCCGAAACAAATATCAAGAAAATGCAAAATCACTGTACAGTGCCGATTGGCACACTCAATCGGCCGATTGCGTCTCCAAACGGGCAAACAAACACGCTCATATTGTATTAATGTCATTAAGGTAATTCTACAAAATTGTTTAAGAATTTGAATAATTCCAACGTTTAGATTTAAAAAACAAATGCTAGCAATTAAAGCAAAGCCTAATAAGTTTTCTTATCTCAAAATAATTTTGAATATCTACAAAAAAAAATTTGTAAAAGGTGCCTAATCCATGTTTAACTCGTGTGTAAAAAAAATTGTCGGATTTCCATGTGGTTCGTCATTATGCGAGTTCACTCCTCTTTTTGACTCCCACAATCTAAAGTGGGACTCGTTCTTTATGACACACCCACTCATTATCTCCAACACACACTTCTTTCAACAAAAATTCAAACATTGATGCATTTGCTGATGGTGAAAGAATGAAATTTCAAACACCTGTTTTTTTTTTTGCCAACTGAAATTTCAAACACCTAAACAAGTAAACATAAACAAATATAGAATAATTTAATTAATACTCTGCAGGCAAAGATGCGGAAAAACAAAAGGCGAAGGTTGGATGGTGGTGATCCCAAGGTTTTGCAGGCGAGTAGGCGACAAGAGCGCGTGGTGTGAGGGGGGTGGCTATTGATGTGCCTTGGGAAACAACGGAGAAACAAGCATTGATTCCAAATATGTGAAAAATAACGGAAAAACCAATTGGCTTACGTAACACAAGAAATTTATAGCAGATAATACACTTTTAGATTAATTTTCTAAAAAATGTCACTTAAACCTCGTATGACCAACTTTATTTCAGTCTACCTTAAATGATACTGAAATTTTATTGTACCCCTAAAACCAAAATAAAATAAATATTATAGGTAAAAAGAATATAACATCCTTATTTTAATTTTTTAAAAAATTTTAATTATTGGCAGCCGTTGTAGTTGCCTATGACGGTTTTCTATCGAAGCTTCAACACCAGTTGTCCAGTTAGAGCTCTGGCCATCAAGAATCAATTTATGTTGTTCATATATGTATTCACTTATTCATGAATAGTTATACACTTGTAAATGGAAGTTGTTTAATTTGTGTTATTCATATATCAATTTCACTTGTTTATGAGGACTTTGGCATGAACAAGTCACATTTGTAAGTGTTAAAGTCCTTATGAAAAAGTGAAATTGACATATAAACAACACTTAACAAGAAAACATATGATTATTAATAAGTCTCATTTGTATATGTTCAACTCTTCATAAAAAAATGGACTATAGATATAAACAACACAAACTGAATAAGTTCCATTTACAAGTATTCAACTTCTCCTGAATAAATGAAATAAATATATGAGCAACACATTGAATAAATGGAATAGTCCGTGAAAAGAAACAAGCTTTTCCATATTTTAGTAGACAAGATCATATCACAAAAATTACTTCAAATAAATGAAACCAAACAATCACAAAAACAAAATAAAACATACAAATCAGTGCCTAATAATACATGAAGTATGGAACAGAGAGGGGGGAATTTATTTGAACACACAATCTGACTTCAGAAAGAGAATGGAAATGGAAGATGCAAGTGTTGGAAACAAACATGCCAAATATTGTGCTCGTTTGGATTAATGATTGAAATGCTTCAAAGTAGCTTTTCAATCGTGATTTACAGTATACGAGGTAAGTATGTAAGAGGAGTTGTGTCTCAATTTATGTGAAAAGCAGCTTATAAACAATTGTATCACTAAAACAAACATGCCTATTAAAGATTTGAGCTATCATTCTATGAAGAACGTCAGGAGCCTGAGGTTCTTCTATCTTCTCTTTATCAGAAACACGGGCTCCATGTGCTTGCTTCTTCTATGCTGAAATTTAAAGGGGGAAAAACAATTGTGGGAGCATAAATGACCCGATGCACTCGGAGCATCTGATCCCAACTCATTAGAAACCAGGCCCAAAATGAACAAAATTCTCAGCAAAGGACCTCCTGGTCATGCAAAACGACGCTGTCGAAACTTCCAGATTGAACAAATGCAATCTGACCGAATGAACAAAATTGCAAAAAAATGCCCAGAAAGCATACAAATCATAAACTTAACCAACAAACAATCCAATTTTCGGAGCAACAACAGAATCCAAATAAGAAAAGAAAGTAGCGGCACGGGGTGACGAGATTTTCCCGACGAACGATATGTCCTATTCATTCACAGGTCGTTCCCTAATGTCTACAACCCGACCCGATCCGAGATCAAACAAAACTCCTACGAGATTGAACATAAATTAAAAAAACAAAAAGGAGAAGAGCCAATGACGACTAGAGGTGGTAATATGGTTCAGCCTGGTGGGTTCGGGCTAACCCGTCACGGGTTGGGACCATATAGGTTCGGGCTCAAAAAGACCGCATCAATATAGATTGGCATTTAGCCAACCCAACCCATAACCGCTGGGTTGGCGGGTTGGGCGGGCCAACCCATATTTTTTTTTACAATATAATAAGAGTTTTTTTCTACACACCTAAACCATAACAAAATTAAAAATACATTACAAATTAAACATTCATCACAAATTCACACATAATAAAATAAATATAAATCCACAAGCCATTAGTATAACTCAACAATAATCAATAATTAGTTAATATTAAAGGTGTTTCAATTTGTAGCATGATGTGAAGCCGTATTTTAAGCTCGATCACTTTACTTTTGCACAAGTAAATCTGCCACTGCTACAAATAATAAAACAAGGTGAAAGATAATATTATGCTAATTTTAAATAAATGAGTAAACGATAATAAAACAAATGAGTAAATATAATTATATTACCATCATCAATAACATCTTCCGCTGGGAAACCAAGCATCCAATTATACTTACAGATAAGGGCTTGAGCATTATCAGGAAGAAGAGAACTTCTATACTTTGTGAGAACTCGTGAACCAATACTGAAAGCTAATTCACTAGCCACTATAGTTATTGGAATCAATGTTTTTGGGACCGGACCGGACCGGACGGTCCGACCTGTACGACCGCAAACCGGAGAAGAACACGGCTCGAGTCACCCCTCTAAACCATTTTTCATAGTTGGCCGTTTAGAGCCGATGTAAATCCGCCTTTAAGCCAGAAATCGGAGTTAATCCGGGAGTCGGAACGATCCTGAAGTAACCATTCGGCCTGAATTCCCTGAAATTTCTGACAGCTTCACTGGTGACAACCATTTATTCTAACACCTACGACAAGCATATCTCCCTTTCCAGATATTAATCAATGCCCACGGCTGCCTTCGACCACAATAACATTAGACATAAACCAGTCTTTTGTATGAAAAAGAAGATGATGAAAGAAGAAGAAGATAAATAAAGGTCACCAGAGTAAGGGACGAAGAGAATAAAATCAAAAAATGATGGAAAGGGACGAAGGGGAACATGTTGCAAAGATGAAACTATGAAAGAGAAATAATATAATATTAATATATATTATTGATATATATATTGATAAAAGAGTGACATGATTTCTACCCATCTTGCGTGTTTGACTTATCTACCATTTCAGAACTTGAAAACCGTGCCTTGGGGCTCTTGGGGATTTGTGACTTTACAGCACATCACGGTTTTTTTTAGAAGATTTAAACTTTTTTATTTATAATTTTAAATTCTGATATGTATCACTATACACTCATTAGAAGTAGTGGGATTGGATTGAATATCTTAATTTTAGATCATTTTCTTAATAATTTGATAATATTTATCATTCTAGTTATATTTATAAGTTCATATTAACTAAATTTCATATATTAAAGAGAAGTAGTTAATTCAATGATTATAGGGTAAATTTATAACTATGTCCTCATTGATGAATGTGTATATTTCAACTCTTTCTTCTCTATCTATCTTTAAATTATTTCTTTATTTATATAATTAATAGGGGTAAAATTATTACAATCTTATTTATTACATTAAAACTGAAGCTATAAATATGACCAAATTTTTTTTGTAAAACAAAACTTATAAATAGGATCAGAGTGGTATGATCTAAATGTCTTTCAAAAAACTAATGTTTGGATCAATCAAGAGTCACCCATATTTAACAAGTCATGAAATCATTATTGTTAATACATTTTTTTAGGTTGATGATTGATTTAATATTCTTCCTTAAATGGTATTTTGTAACTTTATTAACTTCATATGAAATTAAATTGAAGATTAATTATAATATATAATATATATTATTTTTAAATTTAATTATTACGTTACCGGTCCGACCGAACGGCTCTACCATTCCAACCGGTTGAACCATGACTCGCTGATCTTTCCGGCTCAATATCCGGTCCGGCTTTTAAAACATTGATTGGAATGCTTAAAACATCAGACGCCATCTTTGAAAGACAAGGAAAATGAGCAGAGTTAGTTTTCCAATAATCCAAAACTTCCATGTCTATATATCTTACCTCTTGGCTCTTGCTCTTAGTTTATATTTTAAAAAAAATATGGGCCGGTCCGCCAACCCGGTGGTCCAACCCGTCACGGGTTGGGACTATATAGGTTCGGGCTTAAAAGAACCGCTTCCAAATGGTCCCAGATTTTCAAAACCCAACCCGTCATAAGTTGGGACCAGATGGGTATAGCCCACGGTCTCAACCCATATTACTAGCTCTAATGACGACAGCGAGTGTGTGCCGGAGCAGCGACTCAGCCGCCAAACTTGTTAACGGCCCTTTTCCTCCTCACCTCCGGTACCGCCCAAAGGGGTGCCTCGTCTTCGATCCTTGCCTTGCCCCTGGCGGCGGATACTCTTGAAATACCGGTCCAACTCCGACACGCCGATGGCTTTTCTCAATCCGGTCGGCTTATCGGACTCAAACACTAAACCGTCCGTGTCGAAGAACTCAGCCAACTCTCCCACCATTCCTGAGTCTATCATGTTCCCGACTTCATCAACTAACCCGACAGCACAGGAAACAACTCATCCACCCACAAGAAGTGTCGCTCGTATCTCAACTCCGGCAATGATCCACAGAATACATTTATCCCTGGGTCGGGTCGGGTCTGAGAGCAGAACATGAACGATGGAGTTAGACCTCGATGACGGGACACCGTCACACCGAGCAATGATGACAGATGTCGTTGTGATCATCAAAGGGGATCCTATTGGTGGTTATCTTGAGGCCTCTGTAGACTTGCATTTTATCGGAGTTGATGATTTTGGAGAAGGGAAAATGGTTTGCGACTTGCGAGGTGAATGGATAGTCTGGATTTTCTGGAAAGTTACGGTTGAAGATGAGGGGCTAGCTGTTTCTTCTGGTAGAGGAAGAAAATGTGGCAAGGGTGAAAGTTGAAACTAATTGAGGAGCAATATAATGGTGTGAATGCAGAGCAGAGAAGAAAGGCAGTCTCAGAAAAAGAAAAGTAGGAGGCCATTGATGACGCCGAACCTGTGACAAAGCGGCTAGATTTTTCCGACAAAGATGCTTCCCAGTTATTCACCAACCCGCCATTCGTCTCTTCTTCAATCCTCGCCTCGCCTCCTTCATCTCTCTCTGATCCGATCGGAGGCGAAGATTGAAGTTACCGACGATGATGAGGCAAGTGAGTGATAAAGCACCAACTAGAGTCGGAGCAGCCAAGATGGCCAAGGTTGATTTCCCGTATCGAATCAATGTAGAGACAAGCATTACCTAAATAGATGAAGAATGGAATTACGAAACAGAAGAAATTATGGCAGAAAACGATATTGTGCGGAGATGATATATATTTGAGTAAAATATAGGGGGAAGTTTACCTTCAGGGGTACCGGTGCCAGCGGACGAGGGCTTCTTAGATTTTTCACGAACTGAGAGCTTTGTAACGCGTGTACCAAAGATCTAAGTGCTCAAATATGAATAATTCAGAAATGTGCAGTGCGAACCTGAAACTGCACTCTCTTGTCCTTTGGACCCGAATCCGACTGACCCGACTTTACTTGGACCCACTTGAGCCATGACGCTCGTAATTGCTAAGGCTGCAGTAGTAGTCAATTGTTTGTTTGTATGTGTGGGGGTGGGTTGGAGAGAGAGAGAGAGAGAGAGAGTGAAGCTTCTGTCATAATTAAGGTGATGCCATGTGCCTTCCCAACAAGACATGATTAGTGAAGTGTGAAGATTGTGAAGACGTTCTTGAAGGGATGGCTCTTCCAGCTAAATTTAATTGGAGGAAAACGAGGAAAAAGTCATTTTATTAGTGATAATAATATGATCAATTTTTATACACTGATATTTAAAAATTTTTGTATGCATATCAATATTCTAATTTAGATTCTTGTTATCAATTTACTTTTCAATTAGGGAACTTTCTTCAATTTTTCCTATTTAATTTGATGGGACATAATCTGTGATAAAATGTAGTGTTGATTAATACCATTGAAGTCAGAGGCTAGAGGGTGGTCTTTATAAAAGTGGGGCCCAGGTTTACCAATGCATACACGATACAAGTGGGTTTGATGCGGTGACCTAGAAGGTGTCTCGAAGCACCGGGTTGGGCTGTGGAACGCGATTGGGTTGCGTGAATTCCTGAATCCCACCTTCACTTTAAAATGCCTAATCTATACCACGTGGTGGCCGATAAAGGAGAACACTTGTTGAAAAGGCCGATTGGAAATGTCTTGCGGCAAAAAGGGGCCGGGCGGGACATAATTTTTCAAATGTATTAAATATAATAATCAGAAAAGTCGGTGGATTATGATTCATCCAATCGAATCGATAATATAATAATTAAATAAAAATATAATACTATGCGCGCGCGCGCGCACACATATATATATATATATATATATAAATATAATAAGAAATATCTATAAAATATTTACACAACTTAAAAAAAAATATGAAAAAATTTACATATAACATATGTCCTTTGTTACACAATGAAATCATTAAAAATAAATTAGATAATAGTTATAATTTTAATGATATTTTATATTTAAACATTAGATATTATGGAGTTTTTTTTATAATTTTTAATATAAAATTTTAAAGTAGAAAGAGAGGACATATGTCTTATCTATTTTATATATATGTGGATAATAGGAAACCCATTAATTGTTATTTATGTGTGAAATATCATTTAAAATCTTAAAATTAAGTTTAAAAAATAAATGAACATGGGATTCTCGTTGAAAATTAAATAGTACTTTAAAGTGAAAACTTAATATCCTATTTATCCATGTACTGACCGATGCATGTTAGAAAAATAAAATGACCGATGGGTGACTGTTGGCCAAAAAAGGACTAATGGATGACTATTACCCCACTAAAAGACAAAGCTTGGCTGGTGGTACTTTGGGAGAAAATATTCATCATTAAAGAAATTGGAACACGGGAAAAGACAACGACATTTTCTCTCTCCATCTCAAAACCAGATCTAAGCTTCTATTTCTCTGGCCGGTGAGCTCATGTTTGAACGTTGAAAGAAGTTGATATGTGTTTTTGTTTTTATGAAGATCATATTCACAATGAAAAATGAATCCCTCCCTCTCTAAACGATAAGAAATCAGTCGGATTATTATTTCATCTTCGACTATTCTTCTTTTCCTTCCCTTCTTCATTTTTCTTCTCAGTATAACCGTTAGTTGAGAACCGTCCGCCTTCCTTAAATTCGTCCTGGCTTCCGGCTGAAAAGCGATTTTCAAGTTTATAGTGATTTTTTCCCGGTCCAATCCGGCTGAAACATTAAAACGGCTTTCCCCTCAAAACCAAGCTGTTGCCGACATTGGCCGACAGTCCAACCGGTCCAGCCGTCGGTTCGACTCAGCTCTAAAAACATTGCACTTTTTCATAAAAAGAAAAAATGGCTAAGGTTGATTTTTTTTTTTTTGGGCAGAGAGTATCAGCCGCATCTCGTCAACTGCGTCCTCTGCTGCCCCCTTATTTTAGAGGTCTTCTCAAATATATTTTTTATGGATCTTTAAATTATTATATTTTACATAAAATGAGTAAAATTATGATAAATTATAGGTAAAAAATGAATCTGTTTTCAATTTTTTTATGATTTTTTAAAAATATTTCAGAAAAATGGTGTGAATTTTTTTCACTTTAAACAATTTTTTTAAAAATCTTTAAAACATTATAAAAAAGTGAAATAGATATATTTGTTGCCTATAATATATTAAAATTTCACTCATTTTATGTAGAATCTAATAATCCAAAAAATAATAAAAAATGCATTTAGGAAGACCCTCAAAATAAGGGCACAGTAGGGAAGGGACAATAGATGCCCCAAATCCTTTTTTTTTTTTTGGGCTCTAAGTTAAGGTTGATTCACTACTATCAACTCTCAAATATTTTTGTAAACGGGCCCGCATCGTAACGTATTTTGTGATTTGTTCAAAGTTGAATTATTTTATAGGTACATCATATAATACTATAAAAAAAATTGAAACAATATTTTAGGGTTTTAGATGTACCTTAATTTTGAGAAATTAACAGTGAGGCTAAAATTACTTTCCAAAAAAATACTTAAACAAAAATGCAAAATTGCTCCTAAAAAATAATTATTTTAAGGAAAAATTGCATCACAAAATATTTTAGGATGATGATACCACCCAAAAATACTTTAGGGTGCCCAATAGATCCTAACCCCAAAAAATGAAATTATTGACCAAAAATTATGAATAAATACTTTAATTTTTAACTAACAAAAAATATTTAAAAAACTAAATTTTGCCAATAGTCTTATAGTTGAATGACATGGATACGGAGGGTAGATGATCCCCTCTTTTGGAAAAAAGGTATACTAAAAATAAAAATCCCTGAGTAGATAGATGTTCAATATCTCAGTCTATTATTATTATTATTATTATTATTATTATTATTATTATTATTATTTCTTTTAGCACCAAACTACTTTGGTTATGTTTTGGTTCAATGGAGAGCGATGAATGAGAGATATTTTAATAAGGAACATATTTATATCAAGTTTTATATCAAAATTTTCAATCAAACATAAACATGTGTCCTATGTTTTTCATATATCGTCATAATTAAATGATAATGATTCAAAAATATGATGTAATTAAAAAAAATAACAAAATGTATATAAGGAATCTGAGATTAATATTTTTCTTTAAATAATTATGTAAAACTCCAAGCCTCTCACCTCTACACTTCAACTCAAGCTACATAGGAGAAAATAATTATCTCATTCATGAAAATCTCTCTCTTACAAAATCAATTAGTCTAATGGCTAACTCTAACTATTTATATACAATTCCCTAAGCCTATTGGGCCTGACATAACAGCCCACATAGCCCACATATATCTTGTACACAGACTAAATGAATTATTGAATACACAGCACAAAATAATGAATACTAAATCCTAATCTATTAATTCAATTCTTTACACTCCCCCTCAATGTTGAGGACGGAATAAATCAAAAGTGCCAAACTTGAACAACAAATGCCGCTGCACAGAACCTCCTACGGCTTTGGTTAATAGATCAGCCTGCTAACTTCTGGAACTAACATGCTTTAAGTCAATTACTCTTGACTCCCATTTCTCACGAACGAAGTGACAATCCACTTCGATATGCTTGGTTCTCTCATGGTACACTAGGTTTGCTGCAATGTAGATAGTAGCTTTGTTATCATAGTCAACCTAAACAGGATCAGAATGGGAAATTCCCAAGTAATGTAACAATTCTCTAGCCCACACTATTTCTAAAACAGATATTCATAGTGCCCTATATTCGGCTTCAACTGAGGATGTTGACACTGTTACCTACTTCTTGGCCTTCCACATCACCAAGGAACCTCCCAACCTCAAAAGCTAAACGATGACCGATCTTCTAGTCATACCGCATATGGCCTAATCAGCATCACAATAGCACTCCAAAACTGGTTTTCCTTCACAGCTGATAAGCAAACCGAGACATGGTGTCTCTTTGAAGTATTGTAGGACATTCCAAGCTGTTGCCATATGATGTTTGGTAGGAAGATGCATACATTAACTAAGTACCTGCATGTAAAGGCAGATATCAGGGCGTGTCATGGTTAGATAAATTAATTTTCCTACCAATTTTTGACATCTTGCTAGGTTTGGAAGCAGCTCCTTGTTAGATCTCATGTTTTGATGATAACAAAGAATGGTATGAAAAAGATTTGATTAATAAATGAGTAATAACAGGGAAAAGAATCACTTGAAGTAAGCATTGGAGTAATGAAGAAAGGCCAAGAGAAAAAGCTGAGAAACTTGATCAGAAGCAAGTTTTCTAAGGCATTACTCGAGTATGTACTCGAGTAATGAGACAAAACTTGAAGTAACCAGAGACACCTTCGAGTAACCTGCCAACGTTACTCGAGTAATAGTGTAAATGATTTCAAATTATTCTCGACCTGCCAATGTTACTCGAGTAGCTATTCGAGTAACCAGGTAAATTCTTGGAGTTGTTCTCGGCCTGCCAACGTTACTCGAGTAGGTACTCGAGTAACCATGTAAAAGTTTTCAAGTTGCTCTCACCCTGCCAATGATACTCGAGTATGTACTCGAGTTACCCTGTTTCAAGAAATATGTTGCTCTCGGTATTTTCAACCCTGCCAACGTTACTCGAGGAGTTACTCGAGTAACTCACTGTGGTAAGCAAAAAACCTGAAGGTAGTACTCGAATAACTTGATCTATTTTTATTACACTTCACTCGAGGCACTACTCAAGTATGCAGGTATTCAATAACTCATTTTAAGTGGATTACTCGAGTAAGCACTCGAGTATGTAGAATTATTTTTGAAGAAAAACCTCAAGTCATTACTCGAGTAAGCTATGCACATAAATTAAGTTTACTCGAGTATGTACTCGAGTAACATGATAATCAAACTTGAAGTGCTCTCGGCCTTGAAATCCTACCAACATTACTGGAGTAAAGCATCGAATAACCTAAAGTTTATTTGAAGATTTACTCGAGTTGGTACCCGAGTAACCTGTGAATAAAAGAGAGCATTACTCGAGTAGGTACCCAAGTAAACATACATTTCCAAAGGTTTGATATTTTTTTTATTCCATGCACTACCCGAGTAATCTTATATTTGTTTGTTGACTTCCAGTTCATCAAAGTTTTTCCGTTGATACTCGAGTATGTACTCGAGTAAACTTTAATGGATACTCGAGTAGCTACTCGAGTATGGAAACCCAGAAATTTAGAAATCATTCAAACGTTTGTTGATTTGTTTCCTATATGATTAACCTTTCATTGTATTAGTATTCCTAGCATATTTATAGAAAAACAATGAGAAATCATATCAAATAAGGAAAGTCAAAGGAGAAGTTCAAATGCCACCTACCGCCAACGGATATATTTCAAATACTGGAAAAGTCAATAATGGCTGTGCACTCTCCAACGGACAAGAAGAAAATGTTCCAACGGTCTTTACCAACGCTCCTATAAATATGGGAACATCCAAGCAGAGAAATAATAATAAGAACACTTACGAACGTATCATCAAGTTCATTACTCTGTTTTACATTATACTTGTAATTCTATGCTTCAGTGATTCTTATTCACTCTGTGAGAGAGATATTTCATTCAAACTTAATATTTGTTATTGAGATAACTTAAGGTTGTGGAACCTTGAGTTGGGATTGGATTACAACTTGTAAGGGGGAGCGAGTGTCCAGGTGAAGGAACTTGCTTGTACTGAGGTGCCAAGAACCCACTGAATCTTGGAAGTTATAGTTAAAATCTCAATGAAGCTCTGAGGACTGGACGTAGGTCAAAGTGGTTGTGGCCGAACCAGTATAACTCCCGGTGTACACTTCGGCTAAGCTCAGAGCAAAAAGGGAAGGTAATTGCTATACTCTAGATATTAGTAGAAATGAATCTGAAAACTGTTTTCTGAGTAATGCCGATGAAAGCTGGTTATGGCATAAGAGATTGGCTCATGTTAATATGCATCAACTAGGGAAATTACTCAAAAAGGATTTAGTGCTTGGTTTACCCAAAGTTAATTTCAAAAATGACTTGATTTGTGATGCGTGTCAAAAGGGTAAACAAACTAAATCATCTTTCAAATTGAAAAATGAGATTTCAACAAATAGACCATTACAATTACTACATATGGATTTAGTTGGACCAGCAAGAGTAAAGAGTCTTGGTGGCAACTTATATTCATTGGTCATTGTTGATGATTTCTCCAGATTTACATGGGTTATTTTTCTATGATTAAAAGATGAAACCTTTGAAGAATTTATTGTTTTTGCCAAGAAAGTGCAAAATGAGAAAGGTATGTCCATTGCAGGTATTAGGACTGATCATGGTGGAGAATTTGAGAATCAAGCCTTTGAAGAATATTGTGATACTAATGGCATTTATCACAATTTCTCTGCTCCAAGGACGCCTCAACAAAATGGAGTCGTGGAACGCAAGAATAGAGTGCTCACTGAAATGGCTAGAGCAATGTTGAATGAAAAGAACGTATCTCAAGTTTTCTGGGCTGATGCTATGAGCACAGCATGCTATATCTCAAATAGAGCCTATATCAGAACAAAACTTGGAAAGACACCATACGAGCTGTACAAAGGAAGAAAGCCAAACATTGCTCATCTACACATCTTCGGTTGTAAGTGTTTCATTCATAATAATGGTAAAGATAAGTTGGGAAAATTTGATTCTAAAACTGATGAAGGAATTTTCCTAGGATATTCTAACCGAAGTAAAGCATATAGAGTTTTTAATAAACGAACATGTGTTATTGAAGAATCAATTTATGTTGTATTTGATGAATTTGAATCCTCTGACAAAACCATTGATGAAGAACAGGAAGTTGTTTTAAATCAAGAAAATGGTCAATCTATTTCTAAGTCTCTTATTCCAGAGGTTGATGAAACTAAGGAAGAAGAGCAATCACTAGGTCAACCTAAAGCCTGGAAATACAATAAAAGTCATCCCTTAGATCAAGTCATAGGAGATGTGAATGAAGGGATCAAAACTAGAAATAGAATTTTCAATGAAGTAATTTTTTCTGCATTCATTTCTGAGATTGAACCTTCTAACATTGATGAAGCCCTATCAGACAATGATTGGGTTATAGCAATGCAAGAAGAACTAAATTAATTTGAGAGAAATCAAGTTTGGGATTTGGTACCCTGACCCAAGGATCATCCGATCATTGGAACTAAATGGGTATTCAAAAACAAACTCGATGAATCCGTAATTATTGTCAGAAACAAGGCAAGGTTGGTGGCCAAAGGCTATAATCAGGAAGAAGGGATTGATTATGAGGAAACGTATGCTCCAGTGGCTAGATTGGAAGCTATACGCGTACTCTTAGCCTTTGCATGCATCAAAGGATTCAAACTCTATCAAATGGATGTAAAGAGTGCATTTCTAAATGGTTACATCATGGAAGAAGTATATGTAGAACAACCTCCAGGTTTTGAGGACGTTACTAAACCTGACCATGTTTTCAAACTCAAAAAGGCTTTATATGGTTTAAAACAAGCTCCTAGAGCATGGTATGAAAGGCTCAGTAAATTTCTCATTGATCAAGGTTTTGTACGAGAAAAAGTTGATACAACACTATTTGTAAAACGAAAACATGATGATATCTTAATTGTTCAAATATATGTTGATGATATTGTTTTCGGTGCTACTAATGAATCTCTGTGTAAGGAATTTTCTGAGATAATGCAGGGAGAGTTTGAGATGTCAATGATGGGAGAATTGAATTTCTTTCTTGGTTTGCAAATAAAACAAAGAAAGAATGGAATCTTCATATCTCAAACAAAATACTTGAAAGAGCTATTGAAGAAGTATGGGATGAATGAAGCAAATGGCACGGACATGCCTATGAGCTCAACTACGTTGCTTGATGCTGATGTCAAAGGGAAAGACTACAACATCACAAAATACAGAGGAATGATAGGATCATTACTCTATCTCACTACAAGTAGACTGGACATCCAACTTAGTGTTGACATATGTGCAAGATATCAATCAGCACCAAAGGAATCACATGCTGAAACGGTCAAATGAATCTTTAGATACCTTGTTGACACACCTGAATTGGGTCTGTGGTATCCCAAAGGAAGAAGTGAATATCTTGTTGCATATTCAGATTCAGATCATGGAGGATACAAGACGGACAGAAAGAGCACCAGCGGATAAGGACAATTTCTTGGAGGATCTGTTGTATCATGGTTTAGCAAGAAACAAAATACAGTGTCTCTTTCGTCAACGGAAGCTGAATATGTTACAGTCTGAAGTTGTTGTGCATAAGTGATATGGTTAAAACAACAACTACAAGATCTTGGTATTTATCTCAAAGAAATACCAATCTATTGTAACAATACTAGTACAATAAGCTTGGCCAAAAATCCAGTTCAACACTCTAGAACCAAGCATATTGATGTCAGACATCACTTTATCAGAGATCATGTTCAAAAGAAAGATGTAAAAGTGATATTCATTCCTACTCATCTTCAACTAGCTGATATCTTCACAAAACCTCTTGCAAAAGATCAATTTCTATACATTAGAAGAGAATTGGGAATGATAAATCCCAATGAGTTGTAAGTTATTTCAATATCTCATAATATTAGATGAAGTCATTTGATAATGTTTTGTTGATTATTAATTTAAGCATCGGAGTGTATAGAAAATTGTTTTGCAGGAAGGTAGAAATTCTGTTTTGAGAAACAAAAATAGAGGCTATCAGAGGACACATTTACTGGAGTACCAGCTTGAAGTAATGACTGACAGAGAACCATTACCCGAGGAGCAACTTGAAGTCAAGAAGCACTTTACTCGAGTAACTACTCGAGTAATGGACTTCTAAAACTGGAAGTAACGGATCAAGTTACCTGGAATTTAAATCAAACGGTTCAGTTACTAAGAAATGAACAGTCAGAAGTTCAAAAGACAAGTTACCCGAGGCAAGCCTCGAGTAAACTTGAAGTTTACTCGAGTATGGACTCGAGTAACTGCAAGTCCAGATTTCCAAATTGATGAAAAACGACTCAAATCTGTTTCAAATTGGTTATAAATGATCGAGGGAACATACATGGATAATTACAATATTATTCATGCCAGGTACGTAATTTAAATGCATTGTTTTAGAAATTTTTGTATGATCACTCGAGTAAGTACTCGAGTAATCTTGAAGTTTACTCGAGTAAGGCCTCGAGTAATGTCGAGTTTTAGGTCTTTATCTGTCGCAAACTCGGTCATTTCCACAAAATCTCCTCGAGTAAATCACTATACTTTCTCTCAAAAACTTTTCACAATCAATTCCTTGCATCATTTCCGTCAAAACCCAACAAATTTCAACCCCAAAAACCTCCTATTCTGTTCATATTCTCAGTGCCCTAATCTCGCGACTGTGTCTCTGTTTTTCTGAGATTTTCATTTTTCACTCATTCAGAATGGTGAGAACTAAAAACCTTACTCCCACAGATTCCTCTGAATCCCAACAACACCCTGATCCTCTTTCTTCTCCTCCCACAAAGAGAAGGAAACTTACTCCAAGATCTAAAGCCAAAATCCAACCTCAACCGAAACCAAAAGGGGTTGTGATCAAAGAGCCTATTGTTACAAGGGCTCAATCCAAAAAGAGCACCTCTACAGGGAGAGGCAAAAGTGCAAAGTCTCCCTCTCCTACACCCTCTGATTCCTCTACTCCTTCTTTCACACCAAAGCCTTCTAAAAAGCCCAAGTATGACAAGAATGTGGCTAAGGCTATGGCAAGCATACTAGATTAAATGGAGAAGGGGCAGTCTTTAAAGAAATCTAAATTGCCAAAAGAGGAGATCACCAACCCTCCAAAAGGGTTCAATATCAACAAACTAGAGGAGTCCCCAAAGTATCTCTCTCAATTTTCAAGGAGGAAAGTGTGTAAGACACACTATGTGGACCTCAAGTTACTTCAGGAGGTATTGAAGCACGATCTCAGTTCCTATTTAGAACCTTTTATGCCTTGGCTTTCGATTAGATTACCTTTTTACACTAAAGTGATCACACACTTTTACTGTAATCTTGAGATCCTACATGAAGCAAACAGAACATCAGTTGAGGAAGAGATGACCACCATTGTGAGAGGCCAAAAGATTCTTATTTCACCCTATAGGATAAACATGTGGTTAGGGATAGAGAACCCCCCAGATGATATTTACTCCCAACTTGAACCAAACCAAATATTTTCTGTCCTTAAACCTGGTGAGTTAGTTGGCCCTTTAAATTTCAAACCAAGTGATATGTGTGATCATCACAGGGTTCTATGGTACATTTACTCTAGATCCCTTGTGAACAAGGCCAACAACTATACCCACTTCTCTGATAGGGACTTTAGGTGGTTTGCTTCACTTCTCCTGAAGGAACAGAAGGACTTGGGGGAGTATATCTTTTCTGAGATGAAAAGATACAGAGTAGATGGGAAGGCTACCACACCAATGCCATATCCTCAGATCGTATCACTTATTCTGAAGGAGAATAAGATATGGTATCTGGATAGCAAGGAACCTATTGAGAGGATGACTCCGGTTGGGAGAAATTAGATTGGCAAGTTCAACATTGATATACCTCTCAAGGGCCCTCTGGAGTCTGGGTCAAAGAAGAAGAAGAAGACTGAGGCTGAGACTAGCAAGATGGATGACACTCAGTCATTGGCTCCAGCTGCCACCACATCATCACCCTCCTTTCTCAATGCCACACTTCAGCATTTTATGGAGAATATGCTCCGAGGATTCCATGTTGATATTGCCAACACAAATGCTGAATTGATAACCAACATGAATTACAAGATGGCGGAGTTGGTTGAGAAAATGGATAAAAGGCATGAGGAGTTGCTAGCTGAGCAACATGCCCAGGGTGAGACACTGAGATTGATTCCGGCACAACTGGATTCCTTGGGTCCAGGACCTTTTGTCGGTCCATCCTCTTCTTCTCCAGAGCATATACCATCTTCTGCACCACCACCACCTCCAGAGAACCCTACTTCTGATATTCCTCTCTCTGAGCCTGAGCCTTCTATCCCTCTGGTCTCTAGTCCACCTGAGCCACAAGCCAAAAACATTCTATATTCAGTGGATAACCCCGACACCAATGAGACCATTCATATCATCATTGATGATTCACCTCCCAAACCACAGCCTGAACCCGCTCCTAAACCTATTCCATCTCCTACCCATACTGAGGAAATATCTCCCTTGTCATCTTCTGATCATCATACTCCAGAGGTTGAGACCACTCCAGAGGTTGAAACCACTACCATGATCATCTACCAGTCTCCTTTTATTCCTCCCAGAGATGATATCCATATCCCTCCAGTGAACCTTCCTGAACCAGTCTCTTCTAGTTCATTTGACTCCTCTGGTTCAGATGCTTCTATGGTTCTTCCAGTGACACCTATTTCCATGGTCAAGCCTTCTAGTCCTCCACTTGATTGATGAAGACAAAAAGGGGGAGAAGAGCTTGAGTGTGATTTTATGGAGTGTCTATGTTTGTTTTAGGGATATATTAGTGTTTATGTTTGTTTTAGGGATATATGGGTGTATAAGGGTTTTAGGGAGCTTTTGAGCTTTTGAATTTTTAAGCTTTTCATCTTGTAATGCAACTTAAGTTTAATGCAAGTTATGATTTCATTTCATGTCCATTTAAGTTTTACATTATGATACATTGCTGGACTAATGAGTTTGTTATGTATGCAAGGTGTATATAATGATTTCATTATCTTGTAAAACACTTTGAATCTAAACTTAATAAGTTTTTCAAAATAATCTTTGAATACAAGAAGTATTTAATTGAGAATTCAATTTCAAAAACCGTGTTCAAAATCACCAAGTTTTGTAATCATCAAAACGGGGGAGAATGTTAGATCTCATGTTTTGATGATAACAAAGAATGGTATGAAAAAGATTTGATTAATAAATGAGTATTAACAGGGAAAAGTATCACTTGAAGTAAGCATTGGAGTAATGAAGAAAGGCCAAGAGAAAAAGCTGAGAAACTTGATCAGAAGCAAGTTTTCTAAGGCATTACTCGAGTATGTACTCGAGTAATGAGACAAAACTTGAAGTAACCAGAGACACCTTCGAGTAACCTGCCAACGTTACTCGAGTAATAGTGTAAATGATTTCAAATTGTTCTCGCCTGCCAATGTTACTCGAGTAGCTACTCGAGTAACCAGGTAAATACTTGGAGTTGCTCTCGGCCTGCCAACGTTACTCGAGTAGGTACTTGAGTAACCATGTAAAAGGCTTCAAGTTGCTCTCGCCCTGCCAATGATACTCGAGTATGTACTCGAGTTACCCTGTTTCAAGAAATATGTTGTTCTCGGCATTTTCAACCCTACCAATGTTACTCGAGGAGTTACTCGAGTAACTCACTGTAGTAAGCAAAAAACCTGAAGGTAGTACTCGAATAACTTGATCTATTTTTATTACACTTCACTCGAGGCACTACTCAAGTATGCAGGTATTCAATAACTCATTTTAAGTGGATTACTCGAGTAAGCACTCGAGTATGTAGAATTATTTTTGAAGAAAAACCTCAAGTCATTACCCGAGTAAGCTATGCACATAAATTGAGTTTACTCGAGTATGTACTCGAGTAACATGATAATCAGACTTGAAGTGCTCTCGGCCTTGAAATCCTGCCAACATTACTGGAGTAAAGCATCGAGTAACCTAAAGTTTATTTGAAGATTTACTCGAGTTGGTACCCGAGTAACCTGTGAATAAAAGAGAGCATTACTCGAGTAGGTACCCAAGTAAACATACATTTCCAAAGGTTTGATATTTTGTTTATTCCATGCACTACCCGAGTAATCTTATATTTGTTTGTTGACTTCCAGTTCATCAAAGTTTTTCCGTTGATACTCGAGTATGTACTCGAGTAAACTTTAATGGATACTCGAGTAGCTACTCGAGTATGGAAACCCAGAAATTTAGAAATCATTCAAACGTTTGTTGATTTGTTTCCTATATGATTAACCTTTCTTGTATTAGACTCTTCCATAATGTTTATTGTGGTTATACTAGTTTATGGTGAAAATTTATAAAAATGACCCCAGGAACCCGGCCCGGCCCCGCCGTACCCGACCCGATGGCACGTTTTTCCAAAATTTTGACCAAAGCTATTTTGACTTATTTTCGCCCAAGGAATCCATTTCCGGGCTCGAAATCACCAAATTCACTATCAAATTATGAAAATGCCCTTGACAGCCCCTATTTAGGAATTTCAGTGGTGTTTTCGTAATTATGCTTTTTTGGCCTCTACCGAAAAAGTGCCCAACTGTAACCCCACCTATTTTTGCCCACTGAATCCAATTGAACCATTTATTTCATGAAAATCCAGCTCCAACTCCCATGAAACAGTGCTAGCTGAAATATTCAAGAAAAATGGAAAAATATAGTTTTGTGTTATAACTTTCAAAACTTGTACTTTTCCACTTCTAATCCTTTATTAACTCATTTAAACACTTCTTAACCATGATTCAAAGAAATTTGGGCAGCATAACCCCTTAGGGTTAAGACTTTTCAAATTTACAAAATCAACCAACTAATACCAAACCAAGCCAAGAACAACAATAGCAACAACAATAAACCACAAGAGTTGATGTTCTTAAAGTTACCTTGGTTTTCTTCACTTTCTCTCTTTAAAGCCTACCACCCTCTTTCTCTCTTTAAAGCCTACCACCCTCTTTCTCTCTCCCTTGAGATTGCTTGCTAAACATAGTGTTTCATGGAGAAGAAGAGATTAGAGAGGAGATTATACAAATTGAAAGCCTTAAAACTTGGATCCACAAGGTCTTACCTTAAGATTTCTCCTCCTTCTCTTTAGATTTCCCAAGCTCTCCCTCTCTCTCTCTATATTTGTTGTTTGGATGTGAATGAGCAAGAAAGATGAAGCATGGGCTTCATAAAATATCTCCTATTTTCCTCTTAATTAATAAATTATAGGATAATAAAATATGACATAAGCCTTGTACTTGAGTTTATCCTCTTCCAACTTGTGTCATAAGCCTCCAATTGCAATTAAACCAATTCACCTCTATTTGGTTAGCCCAAAAATGTCCCAAGGGCCCTTCATGCACACCATTTGGTCTTTCATTCCATTAATCAAACTACATGTGCCAAGAAATCATATTTTAATCCAATTTCCACATGTGCTCATATTTTAGTAATTCTTATTTAATTGTTTGACATTAGATGATGCCACTTGGCATGTTTATGAGCCAAGTAATTGTTTTCCCATCCTATTTCTTTTTTCCCACAATTCTTAATTTATTCCACTAAGAATATTCAATTTATACATTTTCCTTTATTTTCCTTGATTAATTGAAATTAACTCCAATTAATTGGAAAATAATTAATCTTGGGCTAAATTGGCAAAATTATGATTTTGCTATCACCTTTGCAATCTAATTCAATTCTTGAATCAATTTGCCCATTTCCTTATGAACATGAATATTTCAAAATTCACAAGATCTAATTTCCATGAATATTCACCATTTTATTGAATTATTCAAATAATTAAAATATATTTTTGGTGAATAAAATTTGGGGTGTTATATACATCAATGGAATTATGCTCAATGCTGTTACACAAGACAGAATTTAAAGAATTACAACATTTCACAACATCCAGAACATAAGGTCCAGCAACCTTCTTACCAATCAGTCTTTTCTTCCTAACATGAAGGTCCTGCATGATACAAATATCAGTGACAAAGGACATAACACAGTTTTTTTGTAGTCAACCGAGACACTGAGATCAAGTTAAATTGTAAACCAGGCACATATAGAACATTGCGAATAACTATGTCTTTTGCAATATGAACATCACCTATATGACTAACAGGCATGCAATTTCCATCAGGTATGCGTATGCTCTTTACAAGTATATTATATGGTTTACAATTACTCAAAATACTCAAATTGCCTACCATATGTATCGTAGCACTTGAATCTGAAATCCATTTATTACTGGGAAATATAAATGAGTTGGGGACAGCCAAACCTGTACCGATCAAGGCATGAAGTGGGCGCTTCATCTTGATTAATAAGATGAAGGAGTTTATGGTACTGGTCTTGTGTGAATGTGGGCATTGCAAGTGTGGGGGGGATGAATTCTCCTCAGCTACATATACTGCATCAGTGCCAATTTGACTTGAATCTCAGGATTGCTTCCCTTTGTTGCCACAAAAATTTAGAGGAAAACCAACAAGTTGATAACATTGTTCCTTCATGTGTCCACCCATGCCACAGTAAGAGTAGTCAGGAACATTATTTCCCTTTTCCTCGTCCTCTACCCCGGGTTCGATTACACACAATCATAACAATACCTTCAGGAGATGGAGCTTTGTCAGTGCTAACGATATGGTGTTGAGCCTTATCCTTAATGATCATATTATATGCATTATTAATACTTGGCAGGGGAAGAAGAAGCAGTGTATGGCTTCTAGCTTGGGAATATGTCTCATTGAGACCCATCAAGAACTGGAGGAGCTTCTATTGTTGGTTAATTTCAGCATATGCTTAGGATGTGGCGCAGGTGCAAGACGAAATCGGAACAAAGGACGATTGCTCCTCCCAGAGTTCTTTAAGCTGAGGGAAATAGGCTATGATAGACTGTAACTCCCTTCACGATCAAGGCCGAGATTAAGTTCATAAATACGTGATTATGTGGAATTAGAGACCGTAAGCTAATTTGGGACTTATTCAAAATTAAACTTCCCAAAATTAGGTCTTACAAAAACTTTTCTAAAACATGTTCAACCATGGTCTCCTATTCACATTTCAACACATAAATGGCCTGTACAGAATGATTTCATCCATAAATATTAGAGTATAACGTAAATTCCTGACACACTTAGGTTCCATATATTAATTAAGGGTTTTACAAGGCAACAATTCCATAATTTGTTTTCTTTAACTAGGGGATTACACAAAACTATACTATAAATCCAATAGGTGTACAAATCCCAAGAAAAATTTCAAAAATCCAATTATGATAACCAACATCCAAAATAAGTAATTCTATGCCTGAAGCTTCATCCACTCTTTGTGACCCGCTTTCCTTTAGATCTTTCGGCCCTGTCTAAAAATTGTTTTTGGGAGAGTGAGATTCTAAGGAATCCCCGTAGTAGCAAGTCACTCATAGTATGTACAATCACAAAGCATGAAAGCAAATCATCACACAACACATAGCAACTACAACGGCAGTTACAACGGCAATGACAGGTATAACTCATGTCACCCTTACGTTTGCTCATGTTGAAGTGCTCACACTGTATTACATAATCACATAATCATATCACATATATCACCACAGCTAGGATCCATATAAAATATTTCACATACACACAGCCACACTGGCCGGATACTCTAATCAGGAATCCACGATTCTACAACACAACCCTGGCAATTACAACGACAGATACAATGATAGGGGTAGATGTGATAATCATCACCCCCTATGACTGCTCACGCTGTAATACACTACGAGAGATAACACATTCACAATACCACAATGGCCTCATGCCAAATATTTACCCAATGAACAATGATAAGTCATGCATACCAAGCATCATATATAACATGAGAGAAAAGTCACTACTTTGGTCCTTCCGTGCGTGTTTTGGCATTGGTCTCTCCCGAATAGGGCAAATGTTGAATCTTATAATTCACAATTAGGGACGAAGTGTCATACTCTATTCAAACACTTAAATGACTTCATATCACTTAGATTGGTTATCATTTATGTTCTTTAGGAAGCTACAAATGCCTCTAACAAAAGCCCTCAAGGGTTAGAAGAACTATCCCAAAAATCCCCTTTTGGAAGCACAAGTACTGATTTTTAACTGTTGCACTCGAGTGAAGATGGCCTCACTCGAGTGATGATGTACAGACATTCAAGTGAAGAAGACCTCACTCGAGTGATGGCCTAATGCTCACTCAGTACTTAGAAAGTAAGGTAGAGAAAATGTTAACCCGAGAGCAATGAAAACTTTCAAAGAAGAGGAGCACTCGAGTAAAACGCCCGATACTCAAGTGATAGCTTAACACTCACGAGTGTTAAGACAGACTCTTGAAAATTGACCACGAGTGACAGCCCGAGATGAGAGTTCATGGTGTCAGATACACTTGCACTCGAGTAAGAGGAGGCTCACTCGAGTAGGAACCCAACACATTTGCAAGTGAGGCAACATTTTTGCCTTTCACGAGGAAGTGCAACAGAAATACCGAAGGCCATAAAGAGAAATGCACTATTGCACTCGAGTGAGACCCATCCTCACTCGAGTTATGCTTATCAGAACCCAGAAAACGCAGAAAAACTGACAGCACTTCCAGATTTTACCCAAGTGATTCCAATGATCCCAAAACCTCAACCAAGGCTATCCCCACATTAATTCACCCAAGCAATCACATGAAAGCATTAAATTTACCAAATTTCTATTCCATTATCATGCTTTGGTTCTAGGCCACATTTAACACAAAAAATCCAAAATCTCTAAACATACCATTTCAATCTCAAATCAATCTATCTATCCAAAACACATACCAAAACACCCATTTCCATACCAACAACATGCCAAATACCCAATGACCCTAATTTTCGAAATTAAGGCCAAAGATTTTAGAAATTCCAAAATTGATCATTTGGCACAAAACATAGATAGAAAGGTTTATTTTACTTACCTCTTCAACTTTTCCAAAGATATTCCTTGATTATCAAATCTCTAAATTTCCTTGAGGGCATAAACCAACACCAATGGCAAATCTACCACCATGAAAATGAAACTCTCATGCCAAGGAGCAAGATTAATGAAATGAGTTTTGGCATTAGAGGTCATTTGCTTACCTTAAATTCAAATTTTTCCTTTCTCTTTCTTGGGCAACAATGGCGCCTAAAGGAGAGAGAAGAGAGAGATTAAGAGAGGTTGAAGATGGAGAATGATGATTATTTTCTCCATGCCCATGCTTCTTCCAGCGAAAAAGAGGGAGGGAGGAGAGAGAAAATAACAATAAAATATACTATTTGACTTTTCCCTTACCCTCTATCTTCATATATGCTTGCCACATGTCCACTTCTCATTGGCTCTCATAAAATAAGTAACTAATTAGTTACTCTAACCACTTCATTAGCCATTTAGTTGCACATCTCATTTCTACTTAGTTAGTAATTAATTTCCTCATTAATCACTGACTAATTACCAGAAAATTTTTCACTAATTTTGGCATATTAATTAAAAATTGCCATTAAACACATAATAATTCCAATTTAAATTCATAAATATCCATAATAATCCTCATTAGCCCTTAATAAAAAATTGGGGCATTACATAGACAACGTGCCCTAGCGTAAAGAATTGATCTCTCTATGTAGCGTGAAGATCCGAGAACCAGAATGGTTGTCAAATTGCTGTTGAAGGTAAATCCAGACAAGCCGTGAACTAGAAAAGAAGATTAGGCCGCTGGCAAGATCCTTAGAGAGTGAACTCAGAAGCCATGAGAAGACAATGGTGTCACACTGATCCCACTGAGCACAAAGGCGTTCATCTTGTTTGTCTCTCGTGTAGCTCCCATCAATGAAACCAACTTTATTCTTCCCACGAAGAGCAATCAGCATCTCCCTACTCCAAATCGAATAATTGTGGGCGTCGGTTAGGATCTGCGAAATCAATGGCGTGCCTTAGGTATCCGATAAGTGGAGATAGAGGGGATCGTGGAAACAAAAGGAGTCACCGGCGGATTTGCTTGCATCCATTTGTGAGGGTAACGGACGATCAGGAGAGTACTGGGGATTAGCGTTTGTGACGGGAAGAGGATATGAAGTTGTGCTAGCCATCGCGTGAGGCTGATAGACAGGAGAGTAGGGTTAATGGAGGGAATGGGCCAAGTGAACTATGGGCCTTCTTGTGTAACGCCCCAAATTTTATATTCACCAAAAATAGAATATAATTAATTGAAAAATTCACTAAATTGGTGAATATTCATGAATTTGGATCTTGTGAATTTTGAAATATTCATAAGGAAATAGGAAAATTAATTCATGAAAGGAATTACATTACAAAAGTGATAGCAAAATCATAATTTTGCCAATTTAACCCAAGATTAATTATTTTCCAATTAATTGAAGCTAATTTCAATTAATCAAGGAAAATAAAGGAAAATGTATAAATTGAATATTCTTAATGGAATAAATCAAGAATTGTAGAATTATAAGGACTTGGGCATAAATCAATTAAGGGGAATTATGGAATTAGTGAACCAAATTTTTTCTTCCCTTCTCCTCCCTAATTTTGGCCAACACATAAAATTAAGGGGAATAAATTAATTTCATGAGCACATGTCCAAAATGCTACAAGAAAAGAATGATGATGACAATCGTAAGGTGGTTATGATATGAAGTATGGACATGATGATTATGGTAGGGTGATGGTAAGGGAGCAAGTAAGTAAAATTATGAGGAAGGATGGCGTAAAGTGAAAAGGTATGGTGGAAGCATAGAGGGAAGCATAGTGGTTGACAAGTGTCACCATGTCAACCCTTGATGAAATCAATGGCTAGGAGGAAAGAAGAGGAATTCAATAAAACACATTCTCTTCCCTCTTCATACAACATTTAGTCCAACACTAGGGAAAGAAGAGAGAGAGAGAGCTTGGAGACCTTAAGAGCTTTAGAGAGATGGAAGAAGAAATCTAAGGTAATAAGTGATTTCTTGAGCTTTTCTTGTGATTTTTGTCATGATATCCTTCTCTAAACCTTGATTCTTCATGAATCCATGATCTTCAAGACTCATTTTGAGCTCAAGAAGAGAGGGAGAAGATGCCTAGAAAGAGAGGATTCAAGATCTCAAGAGGTAATCTCACAAACCTTAGATTTAAACTAGTACAGTGTTGTTGTTAAGGTTTATGTTTGGTTTTGGTGATTTTTGTCAAGTTTGTAAATTTGGAAAAGCCCTAACCCTAAAGGGTTATACTGCCCAAATTTCCTCAAGTCATGATTAAGAAGTGTTTAAATGAGTTAATAAAGGATTAGAAGTGGAAAAGTACAAGTTTTGGAAGCTAAAACACAAAACTACATTTTTGCATTTTTCTTGAATATTTCGGCAAGCACTGTTTCAGGGGGTAGGAACTGTGTTTTCATGAAATAAATGGTTCCATAGGATTCATTTGGCAAAAATAGGTGGGGTTACAGTTGGTCACTTTTTCGGAAATGGCCGAAAAAACATAATTACGAAAACACCCCTAAAACCCCAAATCAGGGCTGTCAAGGGTATTTTCATAATTTGACAATGAAATTAGTGATTTTGAGCTCGGAAATGGATTCCTTGGGCGAAAATACATCAGAATGGCCCTAGTAAAAATTTTGGAAAAACATGCCATCAGGCCGGGTACGGTGGGGCTAGGTTGGGGTCCCGGGGGCATTTTGGTAAATTTTCACCATACACTAATATAACCATCAAAAACACTATAGAAGTGTCTAAACTGTACATTTGACATTCTAGAACCGAGTAGAGAGCTTGAGGGATTGGCACGTAAATCAAGGCACATTATTTGAAGATTAGGAAAGGGTGATTAAGGTAGGGAACTTGCATCTCCTGCATGTATTTGATATTTGTGCTGGTGTATTTATGCATGTTATTACTTTGCTTGATTCTGTGAAACATATATGAATAATTGAAGCTCTGTTTCTGTTTATGCTATGGCCATACGTATGTTGTCTGAAACATTGAGCACGCAGATATGTCATTGTGTAAGCATGAGTTATGTAATGCAAGCACGTCATGCATTAAGCACTTATCTTGCATGCATATTGGTATTGCTTTCTTACTGAGATTTCCTAGAATCTCACCCTCCCCTACCAACAATTTAGACAGGAGAAGTCAGAAGATATGCTGAGAACAATGAAGAGAACCGTATGAAGGGGATTGCAGTGGTGGAACGAAGATATGAAGATGTCTCCATTTCACTAGGATGGATTTAGACACTCACGTAGCGTGTGAGGCTACATTAATTGTAATTATCATGTACGAACCCCTATGGGGAATTTCCGTAATCGTGCACATAATATCAGTATATCTATGCTATTCATGTTTTGCCCACTGAAACTATGTATCGTTTTCCGTAAATACTCCGAAATAGGTGAAAATAAGATGAGGGTGTGACATCTTGACTCCTTCTTGAAGGATCTTGAAAAACAAGCACCGGGTTGATCACAAAATAGGCCGACGACCTTGGGCTTTCTTGATTCCTTCCTGGAATATCTTGAAAAACAACCCAATTGATGGCTCTAGTATCATATAAAACTCCAAACCTCTCACCTTTACACTTCAACTCAAGCTACATAGGAGAAAATAATAATCTCATTCATGAAAATCTCTCTCGTACAAAATCAAATAGTTTGATGGCTAACTCTAACTATTTATATACAATTCCCTAAGTCTATTGGGCCTGACATAACAGCACACATAGCACACATATATCCTGTACACAAACTCAATGAATTATTGAATACACAGTACGAAATAATGAATACTAAAATACTAAATCCTAATCTATTAATTCAATTCTTTACAAATACATATTTGTTTCATAAGGCGACGCTGGTGGATGATTGCTTCTGAACTTTTCCACTCCGGGGCCTAAAATAGCTAAGAGCTCTACTGTGATTTATACACCAAAAATTTGTTGAGCTCTCAACCATTAATAAGTTCTGGTTTAACTTTTATCTTCGAGAACCTCCAGCCCCGTGAGAAAAAGTCGACCTTACACCCCATTTGTTTTTTTTTTTTTTTGAATGTATTTGAAATAATATTCGAAAAGTTGTTCAAGTGATTGTCCTCCCCTTTGTTTCCGAGGAAAAGAAGAAAACAAAAAGAAAGGATCTTCCAACCTTCCATCACATCACGCTACGGTATCAAGAAAGGATCTTCTCTCCTTCCATCACATCACGCCTTGAATCGTATAACCCTACCATTTGATGGATTACATGGGTTTTCTTTTTTTGGCTATCCCCTCCTATTAATATCATATAGGAGTATTATCTTCTATTGTAAATATAAGATAAAATTAATTTTTTTAAAATAAATTAAAGAAGTTAAATAAGTTATTTAATCATATCATATATTATGTATTTTTAGATTATATATCAGTTTATTACTCAAACTAATTAGTTTTGAGAAAAAAATAAAAATATAAATAGTTTAAAATAATTTAATTAACATCTTTAATTTCTTCAAAAAAATCAAATTTATCTTATAATTGAGACCGGAGAGAGTATTATATTTGGGTTGAAAACTCTCACTTTCCTTTTCTAACTGTTAAATCAATATTAAAATGGTCAATTTTAATTTTATATAAAATATTATTTTTATTTTTTTAATTGTGATATTGAATTATTCATATCAAAATTTAGTAATTTATATTTAATTTATTATTTTTATTTGTATAATTTAACATTTTAATAATAACTTCATAAAAATCATATCTAAACTGTTCATAAATGTTGATATAGTGCGTGTTTGTTTAGGCGTTTGGGAAGGAAGATTGGACTTGAACAGTGCTCAATTGGACTTGAACAGTGTTTTAATAAAAATTGGGTGTTTGTTTCAGCGATTGGATTTAAGGTGAAATAAGTCATAAGTTGGAAAAAGTCATAAGCCTCAAAATGAAGCTTATCGGATCTTATTCGCCTGTATGTGTATAAAAAAATATTGATAAGAATATTTTCATATTTTTGGGGATTAATGAGGTACTCAAAATCACTTCTAATCACAAAACTTCTTTTATGAAAAATGTTCTAAATAATTTTCTCTTTCTTTAGATAGTAATCTTCTGCTAATTAGAGAATATTTTGGGATAAGAGTTTAAACAAGTTTTAAGTTTTGTTAATATATGACTGTAGAAATGTAAAGAATAATTAATAATTAATTTTAATCAGTTTATATTTATTATTTAGTTTTTTTATGATTTTATAATCATTTTTTTTATAAACATGTTATAAATTAGTTTCTATATAGTGTTTTTACCCATTAAATTTAGTTTAAATAATTTATTTGGATTATTGGAGATATTATTGAAATTTTAATCGGTTTATTTTGTTAGATTTTGAGCTATGTGAAAATATAAGTTATGATTTAATATTTAAATTAGAGTTTGATATAATTTATAAGATTTAAGCTTGAGGTGTACAGTAGAAAAGACTTTTGGAGTGTACCAATTTAAATTAAAGTTTGATATAATTTTATTAAAATTGTACCATTACCAAATTTTCAAAGTTAATTTTTGAGAAAATTATGAAATAATCCTTCCGTGTGTAGATATATTTCCAGGCCCCATTGGCAATTAAGTTGCTAATGATGAATTTTTTCACAATTATCTCTTCATTTTTTCATTTTTCATAATTTTTTTCAATTTTTTTCTCTTAATTAATACAAAAGTCACTTATACAAAAGTCAAACCAAACATCCTAACTTTTACATAAGTTACTTTAAATTACTTATCCAATTGCTAATCCAAACACTCATAATTTTACCCAATCTAACTTTTTTCCAATCTTAAGATTCCATAAGTTTAAGTAAAAATAAATTACTTATCCAATCGTCAAAACAAACACACCCATAATGAATAGAAAAGGAAGATGAGAAAGGAAGGGGAGAGGTTCCAAACCGGTACCATATAACCTTACCCTTTTTAAAATTTGCCTAACCCCTCTCATCATGAGCCCAAAAAAGAAGGAAAAAAGAGGTTGTGTGCTTTACAGGACAAGTTTTAAAATCACGAGACGATCGTAATTGAGGATGATAGCAAAAAAAAAAAAAAATCCATTAATATGCATACATGGAAGACGAAGGGGAGATTATAAAACATTGGCAAAAGAGGGGGGGGGGGGATTATAAAAAGATTAAATCTAAATATTAAAAAAAAAAAGTAAAAAGAAAGTATACGACAGGAAGGGAAGGTATTACAAGTAAGAGAAACCATGTCCCAAATAATTACAACTCAAAACACAATTCTCACGACACTAGAATTGAGCAAGAAACATAAAGATGACAATATGAGTCAAGTAGAAGAGTTTCTTTCTTTCTTTCTTATTTAATTGCTTATTATAAGTTCATTAACACAAAACTCATCTTATATTTAGCTCACACAACATAAATCACTATTAAAATGTTGTTTTTTAAGACTCAAGTAATCATTCCAAACAACTTCTTTAGCCTTCCCGTCTTTTACCAATGGCATTGAGACCCTTTGAGGTGGATGAGTGATGCTACTAAATTTTAAATAAGCATAGTAAGTGTACGGATTGTTGGAATAGTATAGTACTAAATTAAGGTCATCTCACAGGGATCTAAAATAATAGATAATTATACATTAAAATTCTCATTTTCATTTAAGTTGAGCAAATCAAATAAGGAAATTGAAAGTCAATTTAAACAAATTCAAAAGAAAAAAATATAATGATTTAAAGATTTCAATTAATACAAACAACCTAGAGTGGCTAATCCCTTCTTTAAGTTTTAAAGCATGTATTTACCCAATTAAAAGTACTTAATGGTAAATTGTTAATCTAGAGTTTAAATGAATATAAGTATCTTCCAATCACTTATACTCCCCTCTCAAGTTAAAATTGTTATTCCTAACTAATTTACTCAAGAGATAATAAATGTCCAAATTCACTCTAATATGATTATATGGGTCCAATAGGTATATTCCTATCCTATTGACAAATTAGAATAAATTCTAATCCCACATTACTTAATCTTTTAGTCTAATTAAGATCCCTCTTCCAAACCTAATCTAAATTCCCCAAATTCATATTTAATGGTGATCAAGCACTAAGTAGATAAAATATATAAGATAATGTAAAAAAGAATAACAATAAGCACAAATTAATGGGTTCATACATGCTCAAATTCTCAAATATGTTCATAACTACTCTAGGTTTAAAAGAAATTAGCCACACATCGCTTTAATCAGAATCATCATCTCAATAATAATTAAATTAAGTTCAGAACCATGAAAATCAGAGGAAAAAGGAAAATAGCAGAGTACAAAAAACCAGACCGGACCAGCCGGTTCGACCGGTTGAACCGGTCCCTGGTCCGGTTTGATCAGTAAACCGGTCAGACCGGTGGAACCGGTTGGACGGGTCAAAACTGATTAAAACCGGTGGTCCAACCGGTTGACCCGATTTCTTTCTTTGTTTTTTTTTAAAAATTTTTCAAATTTTTATTTTGTGTTTTTTGAAGGCAAAATGGAAAGTTGAAGACTAAAATAAAGAGAAAAATAGATAAAGAAAGAATAAATCTAAAAAAATAAAGAAAATAATGAAAAAAATTATTTAAAAAGATATAATAATTATAGGAAATGAGATATCTTTGCATAAGTATAGGTATTATAACTAATACTAATAGATTTTAAACATTTTTTTTCTAAAAATCTTTATTTTTATCTATAGAAGTTTAAAAATATATTACTCCCTCCGGTCCTAATTATAGGACAATATTTTAAAGTTGATCTTGGTCCTAATTATAGGACAAAATTTTAATTTTTGTCAATTTGTTCCCAAAATACCCCCATTGCTTTAGATAATGGTTGGATTGCCTCATGATAAACTCATGTAATATTCCTAAATCACTCCTATTAAATAAGCGCATTTTTGGAAAATCAATAAAATTAACTAATTTAACTACTATCCTTAATTTCTCCAAAGTTAGGTAAATATGTCCTATAATTAGGATCGGAGGGAGTAATATATATTATCACTAATAAATTATAATATTTTAATATAACCGGTACAACTACCGGTTAGACCCCGGTTGACCCATTAACACTTGAACCTATACTGTGACCGGTTCATTGTCCGGTCCGACTTTTTGTTCCTTGGAAAATAGTACTGAAGCTCCTCCAAATTGAATTGCAAAAATTCCCTAACAGTGGTCCAAGCTCCAGCCATTGTCCTTGCTTCCCACCATTCGGTTCTCTGATTCAGCTCCAAACACCCACAGTTCAGCCTTCAACCTCTCTCGCTGCCGCTCGGCTCTCTGGTTTTGAATGCTGAAGATGATGATTGATGAATTGCGGCTGTCTCTCTTTGTGTCTTAAGTCCAACGCCTCCTTTCCATAGATGATGAATATCAATTCTCCATCCTCAGTCAATTCTTGCGGCTCCTTTTCTTTCACTGTGCAGCTATTTTTTTCTGCCTCCCTTTCCCAATCGCTGCTCTCTCGCTCCCGAAGAGGATAAAAAAACAAATCACCCAGTCAAATATATTGCGGCTGCCCTCCTCTCCTCTCTTTTTTCAGCGCCTCTCTCAACTGGAGATGATCCAGATTCAATATTTGCGGCTGTCTCACTTCTTTTGCTGCTCTGTCTTTCTTTTCTTTGGTACATTAGGTATCCAATTCTCTATTGCCCATAGCTCCTTGACCCACCTCCAATTGGTCCTCTTCTTTAGATATTAAATTGACAATAAAAAACCCCAAGCCCAAAACTCTGATGTCTCTTCCTCTGCAGCAAAACACGTGAACTCCTTTTAATCATTAAACTTGATTCATATTTGGCACCCAAACCACGTCACCTGCTGTCAATACTCAATATTAAAACATCAATGACAATATAAGTATCTAAGTAAAAAGGTAAGATGAAAAACAAAATAAAAACAACTTCTTCTTTTTTTTAAAAAAAATTTATCTTATTAAAATTAATTATTTTAATTCTAAATATTTATAATTTAAATCCCACAAATAATTCACCACTTTGATTTGATCTTTTCATAATAAAATCTCATTGAATCTTCTAAAATTGCATAGATAATTCTCTAATTACCTTCAAAATATTTTTTAAATGTATAAAATATGGAGTTATTAATGATAGGGGTGTTCAAAGTGTCCTGGTCCCGGTCCGGGACATTTTGATCCCGGGAATTTCCCGTCCCAGCCGGGACCGGGATCTATGGGACCGGGATCGGGACCACATGTTGTGATCCCGGTCCCCATTTTTTTTATTTTTTTTTAAATTTTTTTCTTAAAAATTAAGTTATTGTTTTATTTTTGTATTTTTTATCCCATAATTTAAGTTACCATTTGATAAAATGTGTATCACATGCTTAATTGGAGTTAAACTATATATATATCGTGATACTAATGCTACTATATAATGTATAAAAATAATAATAAAAATGATGAAGGTGATAATAATAATATAATAAAAAGCTATTCTTCAATTCTAGATCAATTTTTGTGATTATTATGACCTTATTAGATGTTAAATAATTACTTTAAACACTATATTATAGAAAATTTAACTAAAATAATAATATTTTTTAAATTTAATTTTTTTTAAAAAAAATCGGGAATTCCCAGTTTGATCCCGGTCCCGCCCGGGATTACCGGGACGGGGACCAAACCGGGACCAGGATGCAATTTGCATCCCGGCCAAAAACCGGGATCGGGACCGAGAGTGGTGGATCCCGGTCCCGGTCCCGAATTTAAACACCCATAATCAATGAGCCCCTTGATGAGTTGCCATTGTTATTGTTGTTGGATGTACCATTCTATACCTACATATAAGTCATGCTATACCTACATATAAATCATTTGTATATCATTTTCACATACAAAGGAATGTATTAAATTGATAAAATATTCTACATTTGCCCTTATTAAATTTTTTCTATTTCTCTCTACTTTATAAATTCTAATTTTCACACATCTCTTTTCCATATCTCTCTTTCCAATAGAAATTAAATAGGGATAAAATTGAAAAAAATATCATTAATTACCCTACAAGTGACTTATATTTAAATATACTACTATAGATTCAAGCATACATAACACTTAATAAATAACGGTTACAATGAATAAACATCATGTATATCGAGACGGAGGTTATGCAAGAGTATATAACACTAAAATATGATGGCTAAATGTCAACACCCATTTCCAGTTCAATAATCGGAGAATAATAAAGACGAAATTCCATAGGCATACAAAAAAGTACAATTATACTGATAAAAATATTCTTTTACAATTCCGTTATCGTTCGCTGACGGAAAACAAAAAATACAGTGAAAATTTAATATTTACAAAATTTCTTCAGAATATCCAAAACATAGACTATATTATAACCATGTTCTTGACCTCACCTCGAGACACGTGCCGCTCACTTCCCGGCGTCAACGTCCTTGCCCTTTGCCCCATTGGTACCCGCTGAGGTATTTGTTTAAAAATAGGGTGAGATTCCGAAGAATCCCCGTAGAGACATGATATCGTTCATAGAGAATGGGAAAAGTAAATATGACATGCGCCAAGGTATGCACAAATTAATGAACAATATAAACACATCATCATCATGTATATATGAGTAGAGCCCAGCCCCACATTCTATTTCGGTTGATCATCCGCCAACTCCCAGTGTAAGTGCACACTGGCACTAACAACCTCTCTCTAGGCAATTCATGTTAATTAATAAAGCGCATTTACAAACAATGGCATCCACACAATCATATAACTATAGCACAATGTATGAAGGATAATGTCCCTACATCAATGCTTTCTAATCCTTTTTTCCGGTGTGTCTCATAACGTGTGTCGTTCCGGCTTTCAAATCGGTCCTAAAATATTAAATGTACCATAAATTGGTCATAACCTATCCAAATATCATTTCAGACTCTTTCATAGTGTTTCTTGTGGTTATATTAGTCTATGGTGAAAATTTACCAAAATGCCCCTGAACCCCGGCCCGGCCCCTCTGTACCCAGCCCGATGGCATGCTTTTTCAAAATATTGACCAAGGCTATTCTGACTTATTTTCGCATAAGAAATCCATTTCTGGGCTTGAAATCACCAAATTCACTGTCAAATTATGAAAATACCATAGACAACCCTTATTTAAGGATTTCAATGGCGTTTTCGTAATTATGCTTTTTCGGCCTCTACCGAAAAACTGCCTAATTGTAACTGTAACCCCACCTATTTTTGCCCACTGAATCCAATGGAACCATTTATTTCACAAAAATCCAACTCCTACTACTAGTTCTGGTGTTGGCCGAAAATATTAGGGAAAAATGGAAAAGTGAGGTTTTGTGTTTTAGTTCCCAAAACTTATACTTTTCTACTTCTAATCCTTGATTAACTCACTTAAACACTTCTTAATCATGATTTAAAGGATTTTGAGCAGCATAACCCTTTAGGGTTATAGCTTTTCTAATTTTTACAACTCAACCCAAAAATCATAAAAACCAAATAACAATTACTAACAACTCAAGAAGGTAAGTTCATGAAGTTACCCTCTTTGGCTTCTTGGTTTCCTCTTACTCTAGGCTCCTCTTCCCTCTCTTCTGGATCTCAAAGTGTGACTTCACCACCATGGATTCATGAGAAACAAGAATTTAGAGAAGGATTCTAAGTAAATGCTATAGGAAAAACCAAAGAAACCTTACTTACCTTAACCTCTTCTTCCTCCTTCTCTCTAATCTTCAAGAACTTCACAAGCTCACACTCTCTCTCTTTTCCTTATGTTATGGCTGAATGTGTCTTGAAAGAGGAGGGAGCAAGTGTTTTATTAATTAAGTCTTCCTTCTTCCTAGCCCTTGATTTAATCAAGAGCTCACAATGTGACGGTTGTAGTTAATAACCATAATTTATTTAATAATAAATATGACGGTTTTTACGAAAGAACCATCATATAATACTTATAAACATTTCGCCTTCCAACATCTAAACTAGGGCATCCATGATAGTGTCAATGACTTTGTTCGGCGCTATAACGATGGGCAATGGTGGAATTGGAGCATGATGGGCACCTGCAAAAACATCAAAACACAGAGAAAAAACACACAAAAAAAAAAACTAGAGAGCACGAAAAAATGATGAGGTAAAATTGTGATTTTTTATTCTTGTTTTATTGCTATGGCAATAATTATGATTACACTAGATTATATAGACTGAAATCAATATAATTTTTTCTCATAATATTTAGCTGCTTGTTGAATTACGATGTACGTAAATGTTCACCCTTTCACGTTCCTAAACTTTAGCAAGTTTGTTGAAATTAGATTTGTTGAATCAGATTCAAGATTCGCTTGTGTTTTAATATTTTCCAATTTTACTATATATATATTCTTATTTTCATATTTATATTGTTTTTTTACAGTTACGGAAACTCAAAAATACTAATACATGGTCAACAATCTACAACAAACGTATTGGAGAACATTGTAAAAATTTTTTAATAGGCTTTCTTTTAGAATTCAAAAAATTATAAAATAATGTTCTAGATTGTTTAAGTGATTAATTTCTTTTAAATTGTATGGTATTTATCTATAATGTATTGAATTTTGAATGCTATAAATAAAATTTTTTATTTAATATTATTATCTTGTTATTACCAATGATTATATTGTGTTTTATATAATCAATATTAACAAAAAAACTAAATAAAAACAAACAATAAAAAATAACTATATATAATAAAAAATAAAACCAATACATTATAGTTATTAACAAATAACTGTTATATATGCTATCAAGTATCAATGTATAGTATGATTTAAAATTGGGAGCTATATGCATATATGATAGTTAGGAACCACAATTTATGACCGATAATAACTATCATATATCGACAATTTTATAATAGTGATAGTAAATCTCAAGTATTTTAAACACATGAATGAGTGAAAAAAAAAAACTACTATTCTCAGCCTTCAATATAAGACCTAGTTAACTAAGTTGGGAAGATTAAAAAAACTAAATAATTTATTGTTAAATTTTTTATTTTTGTTGTGTTTCTCTAAACTAATTTGTCGAATTCATAAACTGATAAATAATCTAAGTATTTGTGAAGGATCATAAAATATATGTTATAATTAAATAATTTATTTAACTTTTTTTAATTTCATCAAATTAATCACCGCAATTGAGTCTTATTTTAAAGATTAGAAATAGCATGATTTATTCAGAGGAAGCAATTATAAGCCAAATGGGATTACCATTATAACAAGTTATCAATAATCCTTGAAAGGTTATACACAATTTTAAGAACGCACTACTATATATTTGCTCAAATATGATGCTTAATAAGCCGTCAAGTAACTTAAGGGAATACTTGACATTTAAATATAATAATAGTCAAATATTTATTATATAAAAATCAAAAAAATTATTAACACATTTATTTTACAGTTGAAACAGTCAAAAAAATTATCACTGTCCCAATCTTTTTATAAACTCTTCCTCGATATTTTTCCTTCACCTCCTCACAATCTTTAACACCGTTACTTCTTTAATATAACTATTTTTATATTTTAACAATTAAATATGTTTTGTCAATATTTAATTACAAAGTCACTATTTAAATATGATGAATCAATATTTTCTGTTAAATGAAACTAATCGCATTAAGATTAAAGAGCTAAAAATATATTTTATAAATTAAAGAGACCAACTGGAAACCCGTAAATTTAAAGGATGACCCATATACATTCTATATATATATATATGAGAGGATATCTTCTCACATTAAGAGTTAAATGGTCTTTTTACTTCTCAATTTAAATTTATTTTTGTGTCAGAGAAACTTAATCGAATTTTCAGATTCTTAGGCCAGAATGTTTATTAAATCCAGATTGTGATTTGAGTGAGATTTTCCCTTTCTATTTTAAAACTAATGCAGTCCATAGATATCTCTACTGTTTTTTTTTTGTCATCAATTTTCAAACCAATCTAAAAGTTTTGATCCCTTAAAAGATAAAATAGTTCAGATTTTTACTAAATTATATGGACCCACATTTTAAACAGAATAGAATTAAAAGATTAAAACATATGTTTGAAATTTAAACGACTAAAACCAACACGAGAATAAGTTTAAGACTAAAGATTGTTTTAGCAAAAAAAAAAAAAAAAAGAGCATTGTATATTGCTTCAGGGAGCGAGCGAGCAGAGGCTATAGGTTTCTCTTCCGGTCCCTTAATTCCCTTCTCTCCCCAATCATTAATGTGGCTCTTCTACTAAGGGTAAGGTTGGGCTCAGTTAATTAGGCCCAAATTAAATTGCTGTTTATGTTTGGAAAATTGCTGTTTCGACAATAAAATGATCATGCCCCATCGAAGCCCATAAGTATTAAATATTATTAATAATGTGCGTGAGGTGGGTAAAGCTTCTCTTGTTTTTTAGGCCAGTATGATTTAAAAATTGTAAAAGAATGAATTGCCATCCGTGTGATTTTCTTTCATTAAAAGTTCGGTCTTAAGGAGGAGGGTTATATGTTCCCAAATTTTCGAAGGCAGAAAACCGGCCCCAATTAACAAAGGGTCAGGGAAGGACATGAAGGGAATATATGGTCCGTTTTATATGGCCCAAAATAATCAACATATGATGAGGAGTGAGGGGCATATATGGGCCATTAAGAGAAATTAGGCTATTCAAAGCCTAACTATTGATAGAAAGAAGTCAGTCCATGTTTTCTAAATGGGTTTGATGGAAAGCAAATATTTCGTGTCTATTTGGATTAGTGGCAGAAGTTACTTTTTTATAATGATTTACGGTGTATAAGATAAATATGTGAGATAAGTTCTACCTTGATTTGAGTAAACATACTTTTATAATGCCAACTCAAATAGGCACGAACATATTTGAGAAGACGGAATATACTCTGTAAGTGCTTATAGAGGTACTTATTAATCACCCATCAATAAGGTTCTCATATCGAAGAGATTAGAACTCACAATTTTATAGTTATGAGTCAACCTCTTTATTAACTGAATTAACCTTTATGACAATTAGAGGAGTAATTGCTTGTGTATTTTTGAACTTTTTTGACATTATATTTGAAGCATGTTGGGAAGATATGAGAGGCCATGAATTGTCGTTGGCCAGAAACGTCTAGTGGGACCCACCATATGATCTGATGACGTTACAGGAACAACAAAAATCAGGGAAACTTTCAGAGATCCCTTGACCCGGTCCACTTGAACTGGGGAGTGGAAGTTGAAAAATTGAGTGGTACCTCATCCTTTTCATCTGATCTGATAACAGTACATAGAAAAGGCCGAAAAATCATTGCATGAGGGACATGAAAGGTCCGATAGAGGTTTGTGACCAATGGTCAAACCTTAACCCATAAACAAGGAAAAACAAACAGAAAGAAAGTATCCCCCTTCAATTTCTCCGTATATAAATAACCAAAAAAAAAAAAACATCTCCATCTAAACTAGAGCTAAGAATACGGGCTCGATCTAAACGGGCAGGCTCATGTAGGCCCGCTTTCTAAAAAATTCTCAATTTTTGAAGCCTGCGGCCTTATAGGGCTAGCTCTTCACTGGCTCGGACCTAAATGGGTCTAAACTCATTTTAATTTTTTTTAAACAATTCTTTTTCAAATTTTAAAATTTATTTATTATTTTGCTTTAAATTGAGATACATTATTTTTAAAATTCATAAATTTTTACTTAAAATAATTATTTAGTATGTGTTCGGGTGACCTCAAAAAAAGTGTTTTTTAACCCAAACCTTGGTTTTATGATGAAAGCAGCCGAACACCACAAAAAATATGAAAATCCCATTTTTTTTTCCCAAACCATGATTTTGGGGGAAAAAAGCTATTATCTGTGGAAGCTATTTTCAATTGCTTTGCTAAGAAAATTTTGACCGTTGGGAGTATTATTACTCTGTGCCCCATGTCCTTTTCTTAGATTCCCTTTTCTCTTTCTCTTTCCCATCTCACTTTTTTTGCCTCTCTCTCTCTCTCTCTCTCTTCTCTGGGCATCTAACGCAAGAAGAAAAAATAGAAGAAATAAAAGTTTTTTTTTTTTTGCCAACAAAAGGGATAAAGAATAAAGAATAAAGAATAAAATTTAAAAATGAAATAACGTCATGGAATTAAAAATTTTATAATTTGGGAAATCAGTATCTATTTAAAATGAAATATTATTTTTTTCATAATTGACAAATGTTATAATTTTAAAATTTTTTAACAAATTTATTTCATTTTTTGTATTTATTATGCAATTTAATGTGAAATAATATTTAAAATATAATCTTATCCTTTATATGTAATTATCATAAAAATTAATATCATTTTTAGTCATTTGACCACGAAAAAAGCTATTCTGATAAAATCATCCAAACACTCTCATTTTATTAAAATCAATTTTTTCCCATAATTTATTCTCCTATAATCTATTCTCCAAAAGCTATTCTCTCCAAAAGCTATTCTCTAAAAGCTAATAAGAACACACCCTTAATGTCCAAATTTGCCTCTTTTTTAAAGTTTAAATGAATAAACTATTGTAGAAAATAAAATAAATCAAACAATTTAATAAGTGTTTGCCTATGACTAATACTCTATTATGTACTTAGATGTCTTTCATATTGATAATTTAATATAATGATATTATATATATATCAATTTATTTTTTTTAAATATTAAACGGGCCTAAAAGGGCCGGCCCTATAGGGTTGTAGGGCCAGCCCATTTAGGCCCGCTTTTTGTTTTAGCTTTTAAATCATAAACCCGGCCTTTAAATAGCTCGGGCCTAAATGGATCGGCCCGATTTCTGGACTCTAATCTAACCCTCTTTTTATAATTTCCTCATTTCTGTTCTCCATATCACATAAATTAGTCATCACTCTCTCGCACTCAAAACTGAAAAAAAGCGCAAGTGACAAACACGAACGCCTGCATATATATTATTAGTCGACCATTACATTAAATGAGCACACAAAACTACATTACACCATATGGCGGCAAGTATTATAAAGAAAACAAAAGACCTAAACTTATAATCTATGATAACTAATTATTTTTGAGTTCTTATGGGGGGCACTTCCCATGTGTTGCTCATGAGTGGAAGGGGATGGGGGAAGGTTGATGGCATGAGTAGGCAGAATTGGCCTGGATGGAGTAGGTGGTGGAAAGCTAAGGTTATTTACCAACAAGCTGTTGATTGAAATAGAAAGGAGAAAACACAAATTCAAATATCAAGAAACACACCTGTTGGAAAAGATGAGAATCTTTTGCGCTGTAAATCTTAAGGGAGGAACCCTTGATCTAATAAAAAAAACAAGGTTCTTTTAACTATACTACTAGCTAGATTTTAAAAGATAAAGTTGTAGTTTTCTAGAATTAAAATAAAAAATAGTATATTTGGTTCTTTCGAACTTCTGAGGATATGGAGAAACTTGGGGATAGCTAATAACTTGTTAATTACTATAAGATTGCTTTGTAATTGAATAATAACACAGGTTTATTGAAGAATTAAAGTTTATTACAAGAATTTTGTTGTGAATAGTTTGTAGAACCTGTAAATTACTTGAATTGAACAATTGTCATTCAAAACACATTTTATTCCTGGGCCAAAAGAAAAACACAAAACACAATTTATTATAGTACTCACTACTCCTTATACAGTCTGGAGTAAATTATTAAAAAAAAAGTTATTTCTAAAAGGGAAAAAGACAGAAAAGGAATTTTGAAATTGCAAAATTTCAAATCATATTTAGTATTAAGAGTTGATAAGGGAATGATGAAACTTGATAAATAATCCACAACTCATTTTTTTGGGAAATACATGATTTGAAATTTTACAATTTCAAAATTCTTTTTCTATCTTTTTCCCTCTTTAAAAAAGGTAATCAAAATATGGGAAAGAAGATTTTACGAGGGTGTTCCGTAGAGTTGGGAATCAGGGCTGGCCCGGCCCTACAGGGCCGGCCCTTGACGGGCCAAGGCCTAACAGGGCCGGCCCTAAAGGGCTTGGGATCAGGAAAATTATAGTTTTTTAAGGCTCGGCCCGAGAGCATCAGGGCCAGGGCCGGGAAATCCTTTTCACAATATTTAACTATTTTTCCTGCGTATTTTCCCCAGAGAGATATAATTAGTAAATAACAACGATTAAAGTTCTAATTTAATACATAAATGTGATCAACATTAAGGTTTAAATAACACGTCTCTTGCAACAAATAAACACAGTTACTAATGTATAATCAAAGGTAAAATCATATCCATAAATAACTCACACAATGGATAAAGTATAAGAAGACAAGAAGCTAAATACTTTAACCTCTAAACAATATAAGTATGATGATTATCATTTTCACCTTCTTCGCGACTATCATCAATTTTAAGGATATTTGATTGTGTTTTACTTTGAGCAGTAGGTTCAGGTAGTCAAATAATCACAACCTCCATAAAAAACCATACTCTATCAGATATAATAGTATATAATATGATTTTAGTCTAAATAGGCAGAACAATATGCTCAAAAATCATATTATGATTTAATTAGACAAAACAATATACTCAAAAATCATATTCTGTACAATATGAGGACATAATGACATATAGATTCAATAAGGTAATTCAAAAATGTAACATTATTCCTTTCCAAGTAAAAAAAATAAAAAATAAACGGGCCTAAAGGGCCGGCCCGAAGCCCTCCAGGGCCGGCCCTTTTAAGCCCAACTTTCTTTTGAGGCTACAATTTACTAGCCTGGCCCTTAAAGGGTCAGGGCCTAAAAGGGCCGGCCCAACGGGCTCGGCCCGTTTTCCCGGTTCTAGTGTTCCGCCCTCTATAATGGGATCTGTGTGTTTGCTTCTGTATCCTTCAAACTCTTTGGATGCTGCATCCTTTATACGACACACAAGTGAATGAGAAATATACCGTTGCTTCTTCTATCTTGTAATTTTCTTCTTTTACCCTCCAACTTTCTTATTTCCATAATATATCTATTAAACTTTAATTTCTCCCTCTCTCATTTACTAAATTTTTTTTATCAAATTACCTTTATCTTTTTTTTTGGGCAAAAAATACATCTATATTTGAAATTACATAATTTACTAAACTTAATTTCCATTTTTTTAAAAGAAAGAAAAATATAACTAAAACTTTAAAATCTTAAATCAATCTTATTGTTTATAATAGTATAGGTACTCACTACATTTAAGTAGCACAATTACAACTTATTTTAAAAGAAAATCACCCATTTAAGATTTTAAAATTTAAGTAATTTTTTTTCCCGTTTTCTCTCCCTCTATGTGAAATCCTAAAAAGAAAAGTCAACCTTAACAAGTACAGATGTACAGACCTATAAGAAAAAGTCGACTTTACCCTCATCTTTGTGAAACTATTAGTTTATTATTACATGGTGAACTTTGAGAAGTGAAGGACCAACGCCTTTGGTGCAGTGGTCGTTTGTGTGGGTTTAGTGCCCCCCGCCCCCACTTCACGGGTTCGTAAAAAAACTTTGAAAAGTGGAGTAAATTAGTATATAGCTTTGTTGAATTTGTCTTTTTTTTTTGGTTACAAACAAAAAGTTGAACTTGTTGAAGTTATATAAAAACTTCATTTATTTTAGAGAAAAAGGTAAAAAAATATCACTTTAAATTTAAAATCCCAAATCAAAATCAATCTTATTACCTTTAAGAGTATAGGTATTGACTACACTTAAATAATAATTGATAAATTATTTTATTAGAAAATCACAATTGAAATTTTAAAGTTCAAGTAGTTTTTTCTTATCTTTTTTTTATTTTAATATATATATATATATATATATATAAAGTTTGTACTATATTTTAAATAAAATTTGGAAAGTCGTATAAAATAATAAAACTTGCTTCCTTTGATTCCTAGAAAAAACAAAAAGAAAGATGTTATGAATATTATGATTATATGGATATCCATAGTTCTTTACCTCCCGTCCATATTGAATGGCATCATAACTCGTAACCTCCAAATTGAAGAGTTTCTTTTTTAATAACAAGAGAGAAACCTAATCAAACCCCTATGGGATTATTCCAAATATTCCAATCGCTCAACAATATCTACATGAGCGCCTCAAGAGCTTGAACCACAACATGAAACCACGAATTGCCTCCAATGCCTTCTTTGCAAGCCAATCAGCTGCCATATTGTATTCATGATTTATGTAGGAAATGTTAGTCTCCCATTCCCTACTCATGAACTACTCAATCTCATGGAGAACAATCTGGTCTGACTGGATCTCTGTATACTCTGCCATCACAAGCTCAACGGATGTGGTAGAATCGGATTCTAGAACTACTTTTCGATAACCCAGGTCCCATGCAAGTTTAAGACCGTGAACACATGCATTTAGCTCCGCCGATAACATATCCCCATCGCTTAGCATACAAATGAAGCCAATGATAAACTCTCCTCCATGGTTGCGAATGAGCCCTCCACATACCGAAGAATTATATAGGTGAGAAAAGTCACTATCAACATTGATTTTGATCCATCCCTCATCAGGTGCGTCCACCTCGCAACACGTGCAACCTGACTTACTCCTTGGATCATAGACCTAGCTAAATGAGTACTTTTAGCTCGTATACACTCCAATAACGCCCTCGTACTTGCCATGATAGATTCGTTAGATACTCGCTTCTTCTCAAAATCTGCTAGATTGCATCGGCGCCACAACCACCATCAGATGACAACAAAAAGAGCATTACACTCACTGTTCTTGCCTGTTTCCGGACATAAGTTCCACCATAACCAGTCTGTAAAGCCAAGGGTACAAAAACGCTCCCACTTCTCATCCGGAATCAACTTTCTCCATAAAATGCGGGTATCTTTACACTCATGGAACACATGGAGCATGGCTTCACTATGATCGTGACATACTGGGCATCTGTCTTCTGTAGCTAAACCTTTGCAACATCTATTCACATTAGTAAGTAAGCTTTTCCTTGCTGCAAGCCAGACAAGCATCTTACACCTTCAGAATAGGAAATCAAAATTATGGCCACTGGCAATTTAATAAATAGAAAATAAAAGTTATATGGCTTTTTGGTATATAATTTCAAAATAGGAAATTAAACTTATATGGCTTCTGGCCATATAATATCAAAAAAGGAAAGTAACAATGTTATATGATTAAAATATATGTCTTCAGCCCATACTAGAAAGTAACAACATCAAAAAAAAAAAAAAAAAAAATCATCGGTGCTGAGGAGGATCTGAGTAGGTTGGTCTTTTCTCTCTCTCGAGTAGTGTGCATCCTTCTTGCTTTCGTATGGGTGATCAGAGTAGCCACCGGAAGCTTCCACCGGACCGGCCGTCGGACATTCTCGCTACTGGAAGTAAAAAAAAAACGAAAAATGAGTCATCATCTCAAGTGATTACGGACATTCAAATGACAGAAGAAGCATCTCCTGAGAGTGATATTCCCATGGACCATGAGGAGTATGGACAGGGGAGGAGTGATACAGCTCAGGGGATTAATGTATCCTACAAGGCATCATTGCTTGGATTCAATGGAGTTGCAAATGGGGGAGATTTCTCAAATGATGAAGATTTATTATCAGATGTTGTCAACATGGATTGGGAAATGCCAGAACCATCAGAGGAAGTTCTGGCCCTTATGAAGGAGCATCCAGTAGTTCTAGTAACAATAGAAGAATATAACGAATGGTGTAGGCCATGGAATGCAGCGCTCATTATCACTGTATTGGGAAAAAAATACAACGTCTACACGCTGAAAGCACATCTTAGCCGGATTTGGAAAACTCCACACTTTGATATTGTGGACATGCCTAATAACTACTTCCTTGTGCGTTTTTTACAGAGAGAGGGGTGGGGGCAGATATATCAAAAAGTCTTATATGAAGGCCCCTGGGTTGTGCAACAACATTCGATATTGGTTCAGAAATGGTCTCCCCATTTTGACCCATTTAACAATCCTCTTGGAAGGATAGTGACTTGGGTCAGGATCCCAAACGTACCAATGCAGTGTTATAATCGGGAGTTTATTACCAGGCTAGGGAATTACATAGGGAAAACAATGAGGGTCGATTTACTTACACCATCGTCTACGTCTGCTGAATCAGCTCGAGTTGAGCGGGGGAAATACGCCAGGATCTGCGTTGAACTCGACTTACAAAAGAAGCTCGTTTCCAGGGTGATTGCGGCTCACGCGGTGTACCAGGTGGAGTATGAAGGTCTTGGATTGATCTGCTTCTCCTGCGGTCGGTATGGACATCGAAAGGATAGCTGCCAATGGGTATATAGTGAGAGGAAGACGCCGGATGTGGAAAAAGAGGCTTCCAAGCCAGATTCGGATCAAGAACCAGACACGGTGAAGAGGACGATGGTGGTGTCTGCGCCAGGGACGTCGTTGATTAAGCCAAAGGTGGAGGAGAAATTTGGGGAGTGGATGATTGTGGGTAGTGCAAGGAAGAATCGGCTTAATAGACGGCAGCCTCATGGAGGGAGACCGTCGGAGCAGGGTAATCGAGCTTCGGGTCCGTTCGGCCATGGCGGGGGTCGACCCTCCTCGAGATTCGCAGCTCTAGCGGAGATGGGGGATGGTAGCGGCATGGCGGAGGAGGAGCAGGGCCAGACCATCATGACGCATCGGGCTAAGAGTAGGCGTGAGACGGAGAGGGTCACGGGTGCAGGGAAAGAGATGAGCTATGGTTCAGTGAAGGGCTCGGTCAGAGGAGACGTTGGGAGTGGGGATGAGACTCCAGCGCATCAACGGAAAGGAGGAGTTAGAGGAAAGGGAAAGGCCTCAATGCAAGCTTATGGGCCTAAGGTAGGGAGTAAGGCCCAAGGCCTCAAAGTGGGTTATGAAGGAAAAGAAATAGAGAGGAATTCGGTTGGGCCTTCAAGGAAGAGTATGGGCCGTAGGGAACACCTTGTGGTAGGAGGGTCTCTTAGCCAAATGGACTCTAGTGTGGTAATTCCAAGACAACAAGTTGAGGGCCAAAATTATCAAACTCCTCTACTATTAGAAGGACCCAAGGATAATGCCAACACTTCTCAAAATGCTTTCTCAAGAGGACAAGGTGAACATAGTGGCGGTGGTAATCAAGACACATCTCTTATGTTACCCCCATTATTGGAGGATGATATAGGCGATGATTTTATGGAGGCAAACATGAGTCCAACGGATTTAATTAATCCGATCGGCCATGACACGAGAAGTCAAGCGGCTCTTGGTGAAAGGTAATTTTTTTGCCTTGTTTAATTAATTTTTGTAGATATGATAATTGCGTCCTGGAATTGTAGAGGTGCTGGGAATAGAGCTTTTCCTAACACTGTGAGAACTTTAGTTAAGAGTCATAATATTGATATTATGTGTCTTATTGAAACTCGGATAAGTGGTAAGAGAGCTGAAGCGGTTAGTAGGAAGCTGGGGTTCTCAAATTGGATTAGACTTGAGGCTTCTGGCTTCGCAGGGGGCATTTGGATTTTTTGGGATGATAATAATATTCAAGTGGATTACATTACCTCTTCCACCCAATTTGTTCATTGCAAGTTGCTTGATAAGCGATCAAATGATTTCTTTTTTGGGACTTTTGTTTATGGGGAGACTGGGTGTAATGGGAGAGAAAGGCTGTGGTGTTCCTTGCAGGACATTGCAACAGAGATGACTGAGGCCTGGTTGGTTATTGGAGATTTTAATGCTTTTTTGAGTCCTGATGATAAGCTGGGGGGTGCTGATCCATCTATTAGAGCTATGACACAATTTTCGGATTGTGTCAATAACGCACATCTGTTGGAAATTCCTATTGTGGGCGATCGATTTACCTGGGAAAAAAGTGGAGTTAAGGAGAGGATTGACTGGGTGTTTGGTAACCTTATGTGGGAGTTGAAGCATCCTCAAAGTAAGGTTTTCCATAAACTTAGGTATAAGTCTGACCATAGGGTTGTGCTAGTCTCTGATGGTGCGGCTCCTGCGTCTCCGTTTGTCAAACCCCGTTTTAGTTATCATCCGGCGTGGGTGTTGGAAGATAGCTTCTCTCATGTCGTTGTTAATTCCTGGGAAGGTAGGAGTTGGGAGCAGGGAAGGCTAACATTTGAAACTGAGGCTTCTGCTTGGAACTCGAATGTTTTGGGTAGCCTTCCTAAGAAAAAGGTAAATCTTCTCAAAAGATTGGAGGGCATTGATAGGGCGAGATAGGATAGTCGGTCTAATGGCCTTTTTAAACTTGAGAAGAAGCTTTGGCAGGAGTACAGCAAGTTATGTGCACAAGAGGAGCTCATTTGGTTTCAGAAGTCTAGGTGTAAGTGGCTTGCATGGGGTGATCGTAACACTAAATTTTTTCATTCCTCTGCTATGATTAAGAGAAAGAAACAGCGCATTGAGGCTATCCAAGATGAGGAGGGTCACTGGGTTACTGATCAGGATAAATTGAGACAGATGGCGGTAGACTTTTTTAGAGACCTTTATACCAAAGATAACCGAGTTAATGATTCCAGGGATTGGATTGCGCACTTTCCTCCACTTCAGGACAGAGATAATGAGTTGATTCATAAGAAAGTGGATGACATTGAGATTAAAAATGCCGCCTTTATGATGGGCGCTTTAAAGGCTCCTGGTCCGGATGGTATGCAGGCGCACTTTTTCCAAACGCAGTGGGATCATATAGGGGACAAGGTCTGTAGTCTTATCCGGGAAGTATGGCATGATCCTGGGAAAGTTAAAGATATCAACCAGTCTCATATTGTGCTTATTCCGAAAATTGATAATCCTATGACTCTTCGGGACTTTAGGCCTATTTCTCTCTGTAATGTCATCTTCAAAATTATCACGAAAATGATTGCAGAAAGAATGAAAAGGGCGATGCAATACCTGGTCCAACCCCAGCAGTGTGGGTTTATTGCTGGGCGTCAAAGTAGTGATAATGTTATTATTGCGCAAGAAGCCATTCACACGATGAGGAGCCGACATAGGAAGAAAGGTCTCGTGGCCATTAAAGTTGATATGGAAAAAGCCTATGATCGGCTGGACTGGGAATTTATCAAGTCAACTCTTGTTAGTGTTGGGTTGAAAGAAGGAATGGTGAAGCTCATTATGGCTTGCACTTCTTTGGTATCAATGAAAGTTTTGTGGAATGGAGTTGAATCAGCCGCGTTTCGCCCGACACGGGGAGTTCAACAGGGTGATCCCCTTAGTCCTTATTTATTTGTCCTATGTATGGAACGGTTAGGACATTTGATAAATAAGGAAGTACAGGAGGGTAACTGGAAGGGTCTTCGGTTTAACCGGCATTCCCCGGTCATCTCTCATTTGTTCTTTGCGGATGATCTTCTTCTGTTTGGTGAAGCTACTAGGGATCAGATTGATGTGATGAGAGACACAATGAAGGCTTTCTGTGAGGTTTCTGGCCATCAAATTAATTTGGTCAAGTCGAAAGTATTTTTTTCCCGAAGGGTGCACTTTAATCACGCCGTTGAAATGAGCCATTATCTTGGGATAGGGATCACGAGTGACCTTGGTAAATACCTAGGGATTCCTCTGATTCATCGTCGTATTACTAAGGCTATGTTTTTACCTATTCTTCAGAGGGCGAAGAAAAGGCTATCCAACTGGAAGGGGAGATTACTTACCATGGCAGGAAGGGCTGTTTTGATCAAGTCTGTCTTGGCAGCTCTTCCTAGTTATCATATGCAGACCATGTTGCTGCCTAAAGGTATTTTGCAAGAATTGGAAAAAGCGAGCCGTAATTTCTTGTGGAATCAAGGGCAGGAAGGTAGGAAAATGCATCTCATTTCTTGGGACCAGATCAAGCAGAACAAAGAGGATGGGGGGTTAGGTATTAAAGACCTTCAGCGCCAAAATAAGGCTTTAGTTATGAAGCTCTGCTGGGGCTTACTTACCAAGGCTGATCAATTTTGGGTTCGGTGCGTGCGAGGCAAATATGGATGTGGAGATGGGGATTACCCAATTGTCTGTAAGAAACATAACTCATCGAGTGTGTGGCGTAGTATCTCTGCTGTCTGGGACACATTTTATCACGGCATTGGTAGGATCTTGAAGAGTGGCACTACAACTAATGTTTGGTGGGACTTGTGGACTCCGCTTCAGGAGCCATTAATCCATTTTGTTGAGAGTAATCTTCACATATTGAATCCAAGTGCAAAGATTAGAGATTTTATCTTGGAAAATGGTATGTGGAACATTTGCAAGTGGAGAGACTTCCTCCCGCAATGGGTGGTTAATATCATCAGTCGGATTGAACCTCCATATGGTCAAGGGGATGATCCTTTCTGTTGGAGGGCTGCTTCAGATGGTAATTTTAGTGTCCGTACTGCTTACACCTTTTTGTCTGGTCAACGGGTTTGTCATCGGCCGAGCCTGTGGAAGAAAGTGTGGAAGCTGTCTGTACCAGAGAAAGTAAAGATGTTCTTATGGCAGGTTATTCATGAGAGATTACCTACTAACTCACTCAGAGCTAGGAGAGGGTTGTCAGCTAGTGAGGAGTGCCCTTTTGAGTGTCACCATCCAGAGACTGTTTTGCATATTCTGCGTGATTGTGAGATAGCGAGAGAAGTTTGGTTACATTTTCTGTCCCCTAACTCTCGGTTTAGATTTTTTCGATCTGATTTGAAGGTATGGCTTCAGGAGAATATGTCAATCCCATTGGGAAAGACTTATTTTCGGCGTTGGCCCTGGATTCGGAACTTCAGTATTATCTGCTGGCTATTATGGAAGAACAGATGTCAGGGTGTCATGGAAGGAGTTCGGCTTCAAGCAAACGAAATCATTCATGGCATTATGTACCAACTTATGGAGGTGCAGCATGCGAGCTTTTCCTTTCTGGAGGAAGGGAATACTAGGTGGAAGCCACCACCGGAAGGATGTGTGCGGTTGGATACAGATGGATCAGTCAACAGCCAGCAGGAGGCGGCGTGTGGAGGAGTGATTCGAGACCATAGGGGTAACTGGGTGCTGGGATTCCAACGGAAGTTGGGGTTTGTTCCGTCAACAACTGCGGAGCTTCTTGCTTTACAGACGGGGCTGCAGGTGTGTAAGCAATATGGAGTGCAGAAGATCATTGCTTACACAGATTCACTGGAGGCGTATCAACTGATACTACGAGATTGTGGACTTAGTCATCCGTACAGGACTGTGATTAATGCAGTGAGAGATTTGATTTATTCCGACTGGGATGTGGAGCTGAGATATGCGCCGAGAGAGGCAATCAGGTGTGCTGATTTTCTGGCTCGCGATGCGCAGCAGATACTTCAGAGTATGGTAGTTTTGCCGGTCCCTCTGTCTGGATGTATTTCCATTATTAGGGAGGATATTACTTCCACGTTTTGATGGTTGTTGTTTTGTAATCTGTAATTTCCAAGTTACCTTGGCCACTTATTATCCAAAAAAAAAAAAGAAAGTAACAACATCAGTAAAATAAAAAACTAATGAAGAGATTTAAAATAATATAAAAATAAAAAATGATCCCCAATATTAGCCATGAAATCTGATATTTAAAACAAAGGTAAAGGATCCTTTCAATTCCATAGAATGGCATAGAATATTTTAGATAGATCAAATAAAAATTCAGTAGGATCAAAACTTTATCATACCTTCATTTGAGACTCGTGCTGATAATGTATTATAAAATAAAGGGAAATATGATAAGAGAAAAGAAGAATGAGTAGGGAATTATTGAAGCATTATCACGAATTTAAAAATATCTTAAAGTGCACCAAGATAAAGCCGAAGGTTCTAGGAGATGGTTGGAGTTGCAGAGAGAAGGATGTCGGTTCTGTGGCCGGAGGAAAGGAGAGATGGTGGTGTACAGAACGGGGGAGAAGGTCGGGATTTTTTCCCCATTTCCCAAACAAAAATTGAGGGTGGATTAAAATTAAATTAGGTGTTGTGTTTTATTGGTTGCTCAATAATTATTTTTATGTTTTAAAATTTAAGTATTCCTTGTCAACATTTAATTGATGAGTCAGTATTTTCCGTTGAATAAAAGTAACAGTGTTAAATTGAGGGATTAAAAGTACTATTTTTAAACTTAACGGATCAAACTCAAATCTGATCTAAACTTAAAGAATAAATATATACTTTAGCCACATAAATATTATATTCATAACAACTAAGCACAAGCATTTTTTAACCTTGATAATTTTTCAAGCTATAATTGAAATTAATTAAAAAAGTGATTATAAGAAGCCTCTTAAATCTACGGTGCCCTATCTGTGGACACCTAAGGGCTGTTTCTATTAAAAATAATTCAGAAAAGTCAATAATAAAAAATTATTAAAAAATTACATAGAGATCAAATATTTTTGGGTGCATCCAACATTAAGGAATAAAAAAATAACCTTTAGTGTACTGTATCAAGATGCATCTAAAAAATATTTTAAGGTTTTAGTCTGTTTTCATATATCACATAATATTTTAGAATACTGGATACACATGAAAAAATATTTCATGGCATTAGACTCACCTTAACTCTTTTCCTTAAATTATTATTGGATTGAGAGGATTCAATTATGATTAGATTTCTTATGTGTTTGGACCGTGTTTATGATTGGATTAAGTGGCCTCTTCTCTCTACTAGTTGCAATGAAAAGTGCAAACAACCCAACTGTCCTCCTTATGGATCCCACAAATTGGTTGATTCTAAATGGGATTAAATAAATAAATAAATATATATATATATGGTGATTTTACCGGTCGATTCGAATAGTGGAGAATTCCTAGGCGAACAAATTGAAACTAAAATCGTGTTCCCAATTTGGCGCACACGGTGGGACCCATTTTCCGTTTTGGTTGAAACAGAAGGGGGTGTGTGCCCGCGTGTTTGAGAGGGAGAGCTATATTATTCTTTTGTACTAATTGGCAAATATTAAAAAAAAAATGCGAACATTGAAAAAATAAAAGGGCGAAAGAGAGATCAGCTCGCCTAAAGATAATGAGTGATGCTTTTCCGCGGTCAACATTATTAGAGTGTTTTTATATCACAAGGTAATTAAAAAATACTCCATCAGTCATTTATTATAAATTTTAAATTTGTGATTGGAAGTGCTCAAAATAGAAACTTCATTTTAAATTTATCTAAATATTTATTGCATATTTTTTCAACTTTATCCTTTATTGAATATATTTATTACATTTATTCCCGCTTATTTACTCTCTTTACACATAAGAGTATAGTTGAAAAAAGAATACAAATATATTATCTTTAGCTAATTTTAACTGCTTTTTTTTTAATTAACATAAATCAGTTATTCAAAGCTTGTAACAAGAGATGGAGGGAGTATAATGTTAACCCGTTTGATTTGATTCTAGGAGAGGAGATTGCATGTAATATTGTTGTAAGAAGCTGATTCATATGTTTGATTATACTTATATAATATAAAGAAGATTGTATTTTGTAATGATGACTACACCTAATAAATATATTGGGATTACACTCTGAAACTCATGCATAAGGATGCATCTTCCTCATTTACAAGCTTAAAAAAAAAATATACTATGGCCTAAAACCTTGTTTTTCTACTTTCTCTTCAGTCTGTTCTAGGCTTCCTACCTTTTCCACCGACGTCTGGGTTTCATATTTTTTTTCTTTTATTTCCCAATGAGATTGGGTCTCAGATTGTCTTCTTTGTTACTCCTCTAATATGATTTATAAGTTACTTTCAACATATTTCACTAGAATTAAAGAAAACTTTAAACCTCATTAAATATGTTTTAAAATTTAATAACTTTTTAATTTTTTCCTTATTAATTAATTTAATATACACTCTATATTAAAAGAATAAAACTACACAACAATAGATAAAGGATAAAATTATACATTCATATGAAAACCTTAATATGACGTATAATTATAAATACGATAAAAAAAAAATCTTTTCACTCTATCTTTTAAACATCACAAGAAGGCATTCCTTTCCTCTTGGTTATTCACTTTAATCACGCCCTTCGTGGCATCACTTGTGTTGTTTATGCTAGGCGGTTCCAAGTATCTTCTTGATTAGTGGTTAAATAGATTATAGAAGTAATTTTGTCCCTTAATTAATAATAAACGATTAGTTGTTAAAAAGGTTCTGTATAGTCGCTCAATTTAAATTAATAAAAGTTTTAACTACATAGGGATAATTTCGTCCATTAATTTGTTATATACACATATAGGTTTATTATATATTTTGATGAAAAACGCAATTTTAATTCATTACACACACACACACACACGACATATGGACAAGATAATTTTTGTCTATAGGTTTTTTAATTCTACCTATTCACATGTTTCTTGTAATCCAACTAAATATTTATATGCATATACATAATTTTTTTTTCTTGATGGCTTACCAAAGAGAATTATGTAAACATAATTATAGTATATTCCTTATAATTTAGTGGTGCTTTTTTTTGTACTTCACAGTTCGCCTCGGTGCGAATAATTTCCCTCTGCTAGGGTTTCTTTTCCCTTTGCACGAATGAGAGCGCCGACAAGACGACATCAAACGCTGATTGAGTGTCGACGGCTCGTCAGTGCCCATAGGGTTGTCTTGCCCCTTCAAGTGGGGTTTCTTAGTAGATTTCCTCTGTTGTGGCCGGAGGACGCTCTGGTTGATCTCGAATCCGGTGACGGCAAAGTGCGAAATTGCAAGGCGGAGGGATATGAGGAGGGATTCACCCCTCAAACCCCTTTGACGGAATCCGCCGATGACCTCCGTTGGGTGCCCCCATGGCCTTCGAGATTGCTCGGTGACTTGAAGCGACGACGCTCTCCCTTTCCTAGTGCGCAGATGGTACCGATTAAGGATATGAAGGCTGAGAGGAAGGCTTTTCCGGCATCTGCTGGCAGATCTGCGGCGGAGACGAGGCACACGCGACATCGGAGCACAGTGAATATACAAGTAAAATCCATGGAGTTAGAAGGCCTCTCTGTCGGAGGATTCTCAGGTGAGGGTCAGATGATGAGAAATCAGTGGATAAATAGGAATTGGGGTTATTCATACACCCTGAGGATACCACAGGCACCGGAACAAATGTGGTTAAAGGTATTTCTTTGGTGGTATTTGGATCCTCGGGGTTGTGATTTACAAAAGGTTCGATTTTTTCCCATTAATGATTTACTGTGTTTGAGATTTGAGATTGGTTGGTTAGCCTCTTTAGGAGTTAGATTATCTATGTTTAGTTCTGATGCTAATTTAGAAGCCTTGATATCTAATAGGGTTGGGATAAATTTATATGATTGGGTGGTGGGTTATCTATTTTCTCTGGTCTGTTGCTATTATGAAGCAATATGCCTTTCCCAATTTGTCTGTGCTCTATTTGAACTGGTGCGGAAGGATATCTGGTGGGAAAGAACCGGTTTGACCTTTCTAAGCCCCAATACCCGATTTCTGCATATGTCATCAAGTGCTAAGTATATTTGGTCGAGGGTTGCTGAATGTGGTAGGGAGGTCATGAGTTTGGTGGGTCTACTAGTTAAGGACTGTGCAGTAGATAGACAAGTGACAAATATTATTCTGGTTTTGTACAGTATGCCTGTAAGCATGATTCATTTTTGGTTCAATATGTGCCTGTTCGGTGTGGTGATCAACACTGTTCAATATAGGACACATCAAGGACCTGTTCAGTGTGTATGGCATTTCTGCTCAACCTCAGTCTGGAGTTGGGTTTCCTTTCCCTTTTGTCTATTCTATTGTGAGTTTACTGATAATTTGTTGAATGTTTTCCTCCTTGAGTACAATTTTGTACCAAGGAACCTGGTTAGGAACCTCTCTTACAGGTGTGTTCCCAGGGAAGCCGATTTGGTAGTCGAGAGGAGTGCCAAAGCTTCAATGGCAAGGTCTTGCCCATGTGTTTGGGCATTTCGACCGTTGTTCCAGATGCAGGCGTATGCATCAAATGATGTGGATGATATCTTAGTTTTATTTTTATGTCTTTTCTATATTGAACTCTTTTATATTTGCTTATCTAGTCTGTTAGGAAGGTACTGGGGAGTTACTTCTTCATTTAATTTGTTTGGTTGTTGTAACTTTGATTATGTGACATTGTATCTTTGCTATGTTTAATTCTATTAATCTGGTTGTTGGCAAAAAAAAAAAAAAATCCTTATAATTTAGTGAACCAAAGGGCTATTACTTACATATCACAATGTAATATTTGTACTAGTACGGTCCCTCTTTTAAAAAGTGTTTTTAGTCTTTTTTTTTTTAAAAAATAAGATACTCATTAATTTTAAAGAATATCAAATAATATTTTGTTATAAAACGGTGGTAGAAGCCCAAAACAAACACTAACTCAAAATACTGTACTCCGGATAGAAATTAATATTAGATTAGTATTTAGTGTAGTTTACGAGGATAATATTGAAAATCATTTTAATGTTATAACAAATTTAGAGAATTTTACTATTTTTTATTGATACGGGTGAATTAGCAAGAAGTGGATTGTATTTAATATTTTTAAGTTTATACTTTTTTTTATTTATAATCTTTATAAATAATTATAATTTTTGAATTTTTTAAATAAATATTATTTTCTATAAATTTTTAATTCTAATTATGTCATAAATATTTGGTAACCATGATAAAATGACAATAAAGTTTGGCAATATAATTTAAGAATCGAATGAGGAATAAATTTCTATACTACGGGGCCTACTACATTCCATTTTAACCTTTCCACACAATATATGGTATGTTTGATATCTCAAAGGTGTGCTATTTATCAATTAGCGCACAATCATGCATATAGATTTGGAGTATAATGTCTATTCAAGGAACAAAAAATCAGACCGGTCAATGAACCGGTCACGGAACAGGTTTAAGGGTTAATGGTTCAATCGAGGTCGAACCGGTCATATTAAAATATTATAATTTATTAGTAACAATATATATATTAATATATTCTTAAACTTCTATAGATAAAATCAATTAATTATGTTAGATTTGATTACTTGAATCATATAAAATTAATTGACTTAAATATTATATATTATATGTATATAATATATAATATTTTTTTATTTTTTTATTTTATTTTTTAAATTTTTGTAGTCTTGAAATTGAAATTTTTTCTTATAATTTAGTAAAATATTATAGATTGTATGTATATCAGTCTAAATCTATGGTTTTCTTTCTTTTTCAACCTTTTTTTGAACCGGATATCTCATTTTTCAAAAAAAGAAGAAGAAGAGCAAACCGGTAGAACTACCCACAGGTTTTCTGGTTTTGGACCGGTTTGACCGGTTTCCACCGGTTCGACCTTCTCCCCCTTTGAAACAGCAAACCGGACTAGACTGAGGATCGGTTCACCGGTTTTGCAGTCGGACCAGCCGATCCGATCTGATTTTTCACACCATGGTTTTTTCACTTATCATAATAGATTATAGAATTTTTTTTATATTATTTTTTTAATTAAGATTTTAATATCATTTTCCTACTTTCCATTTGAGAAACCAGGTAAGCTTGCCAAACTCTATTCATCAATAATTTCTTTTGAGAAGGTAACTTTCCTGGCATCATTCCCCAGCAAATCCTGGGAATTTAAAAGATATCTTTTCACACTTAAAATTTAATTTAATTTAATTTTGTTCTATGGGCCATCAGTGAAATTTCAAAATTCTTTAGGGCTATTAGATACTCTATTAAGTTGTTACAGTAGAGGTGCAGCAAAATTTTCCCTTGGAACATAATAGCGTCATCAGAAACGGAGTTTCCTAAAATCTCCCGCTCAAACCCGTAAAAGTTGACTAATAATAGATGCTCATGCTCCATTAATTATAGTTATAAGAGCTAATTAAAAACTTGTTTTAGTCTCATTTATTAATCCTTAATTTTTTTCCTATCTCATTAACTAGTTTTTTTATTAATATTATTGTTGGTTTTTATAATTTTGATGGACTTTTGGTTTTAGTTCTCATCCTGCCTTTAATTCTTTTTATAGGAAACTGTTTTTTTTTATTGAGTAAAACGAACTAATGGTTAAAATTAGTTTAAAATAATAAATATATTAAAAATATCATTTTTTAAAACATCCCTTTATTTAGGAAAATGACATATGAGAGAGAATGAGTAAAAAATATAAGAGAGAATTGACAATAAATGATTAAATAAAAGAGAATTAGTGGTGAGTGGAGATAATTAATATGAAGATATGTATTTAATAGGAATATAAAAGGAAAAAGTAGTACATAAGGATAAAGTTGCGTATATTAAGAACCGACCTTAAGAAAGAGAAAGTTATTTATAAAAAAAATTGGAGGGAGTAGTTTCAAATAGTTGTTTTTGATCCTATAATTTGATAAGAACTTGGCATAAGTTTCACGACTGATTCTTATACTTTTAATGAGTTTTAGTTTTGGTCTTTATACTTTTCTAGTCCTATTTATAATCATTTTTAATATATTTCATATAGGCAAAAAAGAAATCTCATTAACGCTATCGTAAATTTAAATAACTTTTCAATTTTGCTCCTATTTAATATACAATATATCACATGAATATAAAGTCAACGTAATAATAAATGAATAGTATAATTGTACATATATATGAAAAATTTAATTATGTGATTATAAATAAAACCAAAATAAACTTTCTATCTTTGGTCTATAAATAGGACCAGAGGATTAACAATAATATTAACCTTTTTAAATTACTTTTATGTTCTTTCCCCAAAAAATTACCTCTATATAAGAAATTACATAATTGACTAAACTAAATTTCCCTTTTCTCTCCCTCTCTTATGAAATTCACCAAAAGAAAATAGAGGATGAGAGAATCTAAATCCATATTTTTTTTTACCCACAAAATTTAAATTTCATGTTGCTTATATATATAGAACCAACCCTATATAAAATAATGTTGCTTTTAAATAAGATTGGAGGGAGTATATTATAAAAAGGAATTGAATGAGCATTGATTAATGAGCTTAATTTAGATAAATATATATAAACACCTCCTAACCAACTGCTAAGGCTGTAGTTGTCAATTAATTAAACACAACTACAAGAGAACTCGTTTACAATCATATAATTGAATTACTTGCTAATTTACAAAGATGATATATGTATATATTTATAGATTTAATGGTCATAAAGCTAACCGTTAAAATTAAGGATCCAACTTCCCTCCCTTTGTGGCTCCCGTCCTTAGCCTTTCCCTTGCCCAAACTACACCGTTTTGGGTGTAAATTGGGAGGGGGCTCCGCTCCCCCCCCCCCCTTTTTGTGTGGAAAATAACATTCAAACCTTTGAAGTTTTTTTTTTAGTAGCACCCAATATTCTAAAATAACTTTTTATGCATTATGTACTATGGAATAATTTTCAGCAGCCCCAATATCTAGCAAGCTATACTCTAAAGTATTTCTCCAGTAATATTCCATATCCTAAACTAAATTTTAGTGCATTCAACACTCAATATTCTAAATTGCCACTAGAAAAACATTTTGGAGGTTGCTTGTTGCAACTAGAAAAATAATTTAGGATATTGAATATGATAAAAATTAATTTAAGATATAGACTGTTAGTGAAAAAATAGTTCTGGATGCATCTTACTAGATATTGGGTGCTCCTAAAAAATTATTTCATACTTTATAGTGCACAAAAAATATTTTAGAATATTGGGTAGTATTGAAAAAAAATATTTCAGAAGCTTGAATGTTATTTTGAGGGGGGGGGGGGGGGGGAAGGAATGCCTTCTCAATAACAATGTAGCTTTAGATAAGGAGAGGCCAAGACAAAAGCGGGTGGAAGGGAAGCCGGATCCTAAAATTAAAGCATACCAGTCAACAGTTATATATGTATATATAAAGTAATTTACAATAATTAACAATTAAATAAAAACCATTTGGTTAGTTGGACATTTTGGGAATTCAGAGTTTCAAACTTGAATTGAAACCGACCAAACCAAATTAAAGGAGCTTCAAGCAGAGGTCAAACACAATAGTAAGTTTATGGTGACCGCTACAGACCGATTTAACAAAATCGATGGTTGTTTGGATGATTTCACTTATATTCTCTAATCCATGATGAATAATACTCAATAATCCCAATCTATGACAATGTCACCTTCGTGGGGTGTTTCCATTAATCCATACATACCAACTAGTTCTACTAAATCCATTAAACTCGATTTTCCATGTTTTGATGGCACAAATGCATTGAACTGGATATTTAAGGCCAATCAATATTTTTGGTATTATGATATAGCAGACTCTCAGAAGCTAGCCATTACATCGGTTCATCTTGATGGAGACATCTTTTCGTGGTTTCAGTTGATGGAAGAGAATAGACGCATACCACATTAGTTTTCCTTAGGTCAAGCCATTGAACGACAATTTGGCCCATCTCTATTTGACTGTGCAAGATCCCAACTCTTTAAACTCACACAACAGGGACGGGTGGCAGCTTGGATACTTATCATACCCAATTTTTAGCCCTGGCCAATCGTATTGAAGACGTACCAAAAGCGGCACTACTAGATTGTTATATTGGCGGCCTATTACATGATCTTTAACGTGATGTATTGGTTCACCGAGCGACACGGTTCATTCTGCCATGGACCTCGCCTGACTATTTACTCGCTCTGGATTAGGGGGTTGTGCCACCATAGACTTGGGCAGTAGACCATGTACTCTGGTTGGGGGGAACCAAATGGGGACTGCCTCAATTGACTCCAGGATTTCATGCTTCCTCAACATCAAAATACTACTGCTGGTAAGGCAAATTTACCCCCACTTCTGCCTACTCCTAAACTCCCACCTATTAAGAAGATGACTTTGGCAGAAATGCAAGTTCATAGTGAGAAAGGTCTCTGTTATACCTGTGACGTGAAATTTTTGTCCACCTACTGTTGTCCCAATAAACAGTTGATGATGTTAATAGGCAATGATGAAGTTGAACCCACTCAAGACTATCCTATCCCTCTAAGCGATGTTGATGCTTCTTTGCATCATCTCTCTCTTCATGCTTTGAAAGGCACACATGGTCCTGCTACTATCCATTTCTCTGGGTCAATTCAAGGTACACAGAGATTCAAATACTACTCAATGGTAGCAGTTCGGATACTTTTATACATCCTCGCATTATTCACCACTTGAAATTACAAGTGGAGTCCACGACTCCCATTAAGTTTATGGGTAGTACAAGGCAGATTCTCACTAGTATGGAACGAGTTTCCCATATTCTGGTTCAAGTGTCTGGCCACACTTGGATTTTTGTCTTTTTCATGTTACCAGTCACGGGAGTTGATTTGGTGATTGGGGCTAATGATTGGAAATATTAGGGCTTCCTATGGCTGACTATAGTACTACCACGATCAAGTTTCTTAATGACGGTGAATTTGTTAGTCTTACAGGGGCTCGTGGTCCTTTGCTTTCACTTGCACAGTTCAATCATCTTTTACCCGATTCCAACGGACTGATTCTATAGCTGCATATTTTGTTCTTCAACCAATGCAAAACATGTGCAGCTCTACTTTTTCTACTGTGGATCTACCCAACGATCTCATTAATTTTTTAACTCGGCTTGACTCCATTTTTGCACTACCACACAGGTTTCCGCCAAAGCGTCCCTATTCCCATCGTATTGAACTATTGCTCGGTGTGCGTATTGTCAAAGTTAGACTGTACAGATGCCTGGCCTCCCAGAAAACAGAGATCAAAAAGTTGGTGCTAGAGTGTCCTTTGAATGGTTTGATCACTCTGAGTACCAGTCCATTTTCTGCTCCAGTAATTTGCTTAAGAAGAAAGATGGTTACTGCAGGTTCTGTGTTTATTACCATGCGTTGAATGCTGCCACGGTTAAAGACACTTTTTTGATACCCACCGTTGATGAATTGCTCGATGAACTTTATGGTTCTGTTTTTTATTCGAAGCTTGATCTTTGCTCTAGTTACCACCAAATATTATTGCGTGAGGAAGATAGGGAAAAATTGCATTTCGCATCCATTCAGGGTTATATGAATGGCTGGTAATGCCCTTTGGATTAACTAATGCGCCGACAACCTTTTAATCTTTGATAAACACCGTCTTTCGGCCATTCTTGCGTCAATTAGTACTCATATTTTTTAACGATATACTTGTCTATAACGCGTCATGGACTGATCATTTGAGGCATCTGGAATTAGTTCTTTAACGATTAGTTGACCACAATTTGTTTGCAAAGAGATCCAAATGCTTTTTCGGACAACAACGCATCGACTATCTTGAATTCTTGATCATATTGTTTCAGCCGTAAGGGTGGCGATGAATCCGAACAAGATTAAAACGGTGCAAGATTGGCCCAGACCAAAGAATGTGACCCAGTATTTGCCGTTTAGCTTTCGCAAGCGCACGGGTCGCAAGTGATAAAGTAATAAGTAAAGATCATTCTCACGAGGACTATGATGAAAGTGAGCTAACTAATATAACCATATGTTCAATTAGGTTGAATGGAATCATTTGGAATTGAGTTTGTTAATTAAGAGAATTTGTGAAAAACAATAAGGTAAAGCAAAGGTGATTATAAAATTGATTCTACTTCAAGGTTTAAAGGCTTAGGATTACTTCTTCCTCATTGTACTTCATAAAACTATGCAATTTTCACTTATGCTAGTTGTGTGAGTTCATATGCTAGTCAAAGATTCTAAGATCATCAATCAAGCTCTCTCAAGTCAAGATTGATTTTTAATCTTCATTAACAATATTCAATCTCTTGTCTATCATTAATGAAAATCATCTTTTCCAAAACAATTCTTCATTAGACTATGCTAGGTTGTTAGATATATCTCTATTCTAACAACAAACCATCCATTTAAATCTTAAACTTCAAGTCTAGCATGATTTTTCTCAAGTTCTACAACCAAAATAGCTCTCTTAAGTATCATTCAATTGAACCAAACTAATCATGTGGTGATCAATCACAAGATAGTAGTTAAGCATGGAGAAAAAATCAGCATATATTCTCAACAACTAGCAAAGGCAAGAAAATATAGTAGTTTTAATCCATACAATGAGTAGAAGTAATTCTAAATGAGAGTTTTAGCCACTCATAATCAATACAAACCAACAACTCAACATAAAACTCATGACCATATCAGCAAATGAGAAGAGAAGAGGGGGAAAACCAGAAAAAGAGAAGAAAATCTTGAATTTCTCCAAGAATCTCCTCCAAGAAGCACCAAAATCCTCCTCAAGCTCTCGAAGAAGCCTCTTTGTGATTCTTGAGCTCTTCCTTGTGCAGAATCCCTCAATTTCGGCGCCCCTTAGGTTAAAAACACAGCTGAAGCTTCACTTTTTTAAAACGCACAGTTGCAGTATCGCAACTTTGCTTTCGCTTCGCTATAGCGAACCCACAGCGTACGTGGTTAGAAGGGCCTATTTTTTATGTGTTTTCGCTTTTGCTTCGCTGTGGCGTAGCAAAAGCGACCGGGGGCACCTTCAAGCTACTTTGATCTTCCTTTTTGACTTTTGTTCTTCTTTTCTCCACCTCCAAGGATCAATGTAAGCTTCCATTTCTTGTCCTCATCCTCCTAAAAAGAGAAGGCTTTTATGAATTCTCAATTAATTCACAAATATACCAAGACTTTCTTTGATTTTTTGCTTTATACTTTGATATGCACATTTTCTTCTATACACTTCTTTCAATATACATTTTGAACCCAAAAGTATGGAAAAAGAGAAGAAAATGTGTTGGAATGTTATGAATTTCTAAGAGTCAACACCCAGTTAAAAGGGTTTTTGGGCCAGAGTGGCTATTATTGATTTTTCATCAAACAATATGCCCAGTTGACTAGCCCACTAACTAATTTTCTGTGTAAAGATGGTTTTCATTGAACTTCCGAAGCCCAGCACGCATTTGACTCTTTGAAACGGGCTCTTACACAGGCTTCGGTGTTGACCTTACCGGACTTCTCCTAACCATTCATTCTAGAATCCGAGACATCGGGTATTGGCATTGGTGCCGTGTTAATCCAACACAAGCATCCAATTGCATGCTTTCCGAAGAAATTGTCGCTGAGAATGCAATCCAAATCGGTTTATGAAGGGAGTTATATGCTATCACTGAGGCCATTGCTAAATTTCGACATTACCTCTTTGGCCACTAATTTGTCACTTGAATTGATCATGCAAGTTTGAAACACATTCTTGAATAAACAATTCAGACACCAGAGCAAGCAGCATGTCTCCCTAAGTTATTAGGCTATCGCTTCTCTGTTGAATATAAACCTGGCAAATCGAATCAAGCAGTCTATGCCCTGTCCTATGCTGATTTAATGGCTAACTCATTTATGGACCAAGTTTATAGGATGCTTCCGTCCTCTGCCTCTCTTAATGAGTTGAAGTCAAAAGTTCTCAGTCAACCCAATGATTGTCCTGACTATAGCATTCATTAGTATTTTCTCTATTGGCGCAACCGTTTGGTTATACTAACGGATTCCCCCTGATTTGATTACTACTATACTCTATGAATTTCATTCTTCAGTGATCGGTGGACATGCCGGGTTTCTTTGTACTTTTTATTGTCTAGCTAAACTATTTTACTGGCCTTGAATGTGTCATGATGTGTATCAGTTCATACGTCAATGTTTTGTTTGTCAAAAAGTGAAAGTATCACAATTTCATCCTGCTCGTTTATTGTCGCCTCTATCAATTCCTGAAAGGATCTGGGAAGATTTTGCTATGGATTTTATTATCGGATTACCAATGATTTGGGGTTTTTCGGCCATTATGGTGGTAGTCGATAGATTATCTATATATGGATATTTTATAGTCATCCTGAGTAATTTCTCCAGTCATTCAATTGCTGAGATTTTTGTACAACACGTGGTTCGCTTGCATGGCATTCCAAGAGCCATTGTTTCTGATCATGACAAAGTATTCACAAGTTCTTTTTGGAAGCATTTAATGAAGCTCCAAGGCACTAATCTAAATTTTAGCTCTGCCTACCATCCTCAATCGGATGGACAATCTGAAGCTGTCAACAAATGTCTAGAAATGTATTTGAGATGCTACGTCCATGATGTTAGAACAAGCGTTTCACCCAAGAGGGGGGGTGAATTGGGTGATACTAAAAATTTCGTTGCAAATATAAAACTTGACGGTGAATATAAAGAGTAAGGAGTAAGGAGAAATATCACCGAAGTGTACACCGGGAGTTATACTGGTTCGGCCACAACCGCTTTGACCTATGTCCAGTCCTCAGAGCATCTCTGATAGTTTCAGTATGATTTCCAAGATTTAGTGGGTTTTTGGCACCTCGTTACAAGCAAGTTCCTTCGCCTGGACACTCACTCCCCCTTACAAGTTGTAATCCAATCCCAACTCAAGGTTCCACAACCTTAAGTTACCTCAATAACAAATATTGAGTTTGAATGAAATATCTCTCTTACAGAGTGAATAAGAATCACTGAAGTATAGATTTACAAGTGTGTGTAAAAACAGAGTATTGATCGTGAACTTGATAATGTGTTCGTGTGTGTTCTTTTTATTATCTCTGTTTGGATGTTCCCATATATATAGATGTGTTGATAATAACCATTGGAACATTTTCTTCTCACCCGTTAGAGTGTGCGCAGCCACTGTTGACTTTTCATGTTTTTTAAAAATATCCGTTTGCGGTAGGTTGCGGTAGGTGGCGGTAGGGAGCATTTGAGCGTTGCATTTGACTTTCCTTATTTGGTAAGATCTCTTCATTGTTTATCTGCAAATATGCTAAGAATACTAATACAATGAAGGGTTAATTACATAGGAAACAAATCAATGAACATTGGAATGATTTCTGAATTTCTGGGTTTGATTACTCGGGTAGTGCATAGAGTAAAGCAAATTACAAACCTTGGAAATACCTTTTTACTTGAGTACTTACTCGAGTATACTGCAATTTTTTTCACAGGTTACTCAATGCTTCACTCCAGTAATGTTGGCAGGATTTCAGGCCGAGAGCACTTCAAGTTTTGCTTACTTGTTTACTCGAGTACTGCCTCGAGTGAACATCTATTTTCTGCATAGCTTACTCAGGTGGATACTTCAAGTGCATTGTAAACAACTTTGCAGATTACTCGATTACTGACTCGAGTAATCTCATTCAAGTCTTTGACATAGAACAATTTAATACCTGCATACTTGAGTGGTGCCTCGAGTGAAGTGTGATAATAACATTTCAGATTAATTGAGTGTTACCTTCAAGTTTTGTTTACCACAGTGATTTACTTGAGTTGCTCCTCGAGTAACATTGGCAGGATTAGAATGCCGAGAGCAACATATTTCTTGAAGCAGGGGACTCGAGTAACATTGACAGGCGGAGAGCAACTGGAAGTGATTTCCCTGATTACTCGAGTACTTACTCGAGTAACGTTGGCAGGCCGAGAGCAACTCATTTCCTTGTGGCAGGTTACTCGAATGTTGACTTGAGTAACTATTCTTTTCATATCATATTACTCGAGTCGTCCCTCAAGTGATGTATCTGGCCCTGAGTTACTTGAGGTTCTGTGCTCTGGAGACTTCAAGTTTTTGTCTCATTACTCGAGTTCTTACTCGAGTAGCCCTTTAGAAATTCTACCAGTGATAAAGTTTCTCAGCTTTCTCTCTTGACCTTTCTTCATTATTCCAGTGCTTACTTCAAGTGATGATTTGCTCTGTCATTACTTTGTTCAAACTTGTTTGTTTATCAAAACTTTTACACACCCATTCTTTGTTATCATCAAAACATATGAGGTCTAACACATGAATATCCTCAGCAATGGTTGCAATATCTCCCATGGGCAGAGTTTTGGTATAATTCTTTGTATCATCATTCTACTGGTATGACCCCTTTTAAAATTGTCTATAGTTGAGACCCTTCTCCATTGTTGTATCATTCCTCTACTAACAATACATCTGTGGGCATTCACCAACAATTGGTTCAACGTGATGAAGTATTAGAGGTTTTGAAACTCAATATCCACAGAGCTCAGCAGCGTATGAAACGCTATACTGATAAGAAACGAACGGAGGTTGAATATCAGGTAGGTAACTGGGTCCTTGTTAATTTTTTTTGCCAACAGGGTCCTCGTTAAATTACAACCATATAAACAACACTTTGTCCAACTCCGGAAATAACAGAAACTCTCATTAATGTACTTCGGCCCTTTTCTAATTACTAAGCACATTGGCCGTGGTTCTTATCGAGTTACCTTACCTAGCCACGCCAAAATACATCCAGTGTTTTATGTTTTAATGTTAAAGAAGTTTCATGGTAGTGACACAGAGCACTCATATTTGCCTTTACCATTAACAACCACGGCAGAAGGACCAATATGTCAACCACTGCCAATTCTGGATACCTGAGATATTTATATAGACGATCACAAACAACTGGACGAACAGATGAACAACAACCTGTAAAGATTGGAACAGATGATCTGAGTCACGTTCGAGGACACTGTCCTATAGAGTTATTCCACAACCACCGGCAGAGGGGAAGCGGCACCCCCAGGATTAAACAAACCCTTCTTGATATAATCAAGGCAACATAACTGGCGAAAGGTAACGGCAATGACAGCCAGAAAATACTGAACAGAGGAGAGGATAATATGTTGTACTGAGCACCCCGCTTGTGTCTCTTTTATAGGTGTTTTCATGAAGAGTCATCGGTCACGAAGGAACCCGGACAATACGTCCGTTGAGACCGGATAGCCACCACCGAACAGACAAGCCTGTGCTTTTCCAACGGAAAGGTTGCTAGATGAAGTGCTGGACCGTCAGCAATTTTCAGTCACGGAGGGTCATGAATTTCAACCCCAAAATATAGCGACTTTTCAGCAAGCCAAAATAAATATTATTTTTATTATCTAAAAAATAATATTTCCGGTGAGCAAAAATATTTTACAAAAAGTGACAGTACCACGTATTTATTCACATGCAGGGGAGGGGGGAAATCGCTGGATTTCAACTACGTTTGCCTTTCGGTGGCCCGTTGTTGTGTGCACGCGAGCCCACCACTCCTCTAGGCCTCTTTACAAGCCCAAGTTAGTATAGTAATATATATAGGCTTGTGACCTCTTACTCCCAAGCAATGTGGGACTAGCTTCTTTGACACACCCACTCAAACACTTATATTTTACAACAATCCCCCACATGTGTCAAAGAAACCCACTGTGTTACCTACAGGATATAACCATTGTATCTAGTGGTCTGATGGACTATGAACTAGACCTAGACCAATAACACATGATACACAGAGATGTCAGTGGTCCCATGGACTATGAACTCACATTTCTTTGGTGCATATCAGAGGCATTAAGAATTAGATTATATCCTAACATTTCCGTTGTTAACGACAGTTTTGCGCGTTATGTCGGCCATGCGCATGCCTGGTGTGTAATGAATGCTCTAGAGATTTTGCCATGATTTCATAGGAGCGGCTACACTCCACATTCATAGAGGTGATTTCATATAAGTGTACCTGCACTATGCATACTGTCTTGTTGGACTATGAAATCATTAAGAGCTTTGCTCAACCTACAATAATGCAGTCTAGCACATTCAAAATGTCATAGGAAGGGACATAAAATATTTGTGCTAGTCAGAACTGACAAACGACTTGTTCTTACCCAGTGAACCTTCTTCATGGGATCACCAATCACAAAGGATGGGTTGCCATCGCTATCAATTAGTAGTCGGCTTTAGTCCCATTCCTTTTGACGTTTCAACAACCATTTTCCTCCCAAGAGGTTTTGTTAACGGATCCGCCAAATTCATTTCTAACTTTACATAATCGATTGAGATAACACCATCCTTTAGCAGCTGCCTTATAATATTATGTCTCAATCGTATGTGTCTACTCTTACCATTGAAGGTTTTATTCTTAGCTGTGGCTATCGCTGCTTTATTGTCACAGTGTAATGACACTGATGGTGTTGGTTTGTCACCTAGTGGGATATACGCTAAGAAGTTTTTCAACTACTCAGCCTTAGTACCATCCAACTCCATAGCAACAAACTCAGAGTCCCTAGAGGACGGTGTTATTATGTTTTGCTTGGCTGACTTCCATGTGACAGCACCGCCACCAAGAATAAAGATATAGCCACTAGTGGATTTTGTCTCATCTGAATCTGAGATCCAGTTAGCATCACTGTACCCTTCTAATATAGCGGGAAATCCACTATATTGTATACCATAATTCATGGTACCTTTCAAATATCGTAATAATCTTATAAGAGCCTCCCAATGCTTACTTCCTGGGCAGTGAGTATACCTACTCAATCTACATACAACATATGCTATGTCTGGCCTAGTATAATTCATTAAATGCAACAAACTCCCAATGATTTGTGCATATTTAGATTGAGCTATTGGATCTCCATCATGTTTTTTCAAATGTATACTACTATCATAAGGAGTACTCAAAGGCTCTTCATCAAACTATTCAAACCTTCTCAAAATTTTCTCAACATAATCTTCTTGAGAAAGTTGAATCCATGTTCATTCCTTATGATTTTTACACCCAAGATTACCTTTGCTTCTCCAAGATCTTTCATATCAAAGTTTGAAGCAAGGAAACTTTTTGTTTCAAGCACTACCTTTAAACTAGTACCAAAGATAAGCATATCATCCACATATAAGCAAATAATCACATAATCATTATTCAAAGCTTTTATATAAACACATCTTTCTACTTCAATAGTAGAGAAACCACCACTTGTTAAAACTTGATCTAATTTCTCATGCCACTGTTTGGGTGCTTGTTTTAAACCATATAATGACTTATTTAACTTGCAAACTTTGTTTTCTTGCCCAGGAACAATGCATCCTTTAGGTTGAACCATATAAATTTCCTCTTCTAAATCACCATTTAAAAATGCTGTTTTGACATCCATTTGATGAATAACAAGATTATGAATTGATGCCAAGGCAATTAAAACTCTAACAAAGGAAATTCTTGTCACAGGCGAGAAAGTATCAAAATAATCAATATTTTCTTTCTGGGTAAAACCTTTGGCAACTAATCTAGCTTTGTATTTGTCTATAGATCCATCAGGAAAGTATTTTTTCCTAAACACCCACTTACAACCAATAGGCTTTGCTCCTATAGGTAAATCTACTAAAACCCAAGTTTTGTTTTGATTCAAAGAATCTATCTCAGCTTTAATAGCTTCCTTCCAAGAATTTGCATCCGAAGAGGAAACAACATCATAATAATTCCTAGTTTCATTTTCTACTAGATATGTATAAAAATCATCTCCAAAAGATGTTTCTTTTCTTTGTCTTTTACTTCTCCGTAAATTTTCAACCAAATCATCATTTGAAATTTGTTCAGACAAATTTTCGACTCTTCTAGGAATTTGCTCAATTTTTAAAGGAAAAATATATATTCTCAAAGAATTCTGCATCTTTTGTTTTAATAATTGTACTACGCTCTAAAATATCACTTTTGAAAACTAGAAAACGATAAGCAGCACTTTGTAAAGCATAACCAATAAACATGCAATCAATAATTTTTGAACCAATCCTTTTCCGTTTGGGATCGGGTAAAAGAACTTTTGCAAGACACCCCCACACTTTTAAATATTTCAAGTTAGGTGTATACCCTTTCCATAACTCATAAGGTGTTTTCTTGGTTTTCTTATGAGGTATTCTATTTTGTAGAAAACAGGCAGTTAATAAGGCTTCTCCCCATAAATTATCAGGTGCACCAGAACTTACAAGTAAGGCATTCATCATTTCTTTCAAAGTTCTATTTTTCCTTTCTACTATCCCATTAGACTCAAGTGAATATAGAGGAGTTATTTCATGAATTATGCCTTCTTTTTCACAAAATTCATTTAATGGTAAATATTCTCCTCCTCTATCAAACCTAATTCTTTTGATTTTTCTATCTAACTAATTTTCTACCTCTACCTTGTACAAAATAAATTTTCCAAAGGCTTCATCCTTGTTCCTTAATAGGTATACTTTAGTATATCTAGAAAATTCATCAATAAACGTTATATAATATCTTTTTCCACCTCTAGTCTCAGTTTGTTTTAAATCTCCTAAATCAGTATGAATTAGTGATAATAACTCACTATCTCTTTGTATGGGGAAATGAGTTCTTTTAGACAATTTAGTTTCTGCACAAACTTCACATTTATCAACATTGTTTATATTAATTTCTGAGACTATCCCAAGATTTTGCAATCACTTTATATAAGATCTATGTATATGTCCTAGTCTAGCATGCCATAAATAAAAGGAATCAATCAAGTAAGCAGAAGAAGATGCATTATTATTATTTTCATCAACACTCAGTACAAAAAGACCCTGATTACAATAACCCTTTCCTATCAGAACATTGTTCTTTGTCATAATGATCTTATCAGATTCAAATGACACCTTAACCCCAAATTTTCCTAATAGAGCCACAGATATCAAATTTGCTCTAAGTTCAGGCACATACAAAACATCATTCAGTGCTAATGTCTTCCCAGATGTGAGTTTTAGCACCACTTTTCCTTTTCCTTGAACTTTTACAGTTCGTGAATCAGCCAAATAAATGTGGTCTTCTCCTTCTTCAAAGGAGGCAAACATGTCCTTATTTGCACATATGTGCGTAGTGGCACCAGAGTCTACCACCCACTTCTTCACATCAGAGACCAATAAGGCTTGAGAGACTACCGCAACAATAATTTCATCATCACGGTTTTCTTCTCTTTCAACCAAATTTACTTTTGGCTTTGGAGGATTTTCATCTCTTTTATGATTTTCAACTTTTGCCTTTTTCCTACATTGAGCGGCAAAGTGACCTGGCTTTCCACAGAAATAACAATTTCCTTTCTTCTTGAAATTGGGGTTAGGGTTAAAATAATTAGGCTTGTAATTAGACTTCTTTTTGTGCTGATGTTTAGAGCCATACCTCTTATCGTGCGGCTTTCCTTCCACTAAGTTTGCTTTTGCAGTCATTTGTCTTCCCCTTGCTGCTTGGATTGCTTTTCTGTTGGTATCTTCAATGATAATATGCGTAATCAGATCCGACAATGACAACTGCTTCTGCTTGTGCTTTAATTGTTGCTTGTAATCATTCCATATCTCTGGCAGCTTTTCAATTAAGGCTCATGCTACAAACTCATCTGACAGATTGATCTTTTCATCCCAGAGTTTTTCAAGCAATTTATGATACTCATTGATTTGTAGTTTGATGTCCTTATCCTCGACCATTTCCCATTTGTAGAAATTCCCCACAACGAACTTTTGTTTCCCGGTGTCCTCAACAGTGTATTTCAAGATAAGTGACTCCCAAATCTTTTGTGCCTCCTTGTAGACACAATAAACATCGAATATATCATTAGAGAGAGTACTTATAAGGGTGTGCTTGCAAACCTTATTCGCGTACGTCCAAGAATCCTTTACAGCTTGGTCAGAATCTGATGAAGGTTCTGGTTGATCGGAGCAGCAACAACCCATGCATATCGAGAATAGAATAGACACGTTCTTGCCAGCGCCTAAAATTTTTCCTGTAAAAAACGTCGATCTTGGAGGTGTCGGGAAAAGGCCTCGGGAGCGGCATGGCAAAAGGCACCGCTGTTGCAGTGGAATGAGACTCGAGAACTATTGCACTGGGATGAGTCTGAGTCTTAGGAACGTTGTTATCAGCGTTGTTCTCCATACTGCTAACTTTATAGATTATAGACGATCACGAACAACTGGACGAACAGATGAACATCAACCTGTAAAGATCGGAACAGATGATTTGAGTCGCGTCTGAAGACACTGTCCTATAGAGTTATTCCGCAACAACCGGTAGAGGGGAAGCGGCACCCCCAGGATAAAACAGACACAACAGAACTGGTGGAAGGTAACTGCAACGACAACCAGAAAATACTGAACAGAGGAGAATATGTTGTACTGAGCACCCCGCCTGTGTTTCTTTTATAGGCGTTTTCATGAACGGAAAGGTCGCTCGACGAAGGGTCGGACAGTCAGCAATTTTCAGTCACGGAGGGCCATGAATTTCAAACCCCAAAATATAGCGACTTTTCGGCAAGCCAAAATAAATACTCCCTCCGGTCCTAAATATAGGACAAAGTTTGTAGTGCAAATTGCACTACAAACTTTGTCCTATATTTAGGACCGGAGGTAGTATTATTTTTTAGATATTTCCGGTGAGCAAAAATATTTTACAAAAAGTGCCAGTACCACATATTTATTCATGCGCATGGGGACAATCGCCGGATTTCAATTACGTTTGCCTTTCGGTGGCCAGTTGTTGTGCACGCGTGAGCCCACCACTCCTCTAGGCTTGTGACCTCTTTACTCCCAAGCAATGTGGGACTAGCTTCTTTGACACACCCACTCAAACACTTATATTTTACAACAATTTATTGGGTTGGTCAAACAATCAAACAACTGCTTATGCAATGGGATGGAACTCAGGAGACCATGTGGGAAGATTTGTTTTTCATCCAAACACAGTACCTAGATTTCGAACTGAGGGCAAGGTCCAATTCAATGGCGGGGTAATGTAACAAGCAGTGATGAAATGGGCCCTAAGAGAAATAAAGAAGGAAGCCCAAATAATGCAACAAAGCCCATGGTTTTAAGAAGAAGTCGGAGAATGAGAAAACAATCGCGGAAGCTACGAGAATTGTCAGATGAGTAATATATAATGACAAAAACGGTTAGAAAAGGGTGTGATTGATTTTAGGAATTCTTCTCTCTTGTGAGGTCCCTTTCTGTGCTTCCTTTCTCTTTCTTCTATAATTGCTTTTCTGCAGATTTTCTATGCTATATTGTACAAATGATTATGAGCAGAGTTGTGAGCTTTTTGCTGCTATTATAAAATCATCGATTCATTCTCTGTCACTTACATTATTTACTCTGAGATGTGACAATATACTTCTTTAATATAACTATTTTTATATTATAACGTTGGGTTAAGGTGTAAATTTATTCTGAAAGTTTTTAATGAGAAGCAATATTGCCCCAAATTTTTTTTAAATTCAATGTTACCTTAAAAATTTAAAAATATAGTAATGTTGCCCTTTAACTTTAAAAAGTTAATGGTTAATGTCAATTTTTTAACAATCACCGTTAGTTTTTTAACGGTGTAAGACAATATTGCTATGTTTTGAAACTTTCGAGGAAACATTGAATCTGAAAAAATTGTCAGGGCAACATTACTCCTCAGTAAAAACTTTCAGAGCAAATTTGCACATTAACCCTTTAACATTTAATATATGCTTTGTCAATATTTAATTGCAAAGTCACTATTTAAACATGATCAATCAACATTTTCTGTTAAATAAAACCAACTATATTAAGATTAAGGGATTAAAAATATACTTTATAAACTTAAGGAACCAAACTGAAACTCAAAGAAAATTTTGATAATCAAATATATACTTTTTTTATGAGAAATCAAACATATACTTTAATCTATATTTAATTTATATGTGTGTGTGTGAGAGGATACCGTCTTGTGTTTTTTTTATAAAAGACAATGATATTAAAGCAACTAAAGTTTATAATTTAGAAAAAGTTAAAAATGCTAAAGTAAAACCTCCAGAAATTATAGATTTTGGAATGACCCTGATACTAACATCAGAAAAATCAAAGAGCAAAGCTAACATCTTTTGCCATGTGATGTTGATGTTTGATGAAAAATTTGAAGGAAGTTTGATAAAACATTTATCTACACAATGACTAATTTCAGCCGATGAATATCCTTGGAATATCTTCTCACTTTAAGGGTTAAATGGCCTTTTAACTTCTCAATTTTCATTTTTTTGGTATCAGAGGTGTAATACCCCGAATTTTAAGACTTGAGGCTAGAGAATAAGCCTGAGATTAGTGGACTGCTAAGCCCTAGTTTAGTAGGATCATAAATTGTGATTAAGAGATAATGACTCCAAAAGTGGAAGTGGTTAGTGATAAATGAACCCTTTTGGAGAATTCGATGTGATTTGGGATTCGAATGTGATTCTATATGTTGTGAGCAGTACCGAAACCCTGTATTTAAGTTTAATTATGGATTAACCTCTAAATTGACTTAAAATAGAGGGAGGGCGTATAATGTGGTGATATGGAAAGATATGAAGTGCTTGGTGGTGATCCAAGAGGAATTGCCATAATCAGGGGCAAAACGGTAAAGTTACCGATCAATTGGTCAGTTACCGAAGAGGAAACTCATTAGTAACTTCAAGATCAATGGTTGAGATTGATTTGTGCAATAGATCAAAGGGTGGAATCCCATGTGTTTGAGCTTATGTGAACTCATGGAGGTGTGATAAGATCTTGACACTTGGCATCTTTTGAGCCATGGGATTGAGTCAACATGTCAAAGCTATTTCCTCTCTCCTCTCCCTCTCTTTAGGTCGGTTTTGGAGGCCCAAAAACTGATCACTCTCTTCATCATCTTCATCTCTCTCCAAAGCCTCCATTTTCGCCAAGCAAGGAAGGAAAGAGAAAGGAGAAAGCTCATGGTAAGTGCTCTATATGGTCCTCTATTGCTAAAACACCCTTTTATAATGTTGTTCATAGTGATGAGAGCTTCATCTCTATGGTTTTAGATTCTTGATTGGTGGTGTTTGATAGCTTGAGGAAAAGTGGAAAGATGGAGAATCAAGAAATTGGTTTGGGAAAAAGGAAGAGATGAGCATTTGCTTCCTTTTGATCTAAGTTTTGTGACTTTTGGTTAAGTATGGTGAATTGTGAATTTTGCCCTGATTTTATGGTATTTTCGTGTGGTATGTAATTGGATGAATTGGATGTTGTTTTATGTTGAAAATGGTGTCATGTTGTGGTATTTAATTATTGGAATTGGTTTGAACTGGATTGGACACAATGGTTGCAAAACTGGAAATTCTGTCCAGTGAGAATTCTTTCTGGGCAGTCTGGTTGTGTGGACGTTTTGACTAGGCAAATAATGTCATAAAATTATGAAACTTTCCAGTTTTAAATTTCACATCCCAAGCTTCAAAATAGACATATAATTTGTGCCACTTAGTTTTGTGAACTGGGATTTATGTTTGCCCAAAGTTTGAGGTCGAAACTGGGTTTGATTCTGGAGCAGTAGTGGATTTTGGGGAATTTTGTATTTTTGTGGTGATTTCCAGTAATGGCTCATATTTTTCCTATGAAGAGGACTTAAATAGCTTTCATTTGGCTTTGGAATCACCTCATTTCGATTTTTATGGAGTTAGTTATGAATTTCCTAAGTTTTCTTGGCTGCAGCAGAAAATCCTGGCTGCAGCGCAAAAGTTTCTGTACACGTTTTGGCCGCAGCAAGAAATTCTTGGCTGCAGCCAAAAACCTTCTGTGCGTGATTTGGCTGCAGCCAACCCCTATTTTCAATAGTTTGTGATTTTGACAGGTGATTTCCAATCTAGTACGTCCCAATCTTTTAGGCTATCATTGAGCTTATTATAGCTACCTAAAGGTGTTAAATGATAACCAACATTAAGTGTTTGTATGTTGAGGAATTGAGAAAGGGATTAACTCTATGTCCTTGCTTTGGTTATAAGGTTGATATTCGCCCTGATCGTGGTTCGGTATTCGTTCTGATCGCGAGTAAGCGAAGCTGGAGCATACGTGGAAAGAGTGTAGGGAACATATCTCTTCTGCTTGTATTTGATATATGTGTTAGTGTGTTGGTGCATGTCTTAGCTTTGCTTAATTATGTGTAATTTGAAGCTATGTTTCAATTTATGCTATGGCCATAGGTATATTGTTCGAAGCATTGAGCTTGCAAATTGTCATTGTGTTATCATGAGTTGTGTGGTGCAAGCATGTCATGCATTAAACATTTATCGTACATGCATATTGATATTGTTACCTACTGAGATTCTCTAGAATCTCACCCTCCCCTGCTAACCTTTCAGACAGGGTAGTGGATCAAGGATGGAGCATGCAGCTAAGGGCGATGAGGACTTCCTTCGGGTTGTCATTCTGGTAGTTGGTTATCATCTTAGATGGGATATTTGGATTTGGATGTGTACATATGGATGAGTATATTTGGTTATGTATTTGAAATGAGTTATTGGATATTTGTATATGTTTGAGAAAGATTTGTGTAATCCCCATATGAGGGCTTGTAATGGGCGAATGTGCCCTATAAAGCTTGAGTTAATAAATGGAATCCGGAATTATTACATTGCGTACTTTGATATATTGAATGTGATTTATCTTAGTGTAGTAATTGTATTTGGAATGTGAATATGAAACCAGGTTATAAATTATTTCAAAAGGTATTTGTGAAAACCCCGTATGATATATGGGTTTATAAATGTTATTTGATTGTTATTGGTCTCTATTTCACTTTAATCCCAACAAAAAACCTTCTGTGCGTGTTCTGGCTGCAGCCAGAGGATTCTTGGCTGCAGCCAACCCCCATTTTTAGCATTTTGAGATTTTGAAAGGTGATTTTCAACCTAGTTGTCCCAATCCTTTAAACTTTCGTTGAGTTTGTTTTAGCCACCTAAAAGGTGTGAATGGTAACCAACCTTAAGTGATATGAAAGTAAAGATTTGGAATAGAGAATAACCCTATGTCCTTGATTTGGTTATAGGGTTGGATATTCGCTTTGATCGTTAGTAGCCGGTGCTGGAGCATACGTGGAAAGAACAAGTGTAGGGAACTTACCTCTCTTGCATGCTTTGATATTTGTGTTTCTGTATTAATGCATGTATTGCTTTGCTTGATTATGTGAAACATGTATGAATGATTGTAGCTCTGTTTCTAGTTTTGTTATGGCCATGAGCATGTTGTTGAAACATTGAGCATGCAGATATGTCATTGTGTGAGCATGAGTTATGTATTGCAAGCATGTCATGCATTAAACACATATCATACATGCATATAGGTATTTGTTTCCTACTGAAATTCTCTCGAATCTCACCCTCCCCTACCAACATTTTAGACAGGGTAGGTGGATCGAGGTTGGAGCAAACAGGCAAAGGCGACGAGGACTACTTCGGGTTATAGATTTTGGTAGTTGGTTATCATAGTTGGGATATATATTTGGATATTCGTATTTGGATTTCGATTTGTATATATGGATATATATTTGATTATGTATGGAGATGAGACTTGTGTAATCCCCGTTTGAGGCATTGTAAAGGGCGAATGTGCCCTATGAATTCTATGTAAAGGTATGAACCTGGAAGTTGTTTAGATGATATTGTTGTACACTCTGATATTTGTATAAATGTGATATTCCCCGTGATGTAATTGTATTTGAAATTGAATATGAGACCAGGTTAATTAAATTTCGAAAGTTATTTGTTAAAATCCAGTCTGGTAGATGGGTTTATAAATGTTTTTGCTTTTTATTGGTCTCTATTTCACTTTAATCGCGTATTTCAGATATAATTACGGAAGGGAGTTACAAGAGGGACTGAATCGAATGTTCAGATTCTCTTGGGCTAGAAAGACCATGTTGTTTACTAAATCCAGTTTGTGTTTTAAGTGAGATTTTTCCTTTCTATTTTCAAACTAATGCAGTTCAGAGATAGCTCTCAACTTTTATGCTCCTCTAGTTTTTTGTCTCTCAATTTTTAAATTATAGATTTTGATTCCTTAAGAGATAAAATAGCTCAGGTTTTTTATTAAATTATTAGAACCAATGTTTTAATGGAAATAAAACTTAAAAAATAGAAATTTATGGTTTGAAACTTAAATGACCAAAATCAAAATGAGAACAAGTTTAAGAAATAAAGATTGTATTAACCTAAAATGAAATTAGCTGTATATCAGTATATGGCTCTTTTTTTTTTTTTTTTGACCAGCAGTTGTATATGGCTTTGTGCAGTGAGCTAGCAGTGGTTATAGGTTTCTCTTCCCTTTCCTTACTTCGTTCTCTCCCCAATCATTAATCTGGCCCCTTCTCCTAAAGGTATAGTTGGGCTCTGTTAATTAGGCCCAAGTTAAATCGGACTTGTTTAAAAGACATATTTATGTTCACAATATGGCTCTTTAAACAATAACGTCAGCAAGGCCCATCGAAGCCCATAAGTATTAAAGAGTAGTAATAATGTGTGAGAAAGAGAGAGTAAAGCTTTTCTTGCTAGGTAATGTATCTTTTCCTTTTATGTACTTCAGATTTTAAATAATAATAGAAATTTTTTAATAATAATAAATATTATTATTTAAAACTATTTTGATCCCAAATAATAATATTTTAATTTCTTTACCTCTCATATTTATTATCTTTCCAAAATGTTTACATTAATCACACACATTAACGTTCACAATGAAGTTACGAGTTGTACTAAAGAGTTATACTAATATTTTAATAAAAAAACAAATTATTTTTTTTCACAAATTACTAAATAAATTAATTTTTTAATTTGTGTAAATTTATTATCTAATCTCTACATTTAGAATTAAAACATATATAGTGTACCATCTTATTCTTAGTGTATATTTGGGAAACAACCAAACTGTGATTTCAGAAACTCTTTTTTGCAAAGTAGAGATAGAACTTCTCTTATATACTTACTTCAGAAATCATAAAAGCACTTCTAAAAAGCTAAAATAAACAAGTACTTAAACACTCATAATTTATTTTTTGTTTTTTTGCCCACAAATACTCGTAACAAATTAAATGAAACCAAAAAGGTCCAATTAAGAATTATTGACATGAACAAAACAAATAGCACAAGTGGTAATTGTTCATTTAGTCTAAAGTGGAGGATGGAATTGTACAAGGCCAACAAAAGTAAACAAGTGGATGCTTTTACGCCAGGTTTGGTAGTAGAGAATTGAGGCAAGAGAAGTGGAAGTGGAAGTGAATTCCACATATTGAGTTATTTGGTTGGTGGGAATGCACTTCCACATGGAAGTTACTTCCATAAAAAATGATGGAAATGAGTTCTATGGGTTAACCCATAGGAGTCATCTCACTTCTATGGAAGTGAAATATTTTGAACATTATTGCCTCAAGTTATGAAATATTTGGATCATCTTGGCCCTGTCCCAATATACCACTTTTACCCTCCTGTACACCTTCGTCTTGCTCCACTCTCACCTAATGGCCTCCCTCTCCATCCCTTTTGGCGACAACGAAGCACAAGCAACAGTGAAGGACGGCAAGCCACTAGCGACGGCGAATGACGGTGAGGCATCGATGATCTCTATGGTTCCTCAATTTTTTCCTTTTCCCCTTACTTCAGCCACCACCAGCCTCCGTAGTCCAAGCCTCCTCCACCGACCAGTGTTTGTTACGTTAACCTCGTAGACGCCATCCCCTCCTTCTTCCTTAAGCTTTGATTTCTATAAGCTTCAATGTCTATGACCATCTCTTCAATCTCCATACCTATCTCTTTGATCTTAGCCAAGGGTGGAGGAGATCTAGCTATGGAGAAGCAATGGTAAGGACACTATACCCATCTCTTCGATCTCGACAATTTCATGGTGCTTGTTGTCCAGATCACAATGATGCTCCCAATTGATGCTTTTGACAATATCAATGAACCTAATCGATCCTGTGAATTCTTTCAACCATCCTCATGCATCCATTGTCTTCCATTACAAGATCAGAATGTTTGATTTGTGCGTTGAATGTTCATTTAAATATATGAGGTTGTGCTTTTTGCTGTTTGATGATTCCTTTTTTATTTTTAAATCGATTGGTATCTTAAATATACATTTGATTAGTCGGTTGAACATGATTTGTTAGCTGTCGGTGGTCCTGGGGTGCTCCTGCAAATTCTAGGAAGGTTCAATCATGGAGTTGAGTATTTTCTTTCAAAAACTGAATCAGGATTCCTCTCCACCTCATCATTAAAACGCCTTTTCAATCAAGTTGGAAAATGTCGGTTGTGCTATTTTATTATCAAATTTTCATTCCTCTCATCATGTACCAATTGAAAAGCATCTTTATATTCTTCAACATATGGTTCAACCTCATCATTGTTATGTAACACATACAAGTGAGCTTGCTCCTATTTAGTCACTAATATCCTGATTACATCCTTTATACTTATTCCTTTCCCTGATCTTTGCCTATTATGATGAGACTACGGGATCCTTATAGGGTCAACAATTAATAGAAAATTAGCACAGAAGTCACTTGCTTCTTCAACCATGTAACACTCAGCTATACACCTCTTTAGTCAATATCTATTTTTCACATACCCCTTTAAAATTTTCATAAATCGCTCATTCGGGTACATCCATCTCAGGTACACTGGACCGCACAATTAAACCTCTTTCACTAAGTGTATGGTTAGATGACCATAATGTCAAAAAATGAAGTTGGAAAATACATTTCAAGTTTCCACATAGTACAAACAATCAACCTTTGTAAATCTTGTAACTTTGTTAAATTAACCACTTTACTGCAAATCAACTTGAAGAACAAGCAAAGTTTAGTTATAGAATTCCTTACTTTTTTGGGTAAGACTGACCGTATACCAACCGGTACGAAATTCTGCATAAACACATGACAATCATGAGATTTAAGATTCTTTAGCTTCAACTCTTTCACTGATACAAGATTCTTTATATTTGAAGAATAGCCCTATGAAACTTTGAGTCCTTCGAGAAACTTACAAAATAACTTTTTCTCTTTCCTCGAAGAGTGAAAGCTGCTGGAGATAGATAAGTGCGATTCCCTTGCTCAATCGGTGCCAACTCTTCTCTGATTCCCAGGTTAATCAAATCCAACTTAGCATTCACACTATCCTTGTTTTTCTCTTGCATATTGAGCAACATGACAATTAGACTATGACATATATTTTTTTTCTATGTGCATCACATCAAGAAAATGTCTAACATATAAGGACTTCCAAGATGGAAGTTCAAAGAAAATAGACTTCTTCTTCCAGCTGCTTGTCTCGATTTGTTTTACAAAATGCTTGCCAAAATTGTTATCTAAATGTTTGACCTTCTCAAAAACCTGAGCACCGGTTAATATCTTCGGTGGGCTACCTTCTTCTGACTCACCATTGAAAGCTTTGTCCACTTCTCTAATGATGTTTCGATGGTAAGAATCTTTGATGTCCTATGTAGTTATTTGTCTTTCAATGATTTAGTCACACTGAATGAGTGTCATCTTCACATATAGGGCACATACAATATCCTTTGACGCTATATCTGGATAAATTACCATAAGTAGGTAAATTATTTATTGTGCCATACAACATGGCTTTCAAAGTAAAACTTTCTTCATTGTATCTATCATACACATTAATGCCTTCCTCCCAAAGCAGCTTCAAGTCATCAATTAAAGGAGCCAAGTATACATTTATTTCATTCCTAGGTTGTCTTGGCCTAAAAATTAACATGGACAGCATCATAAACTTACGTTTCATGATCAAGTGAGGAAGAAGGCTATAAATCATCAATATCACCGGTCATATACTGTGTGTACTACTCTGAATCCCATAGGGATTGATTCCATCAGTTGAAAGTGCAAGGTGTAGGTTCCTTGCTTCATTCGCGAAGTTAAGGTGGTCATGATCAAATTTTTTCCATTGAGGGGCATCCGTAGGGTGCCTAAGGTTCGTGTCTTAACCACTTTAGCTATATGCCATGTCAACAACTTAGCAATCTCCACATTATTATACAGTTGCTTGAATCTCAGAATAATGGGAAAATACCATATGACCTTTGATGTACTTTTTCCTTTCTTTTTCTCATATTGAGATGCATTACATTTAGGGCACTTCTCTAACATTGCATATTGATTTTGAAATAATATGCAATCGTTAGGGTATGCATGTATCTTCTCATAACCCATGCTAGTTGTAGAGCAAAGTATTCACTTTGCCTCATATGTCTTGGAAGGAAGTACATTTTCTTCTGAGGGCATATCTTGCATAAGTTCAAGCAGTGCAGTGAAACCCGAATCACTCAATCCATATTGTGCTTTAAAGTTGTACAATTTCAACACTGCTAGCAATCTTGTATATTTAGTACTGCCAGTATATAATGGTTTTTTTGTATCACCTTTCAACTCCTTAAATTCTTAGAGAAGTTATGAAGCACCCCTTTGACCGCATTTAGCATTTCTTGAAGACCATCGTCCTTATCATCACACATGCTTGGGTCAAACTCATTATAAGGACTGATCATGGTATGCACTTAATCACTACGTGCATCATCTGTCTCATCGTGCCTTGCCCATTGTGTATATGATTTATCAATTCCCTGACACACTAAATGATCTATCAAATCAAGCGGACTAATTCGCTTTCTATAACAATAAGATAAGCAAGGACACAAGATTTTATTAGGATCATTTGTATGCTCGCTTGCAAATCTAAGAAACTCTTTCACCCCATCTATATATTTCCTTGAGTATGAATCAAATGACATCCATTTTCGATCCATTTATACCTTAAACATATTTTTAAAAGTAGCTAGTTGCTTGCCTCTTGTAGTTACTAATTACTTTTATCTTCTTCCATTTATTTTAAAAAAAATTCGATAGCATAACATCTCACATTTGAAGTTTTCCAAGTATTAAACACTTTTGAAGTCACAAATAATCAACCAATTAATCTCATAGCATCATAATAATATTTCACAAATCACAACAAATAAATCAAAGGAATATTACAAGTTCAATGATATTTAACGCTTTGACTAATTCAATACTCCTTTAATGATTGGCAGGACATATAAGAAATTTTTAGGCAATCAACTATTCTAAATTGATGACAAATCTTTAGGTACCCAAATTTAAAAAGGAACAAGAAAATATACAACTTAAGCTTTTGTATAAAAAAAAGGCATAAAGACTTACAAGCTAGAAACTTCTGTAAGAGGCTGAGATAGAGAAAAAAGAGAAGTGGGAGACTAAGCTTTAAGAAGACATTTGAAACTTCAAATAAATACCTAAAAAAAATCATGAGCCTACATATAAGTTTCACGACAAATTTTAACCAAAAAAAAAAGAAGAGGAGGAAGAAGAAAGCGTACTGTCTAAAAAAATACTTACGAGCTAGGAACCTTCTTGTAGGAGGCTGAGACAAAGCAAAGACCATGTGGGTGACCAAGCTTTGTACTGTAACAGAAGTGCAATGACAAAATTTTTTTGAAGAAATGCGCACGAGAAGATAAGAAAAAACAAAAAGTGGGGAACCAACAAAGCTTCTAATACTAGCTGTGAAAGAGAGAAGGGAGTGGGGACAATGGATAAGGAAAGATAGAGTGGGGACCAAACGGATATAAGATAGTGGACCAATTAGTTCTGGGAAATGGAGTTAGAGGACGCGCGAAAAGGACAATAATGGCAGGGATTGAAAATTTATATACCTTGTCTGGCGCTTTCACTTTAAGTGCAAATAAGGCATATAAAAGCTACGGTGCTTGGACACCAAGTGCCATAGCATCCCTTCAATATATAAAATAAATACTTAAAAAAATGGTGAAGGGAGCTATGACGCTTGCACACCAAGCACCATTGCATCCCTTATATATATATATATATATATATATATAAATTGTACATAGGATAAAAACATGTATGATTAATCTAATAACCAATCATTGCAAAATTAATTTATCTTTGACGCCTTATTATTAGCCTTCAAAGGTGTTACTTAATTGATATAAAGTAAGACAAATGAATAGTGATATTACCATTATTATTATGATTAAGTCAGACAAATGAATAGTGATAAAGTAAGACTAGAAAGTATATATTATTGTCTCCATTATTCACGTGAAAGTGAAAAAATGAATGGTGATATATAGGTAACCGAACAGTGAAATTACCAACTTCTTGTAATTAAACGAAAAAAAAGGAAATAAGTTAAAATACAAAAAAATAATCTAAAATCCCCCTATTGAAATAATTCTAAAGGAAATTAAAGCGTTGGCAAATTAAATGGAAGAAAAGATACTAAGACAATGACAAAACCATATAAATTAAATGAAGAAAGAAGGTGATGAAGCTTGCCTTAATTAATCGGGTGCCTTAGCTAAGCAGCTTGCATGTCCTTAGTAAATAAAGGAGGAATGATGGTGATGAAGCTTGCCTTTTATAATCTCTCTGCTATGGTGGTAGCTGTCAATTAACTCTCAGTCTCTATGCGATGTCTCATCTCTCGCTCTCTCCTTGCTCTAGATATATATAAAGTAAACCATGTAAGGCCACAGTGCCTTGGCGTATGCAAGGCCAAGTGGCCTTGCATGCCTGCCAAGGCTAGCCTTGGCACGCATGCGACAAGGCCACAGTGGCCTTGGCTATTTTGCCAAGGCCACTGTGGCCAAGTAAAGGTACCTTGGCCGGCGCTTGGTCACGCAAGTGTTGGCCAAGGTTTACCTATTAAACCTTGGCTGACCAAACGCTGGCCAAGGTTGTTTACCCTTTGGCTGCCAAGGTATATACCTTGGCCGGAGACTGCCAAAAAGGCCACATTTGGCCGTAGTAAAAAGCCAAGGCGACTATGGCCATGTGGCGTTGCATGTCTGCCAAGGCTAGCCTTGGCAGACATGCGACAAGGCCACAGTTGGCCTTGGCAAAATGCTAAGGCCATTGTGGCCTTGGCAGGCACGCTAATGGCCATGGCCCTTGGCCGGTGCTCGGTTAAACAAGCGTCGGCCAAGGGCGTTTTCAAATAAAAAAAATTCTTAAATAATTAATCCAGCTTTTCAAATAAAATAAAAATTCCCTAAAATATTGACCAAGCTATGGCATTTTTCAAGAAAGTGCCATAGCTGGTACTTTCATGTTTCTTTTTTTTCAAATAAATGTTTTGTGTGGTGCTTGTTTAGAAAAGTGCCACATAAGCCTAATACCAGTTATGACACTTATAATAGGAAGTGCCGTAGCTCCTTAACGTTTTTTTCACTAAAAATAATTATCTAAAGAAGCGTCATAAGAGGGGTGCCACTAAATCCCTATTTTGTAGTAGTGTTTGGTATTTAAGAAATATAAATATATAAATGAAATATAACTACTACATCAATTCCATCACCATACCAGATACACTTTGAAAGCCCATTTCCATCTCCCGTTCCAATTCTATTTCCACTTCTAGTTCCGCTTCCAGTTCCATCAAAAACTCTTTTATAGTAGCAAACGAGGCATTAATTATTAGTTTCTTGTAAATAAGACTTGCTAGGGAAATGAATTGACTTAAAGAAGGCTAATTGAGCCACATATAGATGGATTTGTAGTACGTCACCAAACTCTTAAACTTTATCACTAGCAACCTTATGTAACAATTGAAACGTTTTGGCTTTTGATAAAATAATAATAATAAATCATAGCTATTGTAAAATATTAATTAAGGTGGATGTCCATGAGCTCCCAACTCTTGACCTTTCATTTTCTACATCCCATAACCTCTCCAATGAATGATCTTTAGGAGTTTTCATGCTCATAACTCAAAGGTTACAATGTGTGCACTCATGAGGATTAAAGTTTGCCATTTACTTTGTGTAACTCTTAGTTGTGGTTGAGGGCCTATAAATAGAGCACTATGTACTACACTTTGTTGGCATCCAAAATGAATAAGAATCACTCCCTCCTTGCTCTCTATTTCTCTCTTGTATTTCTTCATTCCCTTCATCTCAATCTCTTATACTTTCTTGATTTTATAACACGTTATCAGCACAAATTCGCTCAGAAGACCTATGGTCTAGTTTTCTATCTCTTCTACTCTCTAACTTTCTCATTTACATACTTTGTTTTATATTGTTTATTCTCTATGCTATTTTATCTTTCTAGTCTACATTATCAATCTATTGTTCTATATTATTTTTATTATTTTTCTTTTATGCTATCTATTTTTATCCATCATGTTGTTATCTTTTACATATATTTGGGATAATCTAATTCATTACATGGAATTAAATAGACTCTTTTACCGATTGTTTTATACATCGGATTCCATGGCTAAGATTTGAGATTATATTATCCTCCGCAAGTTTTCTTTCTTTTAAATTTTATTTATCGTTTTCCATTAATCTCTTATTATGCAAACTTTATATTTATTTTTTTTATATTCTAGTATTCTTTACATTTTATGTTATTATATTATGTTATTTCATTTTATTTACACTTATTTAACATTTCTTTATTTTATTTACATTTTATGTTATATATTATTGTTTTTTTCTTTATTTTTTGTCATTTATTTCATCTAGCTTTATTGTTATTTTATTTACATTTCATTTATTTATATTAATACATTATTGTTATATCATTATGTCAATCTTTTATTTTCATTTGTTTATTATATTACATTAATATATAATAGTGTTATATATGAGTATGTAATGTGGTCTATATGATCATGGGCTTATCTATTATTTATTTTTGATTATGAATTTGAATTTATTTAATTTATTTTCTAGTATTTTGATTTTATCGAGAGGCCAGAAGCTATAATATTCTTAATTTCATAATTAGATGACCAGAAGTCACATCACTTTTGTACTAGCTCTTATGAGAAAGAACGCTATTGGTTTCATTAAATTGCAATTGACAAGAAAAATTTTGGCCCTTTGATGATTTAATTGTTACAAATATCGAAGTCCTGAAGGCTAAATATTCAAATATCAAACTAAACAAAAAAAAAAAAGCTTTGTAAGGTTTTTGCTATGGTCCTGAAGACCAATATTTGGAGAAATTGATGATGCTATTGAAAGTAAAGAAAATATGTAAGAGTGAAAATGAACATGATCACATTGCATTTGTAGAATTGATAGTTGAAAGCTGAGAATACTTTGTCTTAGCTATTAAACTACAATCGTGGAAATAATAACATTTCTAAGGTGATCAAAATTATGAGCAAATATCATATTAAGACTAGAAGTCATATGGATAGAAAAAAAAGGTATAATATGACCAGAAGTCATATAGACTAATATTTACTAATTTATTGAAAATAAAGATCAAAATGGCTGTGAAGCCAAAAAGACCTTGAAATATTGTGAAAAATATAAAAAATAATTATGATGCTTAAAGCAATAAGTTACGGAGAAAGATGATTAGCTGGTATAGTCAAAAGAAATAATTGTAAGCCCTGAAGGCTATATGATAATTGTAAGCCTTGAAGGCTATATGATTTTGATTCTTTATGTTTAAATTTAAATTGATTGTGATTAATTTGTGAGAGAGAAATTATTATTTAACATTGTGATATCAACATGAGTGATATATGAAATCAAATAGATAAAAAGGTAATGATTGGTCATTTTAAAATTTCAGTATAGTGCCAATTTATTTACAAATTTAAACATTATTGGTAATTATTGATATATTTTGATTTCATGGCCTTTTAGGATTCTAACTACCTCATGGTTAATCCTTATAACTCTCGTATCAAATGGTTTTCAATATTTATTCATATAACCTTCAATTATAAAGTTAAGTTGTTTAATTATCTTCTTTATGTATAATTGTACAATTTATTTGTAATTTTAAGTATATTGTGTATGTGAATACTATTCATACATCAATGGAGTTTACCACTTCTATTTTCTTCTTGGGACTTATATTTCTCTGTTGCACCAAAGATTTCCCAACAAACATTCAACTCATATACCTCAACATCAAGGTATTTTCTTTTATTATTAGTCATATTTTTCATTTTAGCCTTGTCTTCCATCTCTTTTCTCTTCTTGAGCACTATTATGTTGCCTTACATATATATGCAATTTTTCTTAGTTCCAAACTTTCATTATTGAAAGGCATACAAATATTCTTCAATTTGTATTTTATTTTAGTATTGATAATTTATTGCCTCATTTCCCAATTCATTGTATTAACATTTCTTCTACTCCTTAGTATTTTTATATGATATGTGCAAGTTTCATACATTAATCATGATATAATATATAAAATGATATATATTGGAATCAAATTAGTGTTATTGGACATTTGTGAAGAAAAAAAATCATATGTCATTTGAATTAAGAAAGTGAGAATTTATTTAATTTTATGAGAAAATTTATAATGAATAGTTTATGATTTGTTAGACAAAATCATTTTCGTAATGTGCATGAATTATATATACAGTGCAAGTCAAATTTATGGATGATCAAACAGTAAGAAATATTTGAAAGAAGACTATGTATATAATAAGTATTTGTTATTTGTCTTTACATTTCTCTCAAATTAATTTTAGCCCATAAACATCAGAATTCATTGCAATAAGATCTTTATGTATTTTGATTATGGATCTCCTCATATTTCTTTATGTAGTGGAAAATTCTAAACATTTCATATTTTGAACATGCATCAGCAAAATTATATAAATATGCAAGAATATATGTTAGTTCCCAAAGAACATAAATGTAACAAAGTCGATATAGTTCCTGAAGAACTAATATAGTTTTTCTTAAATTTTATGGGCAGAAGAAGAATTGATTAAGGAAAGTTATAACCCATAGATTTACATTAGAGTTTTACTCTATTATAGGGTTTAAATGATAGCCCAATTGACTGAAATCCATGATTAGTTGTGAGTTATGAAGTACTTGAATTTTGAAATGAACGATATATTATTAGTTTGCTATATACAAATTTGTCTTTGAAATAAAGAAATAAAGAAAGTATATTTATATGATTCACACTGGAGGGGGAAATTGTTAGAATATAAGTGTGAGTTAATATTGAAAAGTTTTACTCATATATTTCCTCACAAAACCTATTGATCTCCGAAAATTGGATGTCATATTGACATTTTATATCAATACTCATGGAAATTGAAAAGTTTGTTGTTGGTTAAGCAACATATTACAGTAAACTAGTAGTTTACTGATTCAAATAAATTTATGTTGGCATGACTTATTTGATTCATCCGAGTCATATATAAAAGATTACATTTGACATCTATTGAAGAACTAGAAGATTTTTCATGAATAACCAACATATTATATAATTCAAGAATTATCATGTGCTGCATGTTTTCAAAGAAATTTGATTATGAGAGTATCACAAGTTATGATTTGAAATGAATCTCTATATTTCTGGAAATATATCAAGCTGATATATGGGCCCATTCAAATAACATGTAAACCATGTAAGTATTCAATGAATTTGATAGATGCATCTATAAGATGGTTATATGTAATATTAATATTAGTTTGCAACCTGAAGTTTGCAAGAATATTTGAATAAATTATTATGTTACGGGCAATTTTTAGATTATATGATTCATTCATTGAAGCCTCCATAAATAGCTAGACTAATATTTATGAGAACAAAATTAATGTTTTAGTGTTGGCATATTTGATCTTATATATTGCAGCACTTATACTAGCCAACCAAATTCTCTTGATAAAATTGGCTTTTGGTCAGGAGTCAAGTATATTCCATCTTAAAAAGTTTGAATGTGCATTCCTATTGATTCACCACAATGCACATAGATGGATATTTAAAGGAAACTGAGATAAATGTTGGGTAAGAACCTTCTTCTTCTTGTTTGTCTCTAAATGAAACAAAAGGATGTTTCTAATGGAAACAATTGGATATAGGAGACTTATACTGCATGATTAGTCGATTGTCATTTGACAAAGTTTTCCTAATATGAGGGGGAGAAATTAAATAGCTGGAAAAGAAAACAAAAGGAATGCATTATTACTATCAAATATAGATCCTCGAATATAACAATATGAACCAGAAGTTCATTTGGTTTGCATTCATGAAATATTACATAAAATTTGCCAGATGCAATTACTGACCTAAATGGGAATTACTAAATCTTATATTCCAGCTATAAGTGGTCTAATTAGCATAAATGAAAGTGAGACATGCCCGAAGTATGAGAGAATAATCAGTTCCAAAAGAAAACAGAAAGAAGCAAATAATCAAGATAATCATATTAAGGAGGCAGACACTCAAGAAGAGGTCAATACATAACTACTTGCAGACCCCTCAAAAGAGGTTCAAGTATCTGAAAGTAATAAAGAGATCTCAATGAATTATGTCACAACAAGAAAAATGGAACTGAAAAGATAAAGTTGTCGACAACAGTTTTAGTAATAATATCATGTGATCAAATGAGGATCTTATACATAAATATGTTGGTAGAAAAAAAGGTGATTGGCAAACTGAAGAAGGGGACAAGACATAATGAAAAATGTTCTTTCAGCATGTGAAATTTACGGACCTGTAGTCCAAATATGGACCTGTAGTCTAAAACATTTGAAATATTAAGTTATTTATGATATATGAATATTCATGTGAAAATAAAGATTTTCACAAGGTTTAATGATGAGGTACAACATTTGGTAATGGATACAATAATTGTTGCATATATTATTAGTCTGGCAGTATATGCAAACAAAATAATGCATCTATTAGATATCATTATATATAGCATATACATATGGATAGTGAATATTACATGAGAGTCTTTGAAGGATCTAAAATGCCAGAAGCATATATAAGAAAATCATTCTATATATAAAATATTGTGCGAGTTTGAAAATAATTCAAGCATATATAATTGATTGAAAAATATATTGAAAAATGAGTAATTTTACATTTTACTTGACTTGTAGATCAAGTTATCAAATGCATCAATGATTTCAAAATCACATATTTTACCGTGGTGAATTTTCTTGTAAAAATATATTGAATTTAATGGTCCAGAAGTACCTTATACTTTATGAGAGTATTTTTGTACTATGCTAATATTGTATCTATTATGATTTTATTGATAAAAATTAGTTCTTGCAAGTGCACAGTGGATAACAAAAATGAAATTTGGTGTGATAGTCCTATTAACATATTATATAATATTATTTTGTTCAAAACAAACTAAATATGTGGATGTAAGATATATTTTGATGATTTTCAGAATAATTTTTCTTCATTGTTTTCATGATGAATAAGATAAAGGCATAATATACTGATATTTTAGCATATCCAGGAGATATGTAAGAGGAATACATCTAGCAGAATATTTGGTGACAATGTATCATTCATAGTTTGGTGGCTAAAAGAATGATATGCTCAACAATACATTAGAAGTGATGTTCTTATCAGGGAAGTAAAACTGATGTTATTATCAGGGGGAGTAAATACGATATTATCATCGTGTGAAATAGAGACCATGCTGTACTCTTTTCCTTAACCAAGGTTTTGTCCCACGGGGTTTTCCTAGTAAGGTTTTTAATGAAGCAGTTTCAATTTGTATTGTGTACTCTTTTTCCTTCACTAGGTTTTTGTCCCATTGGATTTTTCTTAGTAAGGTTTTAATGATGCACAATATTTATTTATGGACATCCAAGGGGAGTGTTGTAAAATATTAATTAAGGTGGATGTCCATGAGCTCCCAACTCTTGACCTTTCATTTTCTACATCCCATAACCTCTCCAATGAATGATCTTTAGGAGTTTTCATGCTCATAACTCAAAGGTTACAATGTGTGCACTCATGAGGATTAAAGTTTGCCATTTACTTTGTGTAACTCTTAGTTGTGGTTGATGGCCTATAAATAGAGCACTATGTACTACACTTTGTTGGCATCCAAAATAAATAAGAATCACTCATTCCTTGCTCTCTATTTCTCTATTGTATTTCTTCATTCCCTTCATCTCAATCTCTTATACTTTCTTGATTTTATAACAATAGCCATATTATTTAAAGATCGTAAAAGAATATGTATGGTCGGCTGGTGGGATTGGGTACGTCACTTATTTATCTATCTATTTTCCACCTATTTTAGAAACACACAATGTTCTAGTATACGAACGTTTTAAAGATATTACATAATTAAGGCTTTAAATCACATTTTTGACTGACTCGCGGAAGAACTCTCACATTTTAGGTATATATAGTCAAAACTAAAGTTTGATTTCCAAAGAAAATCAGTTAGTGAAAGATGTCTATGAAATGTGTTTTATGAGTGTGAGAAAAGTTTCCCTATAGGGGTAAGATGTAAATTTATTCTAAAAGTTTATACTCAAGAGTATGGGTATTCAGAGTTTTTGGTTTTTTTTTTATTTAATATTGTCTTGAAAGTTCCAAATCATAACAATAACACATTGACTATTATCTAGGTTAAAGTTGACAATTAGTTGATCAAATATAGTGAATTGGAAGAAGGTATAAATTTATTCTGAAAGTTTTTACTCAAGAGTATTAGGTATCCACATTTTTTTTTTTTGAATTTACTATTGTCTTAGAAGTTTTGAAATCATAGTAATATTGCCATACTATTAAAAGATGTTAATTTTGACTGTTGAACAAGTTTGTTTGAATATATGAACTCCCACGTGGTATCAAGACATCACCAACTCATACTATTAAAGTTGTTCATCTCTCATTAAAGCGCCTAACAAATTGTAAGTTTGATTTGTTATTTATAACAACTTAAGTGCTATTTCTCGTCAAAAGAACACCTCTTCTTACGTTTTTTTTTTGGGAAAAACTGTTCCTTATTTATAAGGTGATCAAACTAATAAATGCATAGAAAGAGTTGTTTTTTTGCAGGATAAATGATGTTGGGGCACTCATTTTTGGTATGAACTTAGAGTATCTCCGAGTCATTTTAGATTTGGGCCCAATCTCTGTCAGACCAGGAGCATTAAGGTTATAGCTCTTTTATTAAGTGCACTTCCCAATATTCAAATTTATATTATTCTCCTACCAGAGGTGAAATGTTGGGGCACTTATTAATAGTAATGAATTAGACTTGTAATTTGTTAGGCGCTTTAATGACAGATTAATCAACAACTTTAATGATATTAATTGGTCAGTTTGGTGGGAAGTAACATAGACTTGTTTTCATTTTTCTTTAATTCATTAATTTTTTTGCCAACACATTTTAGTGATTATATCTCCTTTATTTTCCCGAATTACAATCAAGTCTTGCAAAAGGTCAATTGTCCCAAACAATAAGGTGCCACATATGGATAGATTTTTTTTATGTCAGCAACTCTTGTCTAACTTTATTACTAGCATCATTACGTCACTGAACCTTTAATTATTATAAAATAATAAATGATACACATTATTTAAATATGGGTTAATGTGTAAATTTACCTGAAAATTTTTGTTGAGGAGCAATGTTGCCTCAGAAGTTTTTCTAGGTTTAATATTACTTTAAAAGTTTTAAAACGTAACAATGTTATCCTATACTATTAGAAAACTAAAATTAATTATTAAAAAATTGACATTGACTGTTAACTTTTTAAGTAAAGGACAATATTGCTTTATTTTCACACTTCCAAAATAAAACTGCACCTACAAGACTTTTAAGGTACCGTTGCTCCTCAATGAAAACTTTCCAACATAAATTTACATTTCAAATATTGCCAATTAGAGGATATGGGTGGCAGGCGAGATGGGGTATGTCACTCATTTCTCTTTTTCCCCTCCCTCTCTCCCTCGCACACACGCATGCACTATAATAATAATCTATCACAAATAAATAAGTAGAGCTGATAATTTGGGCCAGCCCGAGCTTGACGGGTTGGCCTATCACGGGTTGACGACTAATCGGGCTGGGTTGACATAGCCCGCATCTAACACGGGTTGCCATTTGGCAACCTAAGCCCGATTAGTCGGGCTGTCAGGCCATTTTAATTGGACTAGACCTTTTCTTTAATGACTTCAACTAATTGGACTAGGCGTCCGGGCCTTTTTTTTATTTTTATTTTAGGTTACATTATATACCATTGTTTCCAAGCCCAGCTTGCTTCCCCCTTATTGTCTAGACTAACTGAACCTTTTATTTGTTCCTTGCTAGCTATAAATGAAATCATGCATTACTCATCAATTTACTGATTAATTTTTTCCTTCACACATATAAATGAATTATGTGAGCAATGTTTGACAGTTTGAGGCTATCTATTCATGCAATCGTGCAACACTCATTAGGAAAAACACGGCATAAGTTTATTCGAAGGGAATGAGGGATATAAGTCATATAATATAATAAAAATTAGCAAGAAAGTTGTAATCTTCTTGGATCTAATTCTTCAAAACAACAAAAAAACTTATAATCTTCCTTCCTCATTCTTCAATCGACAATAATTATATTTGAAGCATTGTCTGAAGCTACAAAAACAAGGACATGAGCAATTTCCCTTTTCGCTATCTTAGAAACCTCTGCCACACGTAATGACATAAACATAAAAGATTTATTAACTAGATATATGAAAAAAGATAAATGAACAAATATGAATATATATATTACTATCCCATGGAAAACCAAGAAGCTAATTTCGAGTGCAAATGAAAGCTTCAACATTATCTAGAAGAAGACAAGATCGATACTTTGTGAGAACCCGAGATCCTTGCTAAAAGCTTATTTACTGGCAACGGTAGTAATTGGAATGCTAAGAATATCACATGTCATCTTTGAAAGACAAGGAAATTGAGCTGAGTTGGCTTTCCAATAATCCAATATATTAAATCTTATAGCCAATCTATTATCAAGTGTCGCTTCTTCCAAATAGCAGTCCAATTCATGCTTTTCAATTGTTGACTCATCTTAACACTCGAATGAAAAAAAATCCTACACCATTGAAAAATTAATAAAAGGGTCAAATTAAATGAACGGAGGAAAGTGCCAATGAAAATTCAAATTAAATCTAAACCTTAACAATTTAAGAACTTCAAACTAACATACAAAACTTCATAGTCATCCACTTCATTCGAGTTATGGCTAGGCATCAGTTATGTGATTAACACCGTGTTAGGATTCGAGCTTGAAGCAACTCCAACAATTGGGGTGGAGGATGAAGATGATTCCACATTTTTATACTTATTGAAAACATAGTACAACTTGCTCCTTACATTTTCAATATTCTCTTGAGAATTTATAGGATCTATTTTCACAAAAGTAAACTTTATGACATCAAGCTTTATCCAAGGATCAAGGATAATGGCTAATGCAAGAATAACAGTATACTCGGTCCAATATTTGTCAAACTTGTCAAGCATACTTTGAGCCATATCCCGAATCACAGAATCCTCATTCTTCAAATGACCTTTCAGCAGCAACTTAATCTTTGATATTTGTGTGAAATACATGTTAGAGGTGGGATATGATGATCCAGACATCAAGTTTGTTATCACTGCAAAAGGCTTCAAGAATGCACACATAGCCTCTGCTCTTGACTACTCTTCATTTATTGGACAATGATTGTAGTTTGTGTCATTCAAGGCCAAGTTAGCAAAAGCATGACGATATTTAATTGCACTTTCAAGCATTGCATGTGTCAAATTCCATCTAGTCGGGACATCATACCTTAAACCCACAGAAGTGTCAACACCCTCAACTTGTTCAACCCTTTTCTTGAATTCTATCATCCTTACCTCTGATTTTTGTACAAACATAATGATGTTCCTAATCTTTTTTCAAAGCTCCTTTTGCTACTCATAAGCCATCCTAAACTATGAGATTCAAGATGTGGGCAAAACATTTCACATGAAAGAACTCCCCATTGCATATCAAGCTACCACTCAAATTCAAATTCTCTTTCAGTATTCTTTGCATATGAAAATTTGTTGAAGCATTGTCCATCGTGATAGAGAAAACCTTCTTGTCAATCCCCCAGTCTATCAATATCTCATGTGCCCTTTTTGCCAATTCAGATCCTGTGTGAGAAGGCTTCATCTTGGAAAAGGAAAATATTTTGCTATGCAGATTCCATTTCTCATCAATAAAGTAAGTAGTCAAGCAAAGATAACCTTATGTAGTTATTGTTGTCCAACAATCAGAAGTCAAACATATTCTACTTGGACTTATTGCTAGTTTTCTCTCTAGGTTGTCCTTTTGATGAAGATGGAAATTCCATACATCCACCATATCAGTTTTTCTTGTAATACTCCTATAATTAGGATTTAAATATGTGAGCAACTCCTTAATTCCATCATACTTAACAAAAGCATATGGAAGATTATGTTTAATGATGGCATAGGCAATGAGTTCTCAGACTTTGTTGTGGTCAATCTTTTTAGCTTTAACAATCCCTTCCTGGTCTATCATCATGGCACCAACATCTTTGTATTTTGGGAGTGCTTGACAACTTCAATATGACGCTGAAGCTGTGAAGTCCTACAATCCTTGCTTCCCGCAACATATGGCTTCCCACACCTATTACATTTGGCTTTTTCCTTGCCATCAACTATGCCATCTTTGGTAAAGTATCTCCAAACATCAGATGTCGTACATCTCACCCTTTTATTTGTAGCAGGAGCATCTTTATGTTGTGTTTGTACAGAAGAAGCTTCAGGTTCAGCAGTTTGCTCGGATTGTGTTAACACATTGTTAACATCCACAGTAGCCCTCTTTTTTTAACGATAAAAGCATTATCATCTTTTTTTAACAACAAAAGCATTATTGAAAACAAAATCCAACAACAAGCACAAATGCACAATCATAGTACAAAATAGAATTGGAAAAACAAATCCAGCAACAATCACAACACAAAGATACACTACATAATTCGATTTAAAACCACAACAACCAAGAATTGAGTATTTGAGCTTAAGCTTAACCAAATAAAACCCGATGTCAAAGACAGAACTACAGAATTTGAATTAGTCACAACCCAAAGATAGAACTACAGAACTAATTGAGCATTTGAGCTTAACCAAATAAAACCAAAGACAGAACTACAAAATTTGATTTTTCATGATGCTAGGAACTCAAAATTCAATGGTTTGCTTCAGTTTTTAGTTTACTTCAATTTAAACCAAATCAAATCCCAGGAAGATATCTAAAAAATTCAAACAAGAAAAAAAAACCTCTTACACTATCTAACACCAGAAGGAATGATGAATAAGGGCGACAAGTCTTGACTCTCGACTGTGTTGAGAGTAGAGGTGGCAAGCATGAGAGGAAGAGAATGAGGAGGGTTTAGTTTCAGATGGTCCACCACCGCACCACGGTACTACCGAGTAGAGGAGATGATGAGACACGCCGGAGAGGAAGAAGGAGACTGGGAGAGCCCGAACCAGCGGAGCCAGAGAGGAAGAGTAATGGAGCCAGAGAAGAAGAGGGGGAGGGTTAGGGTTTAGAGTTCAGATTGAGTGAGTGCTCGAAGAGGGAAGAGGCGGAAGACAATGACACTGACATCTAACTGAGTGAGTGTGCGAGGGACTATGACAGTGAGGACTGATGAGAAAGCAACTGAGCAGTGAGCATAGTTTTATTTCAAACAGGCTAACCCGTTTACCTTGCGGGTTAAACGGGTTCAGCCCGATTAGCCCAAAGACAAACAGGCTGCTATTTTTCAGGCCTAAACTCATTTTTTTTGGGGTTGGCGGGTTGGGGCCCGTATTACCGCTTCTATAAATAAGTATAAGCTGGGGTCAATCACTCATTTCCATTTTTTCCAACCTATAATTGGGAGCACATTTTGTGCTCACTAGTAATCCAGACCATATTGATAAATTATAAATTGTTCAAATTTAATTTAATTTTAATTTTTAAATAACATCTTCTAACATATTAAAACTTGAAATGAAATTAATTTATAATCATAACCTCTTAGAAAAATAAATTATCATTTACAAATTGCAAATTAAACAAAAAATCTTAAATTTTAACTATTCAAATAATCAACTCATTGTTATAAAAATATAGATGATAAGGGAGAGTGAGGGATAAAGAAGAGAGAAATTCAAGAGACAAAATTAAGAGAAATTTTCATTCACTTGTCTGTACAAAATATTCAGCCCAAGGCCTATATTTATAGACAAAAGAAAACACGTATGAATAGTGAAAAATGCGTATAAACCGCGTGCTACAGTGATTTGCTATAGTACCGTTTGTATAAACAGTGATTTGCTACAGTGACCATACGTATTTTACTATAGTGACCATATATGAACAATATTTTCCGTATGAACAATAATGTCTTATTTTAAATATCCCGGTTCTTGGAGGAGTAAGTTGGTCTGGATATGAGTCAATGAATATCCACATAATTAATATTCATAACAATCCCCTTTGGATGTTCATTATAAATGTGCCTCATTAAAAACTTTAACTATGAAAAACCTAATGGGATAAAAACCTAGCCAACGAAAAGAGTACATCATTTATTAATACACTATCGAGTGCTGTCTCATTAAAAACCTTTCTAGAAAAACCTAGTAGGAAAAAACCTAGATAAGGGAAAAAGAGTACATGTATCGACTCCCTCTTGATAATATCAGTTGATATCTCTAAGTCTTCAAAGCCCAATATTATGGACAAGCTTTTCAAAGATTGTACTTGGAAGTGACTTGGTGAATAAATCTGCCAAATTTTCATTTGAACAGATTTGCTAGATATCTATTTCACCATCCTTTTGAAGGTCACAAGTGAAGAGGAATTTTGGTGAAATATACTTTGTTCTATTACCCTTGATGTAGCCTTCTTTAAGTTGGGCAATACATGCAGTATTGTCCTCATGTAAAACTGTTGGAACCATTTTGCCTGAAGATAAATGACAAGTTGTTTGTATATGATGTATCACTGACCTTAGCCATACACATTCTCGACTTGCTTCATGCATTGCTAGAATTTCTGCATGGTCAGATGATGTGGCTGATATAGTCTGTTTCATAGATCACCATAAGATAGCTGCACCTCCACATGTAAACAGATAGCCTGTTTGTGATTGTCCATCATGTGGATCAGATAAGAATCCAACATCTGCATAATCAACTAGTTCATGCTTGAATACATTTGAATAGTATAGTCTTATGTCCATAGTGCCTCTGAGGTAGTGAAGAATGTGTTTTACACCATTCCAATGCCTTTGTGTTAGTGAAGAACTATATCTTGCTAATAAATTAACAGCAAATGATATATTAGGACGTGTGTGATTAGCAAGATACATTAGTGCACAAATAACACTAAGATATGGTACTTTGGACTAAGTAGCTCTTCATCACCTTCTTCACTAATTACTAGAGGTCGGAATGGATCCTTATCTGTTTTCAAAGACCTTACAATCATTGGGGTACATAATGGATGATATTTATCCATGTCAAATCACTCTAGAATCTTTCTTCTAGAGATGACTCTTATGGATCCTTATCTGTTTTCAGGAGATGACTCTTCTGGAGCTGCTAACTTTTCTTGATTATCCTCGAATTGACCATCTATATTCTTTGCTCCTTTTCTCTTTCAAGGATTTTTATCTTTGGAACCGATGAGTCTGCCACACTTGAAGCGTGCTTTAAATTCATTCATAGTATGTTGTCCTTCAGGGATATCAATTTAAATAGGAGCACTAACAGTTGGGACATGTGACTTTGTCACTTTCTTTGGGTCAGTAAATGCTTCTGGCATTTGATTAGCTAAATTCTATAAATGAATTATCTTTTGAACTTCCAGTTCACACTGTTTTGTATAAGGATCAAAATGAGCCAATGATAATTCATTCCAGGTAATTTCTTTACCAACTGCTTGTTTTCTCCCCCTAATGTTGGGAAAAGTGATTCCTCAAAATAACAATCAGTAAATCGTACCGTAAATAAATCTCCAATAGATGGTTCTAAATATTTTATGATTGACAGAGATTCATACCCAACATATATTCTCATCCTTCTTTGAGGACCCATTTTGGTGTGTTGTGGTGGTACCACTGGCACATATACCGCACACCCAAAAATCCTTATATGGGAAATATTAGATTCCTGACCAAAAACCATTTGTAAGGGGGAAACCTTTAGGTAACTTGTTGGCCTAATGCGGATTAACATTGTTGCATGCAAAATGGCATGGCCCCAAGTAGAAATTGGGAGATTAGATCTCATAAGTAAAGGTCTTACAATCAGTTGAACCTTTTAACCAATGATTCTGCCAGTCTATTTTGCGTATGAACATGAGCTACAAGATGTTCAACATCAATTCCAAGGGACATACAATATTTATTAAAAGCTTGTGAAGTAAATTCACTAGCATTATCAAGACATATTTTCTTGATAGGATAATCAGGATAATGTGTTCTTAATCTAATCAATTGAGCAAGTAATCTTGCAAACACTAGGTTATGAGAAGATAATTAGCAAACATGTGACCATTTAGTTGATGCATCAATTAAAACCATATAATACTTAAATGGTCCATATGGTGGGTGTATTGGCCCACAAATATGTCCCTGTATCCATTTTATAAATGTGAGAGACTCACTTTCTACTTTGCTTGGTGAGGGGCGAATAATTAACTTTCCCTTGGAACATGCAGCACATGAGAAATCATGACATTATGGTATTTGTTTACATTTTAGGGAATGTCCATATGAATTCTCAATTATTTGTCGTGTCATGATTGAACCGGGATGGCCTAACCTGTCATGCCAAATGTTAAATTTATTAGAAATTTCTTGTTTACATTGACAAACTGCTGGTTTGTATTGACAAACTTCTTGTTTGAATTGGTGAACTTCTGGCCCTCAATAGCATATGTTTCATTTGTGCTTATAAATGTAAAACACAAACCATAAGAAAAAGAAGGAAAACTTTATGGTATGCATATTCTACCAGTAACAATATTTGTGATAATAAGATATTCCTAATTATTTTTAGTTGTTGTTTCTATATGATATTAATTTCTGTGGATATCTTTGAAACTCAACAAGTTTCTTTCAAACTTGGTAGAATAAAATGCATTATCAATACATAATTTTGTTCCTTTAGGTAATAAAATATTAGCTCTTCCAGAGCCTTCAATCATATTTATACTACCAGATATAGTCTGAACGTTGGCTTTTTGCATTAAAAAGGAAGAAAAATATTTATCATTTCTGAGTATGGTGTTGGTTGTTGCATTATCAACGAGACACAAATCTTTAGGATTGATGCCAATAAGATCCATTCTTCATTAAAAGAGACATAAAAACATAATTAAGAGAGATACATTTGATAGAAGCAACTTTAAACATACTAAAACATAACAATTCAAATAGACAAAGATAAATTATGCTAAGAAATCAACAACATCCAAATGGGTAATATCTATGTCTCCATACTCAAAATTTTCAGCCTTATCAACATGATTTACTTCAACATTTTATCATTTACCATTATTTTTAATTGATTCTTGGTAAAGTTCAACTAGGTGTCTTAGCATATGACAGGTACAAGACCAGTGACCCTTGCCGCCACAGTGATAACATAGGTTTTCAGCATTTTTATTATGCCCACTATTTTCCCTTTTGTGGTTCTTATAACTCTTTCCCCACTTCTGGTAGGAATATGAACCACCATGATTTCAACCACGACCACACACAAGGCTGTAGCCACGCCCACACCCACGACTGTAGCCATGGCCACAATTAGATTCATTTGTTACTACATTTGCTTCTGGGAATGGAGTCGAGCCTATTGGATGGGATTCATTGTTTTTTAATAAAAGCTCATTATTCTGTTCAGCTACAAGGAGACAAGAAATTAATTCAGCATATTTCTTGAAACCTTTTTCACGATATTGCTGCTGCAGGAGAAAATTGGATGCATGAAATCAGGAGAATATTTTTTCTAACATATCTTTATCAGTAACATTTTCTCCACATAATTTTAATTTAGAAGTAATCCTAAACATGACTGAGTTATACTTGTTTACAGATTTAAAATCTTGCAGGTGCAAATGTATCCAATCATAACGAGCTTTTAGGGGGATGACCATCTTCTGGTGATTATGCATTTCTTTTAAATTATTCCAAAGAACAAGTGGGTCTTTTATGGTCAAATATTCAATTGTTAGATCCTTGTGCAAATGGTGGCGAAGAAAAATCATGGATTTGGCTATCTTGGTTGGATGCATGATTCCCTTCTTTGATTGTGTCTTCCAAACTATGGGGATTTAGGTGAATTTCCGTATCCAGCACCTAAGATAAATAGTTTTTTCTGGTAATATCAAGAGCCACAAATTCAAGTTTTGCAAGGTTTGACATAGTTCAAACTATTTAAAGAAAATAAATGAGAATCATTAAAATATGAAATGTAAAAACACAATATAATATCATAAAAAAAATAACATTAAATTCATAAAGTAAAAATTAAAAATTTATGGCTTCAGGTCGTCTAGTTCTCATTAGGAGGTAAAACCTTTCATGTAGGTGACAACCTATACCATCCATGAAGGAGGACTATCTAAGCCTTCCAAGAATGAGTCATGCAAGAAACAATACAATGCATGAAATTAGACGTGGCAACCTATACGATCCATGAAGGAGGACTACCTAAGCCTTCCAAGAAGGAGGCTTGTAAAAAATATTGAAGCTATATGACTTCTGGTAATATAATTTTTAGAAATCAGATGTGTATGGCTTTTAGCTATAACAATAATATATAAAAGAATTTGTAAAGGATATATATATGATATAAAAACAATATCAATCTCTAATCTTAGCCTTGGAACCTGATGTTTATAACAATCGGTAAAAGTATTCTTCTAATTCCATGCAGTGGCTCAGATTATCTTAGATCTATCAAATAAAAATATTATAAAAAAAGGTATATAAAATTGTTAAAGAAACAATAAGAAGATAATACCTTCGTTAGAGCTTCGTGCTGATAACGTGTTATAAAAATATGGATGATAAGGGAGAGTAAGGGATAAAGAAGAGATAAATTCAAGAAAGAAAATTGAGAGAAATTTTCATCCACTTGTCCGTACGAAATACTCAGCGCAAGGCCTGTATTTATAGACAAAAGAAAACGCGTATTAACAGTGGCAAATGTGTATAAACCGCGCGCTACAGTGATTTGCTACAGTACCGTATGTATGAATAGTGATTTTAGAACAGTATTCATGACACTCATGTATGATTTTAGAACCGAATATGAACAGTATTTTCCGTATGAACAGTATGTCTGATTTTAGAGATCATGTTGCCTGGAGGAGTAAGTTGATATGGATATGAGTCAATGCACATCCACATAATTAATATTTATAACACTCATGTTATTGTTTTGGCTTATTGGGCGAAAATGCTCTTTCATGAAAAAATTGAATTATAAAATAGATCTTATATTAAGGATCGAAAGTAGTATGTGTTTGTATGATAATTTAAGATGCATGGCTTGCAAGTTGAACAAAGATTGAAAATAAAGGTGGAAAAATTGTCAAAATATTTATTTGGTAAATAAAGATTGAAAAATTAATAACCCAGTCTCTCGGTCAGTTGATACAAAGATTACAAAGCAGAGAATAAAGAACAAAACCAGAAATAAGCCATTAAGGACACAAGAGGAATGAAACACACACAAACATATGATTCACTGTTTTTTTTTTTTTTTGTATTGATAAAGAAGAAGCAATATGAGTTACTTATTGTTGGGAGGCTGCCTTCCATAGCCCATCAAGTTTCCAATGGAGTTTGATTCCTTTGATGAATTATTATTATTATTATTATTATTATCATTATTAATATTCTTCTTCTCAGAATTAGAGACATATGTACGTCCATATCCCACATAATCTCCAATCATCTTTCTTCCCTTTGCATTTGAAAAACTCAGAAAATGATATGATCAGAGATGATATTTGAGTTTAGCAGCAACCGAGGCAATGCCAGACACGCACGCTGTGAACTAAAAGAATTGAGAGCTTTCCAGATGAGTGTACCAAAGATTTAAGCTCTTGTTCTATGAAGAATTTACCAGTGTGTACTACGAATACATATAAGAGAGGACAGAAACTGATGATGAAAGGCCTTCAAAGGCGTCTTCTCCGTAAGGAAAAAAAACCGGACTGGCCGGTCTGACCAGAAAACTAGTGAACCGGACACCAATCTGGTCTGGTTTGCTTACTGGACCGGGAAAAAAATAAACCGGATCAGACCGTTATGAACCGGTGCAAACTGGTGCTAACCGGGATAAACCGCCGAGTGAAGTGGGTTAACTGGGTTGAATTTTCCTAATGATTTAGCAGATCCATTTCGCTGAAGAATGGAGGATTGTGGCAGGATTCGAAGAGAAAAAGAAAACTGGGGCTAGGGGGATTTGAGATTTGAGAAGAAAATAAGAAAGGAAAGCAACAAAACTAAAGTTTAAGATCTGTGAAAATTCCTCTCTGTGAGTGATGGCAGCCGATAACAGAGTCGGAGACTATGGCTTAACTACTTAAGTGACGCCTTCGCACTCTTCTGTTCTTCATTCTGTACAGATTCAAACTGAAAAAGAAAGCCTATGGCGTTGGGTGAGAAAGCATTGAGTGTTTTGACTTTTGAGCAAAAGAAAAAAAAAGCATTTAGTGCGGCTGTAAGGAATAGCTAAATAGCATTTAGCTAGGGTTGTGTTAGAGTAAGGTAAGGGGCATGGACCCTTAGAGTAAGGGGCATGGACCCTTAGAGTAAGGTAAGTGGGCTTGGGCCCTCACCTTCTAACAAAAATAAAATCTGATTGATTAAGGCTTAAGATTTTCAAAAAATAAATAAATGAGAAAAGTTCTTTTAAATATTTAAAAAATTGCAAAAACTTAAATTGAATTAAAAAAATAAAACATATTATATATATGCACATAATCATATGCATAGTGATGACTTATCAGTTATGAATGATGATTATTTTATTATTGTCAATTAAATTATAATATTTTAATATGTCCGGTCCGACCCTCGGTTAGATCCCGGTTGACCCATTAACCCTTAAACATATATCGCTACCGGTTCATTGACCGGTCCGATTTTTTTTCCTTGCTTCTCCGGTCAAAGTTGACCATTCGAATTTACCATTTTTACGTTTATACCTTATAAAATCGATTCAAATCACTCTTAAACTTATGCTTATTGTAAACTCAATTAAATTCACGAGTTTGATAACAATGCTTGAGGATTTAGTCAATAAGGCCCTTCTAGGCATGTTTAATTCTTTTTTATGGCTTAATCTGGGCCCTTATGTTAAAGGTGAAGTTGGTCTCAGTCAATGAGGCCCAAATTAAATTGGACTTATTAATAAAAATTACATGTTTAGAAAATTTCTGTTCATCATCATAATCACGAAGGCCCACTGAAGGAAAATGAACTAGGCCTTGCCACCCCTTAACACTGTATTCTAAAACTGTTTTTTAACCGATGGGAGTTGGTCCAAGTGGTAACCGGCTTGGTTCCGTTTAAGCAAAGTCTTGGGTTTGAGCCTTGTGTATGCAGAAAATTCCCATTTGGAGGCTCTCCCACCATAGTCAGGTGAGCGATGCGGGTCGGATTCGGATGTAGTCAGGGCAAAGTTCCAGTGAATCAGATGGTCAATAAAAAAAAAACTGTTTTTTATAGTAATAAAACTGTTTTTAAAAATAGGATTAAGGTGAAAAAAAAACATATAAACTTTTACTAAAAGTGCGTTTAGCGCCATGTACTTTTCAGAGGTGAAAAAATATCTATGAATATTAAAAATTGGAGTAAAAATATTAGAACCGTTAGATATATCCTAACACCGTTACATATATACATATGCAAAAATAATGTAGATCACACCATAAAAAGTAACGGTGTTAGGTCATATTTAACGGCATTGAAGTTTTTGCTCCAAATTTGAATGTTAATTTGTATTTTTGAACTTTCGAAAAGTATATGGTACTAGACACATTTTTTATAAAAGTTCATAGGTATTTTTATACCTTAATCCTGAAAAATAATTAATATTAAAATTTAAACATGCGTTCACGCACACAGGTATATATTATTTTGTTTTTAAAAATTTCGAAGTAATTTTTTTTTAAGAAATTGTCTCCTCCACGGCTCTCGATCCAGCTCCGTCCCTTTGCCCTGTACAATCTTTTCATAAACTTCAACAGGAAAAGACTTCATACAGAATGGAGTTAAGTATGAGTTATTTTCTGAAATTTCCTTCCAGCAACTTTCTGCATTATAAGAAACGTTTTGATAATGTTTATGAATATTAAGTTAGTTAGTTAAAATTAGTTAGTCTAGTTAAACACGTCTATATTTTTAATTATTTTCAAAAATTACCCTGGCACAATAAAGTGTACGGAGTATTATATTGGTTACGTGTGTGTTTGGGAGCTTTCCAAACCATGGTTTGCGCAACCCGATATAAAACTCCTCTCACAAACTTATCTTGTAAGTCGTAAAAGCTATTAAAAAAAGCTAATCCAAACACACACGTAGTCTTGTTCACTCTGTACATAATTAAAGATGCTTCAGATAAACAAGTAATCGATGCTTCTAAAAATGCGTAAAGCCTTTCATCTAAAGAAGGAAAGGAAAAAATCTCTTATTAAAATGACAGAAGGAAGCTGTGACTTTGAATTTAATAACCGGTGGTTTTGGATTTTTGTGGATAAATTTTGATTTTTTTGGGGCTTTGAATTCAATACCAACACCATTAATTAATTTTAATTATTTCTCTTAATTGTTGTTACTAGGTTAATATAGTCTTCTGAAGAACTCCACTTTAACAGCAGGAGTGATTCAGCATAGAAGGTGGGAAGCAGGGAGGATGTGTCGACGCTGGCACACTTGCATTAAAAACATATACTCAAATTTTAAATGAACACTTTGTAACGGTTAGTATGAAGAAACCGCTACAAATATTTATGACTATTGATAGGAATTAAAATTTTTTAAATTTCAAATATTCAATTTGTAGCGGTTTTATTTGTCAAACCGATATAAAGTTATGTATCACTTTGTAGCGGTTTCATCCATTTACACTACAAAAAAAAAAAAAATAATTCGTAGTGGTGTATTTGTAGTGGTTAGAATAAACCGCTACAAATATCAGGATTTGTAGCGGTTTTGAATAACACCGCTACAAATTTGTAACGATATACTTCGCGCCAAGTGGTTCATGGGTTAGGAAACACGATTTGTAGCGGTTTACAAGACATAACCGCTACAAATTTTGGCGCCAAACCCACGCCAAATTTATCGCGGTTATTTTGTAGCGGTTAGTCTATATTAACCGCTACAAATGTGGCGCCAACTTGGCGCGAAGCTAGCGTGACTATTGTGGCGGTTTTTTTGTAGCGGTTTTTACAATAGTAACCGTTACAGAATTTAGAAGGCCGCCCTTTTGTAGCGGTTACAAAGAACCGCTAGCGGTTATAGTGTATAACCGCTATCAAATGTATTTAAAATAAATAATTATTAAAAAAATAAATAAATAAAACATTTGTAGCGGTTTATAAATATAAACCGCTATAAAATATAAATATTTGTAGCGGTTAAATAGATGGAACCTACAAAATGATACGTAACTTTGTAGCGGTTTTACAAACAAAATCGCTACAAATTGAATATTTGAAATTTGAAAAATTTTAATTCCCACCAATGATTATGAATATTTGTAGCGGTTTTTTAATACTAACCGCTAGAAAGTCTTCATTTAAAATTTGAATATTTTAATTCCCACTAACAATCATGAACATTTGTAGCGGTTTTTTTGACATAACCGCTACAAAGTGTTGCACATTGAAAATTTGAATTTCAAATCATGTCAACGGTGGTGAAAATTTGTAGCGGTTTTTATCGTATAACCGCTACAGAATACATTTGAAATAAATATTTATAAAAATAAATAAATAAATGAATTTGTAGCGGTTTTACAAACAAAACTGCTACAAATTAAACATTTGAAATTTAAAATAGTTTTATAAAAAAATTCAAAAAAATATTAGTAGGGGTTCTGAAACCGCTACAAAATCAAAATAAAACCGCTACAAATGTGAAATATTTTTATTATAAAAAAAGTAGACTAATATTTGTAGGAGTTATGAAACTGCTACAAAATCAAATAAAACCGCTACAAATGTGAAACCGCTACAAATAATATCACATAAACCGCTACAAAACTTGTCACATTAATCTCTACAAGCGCTAGTAGATCCCTATAAATATCTTCATCACACCTCATTTCAAACACTCCTCCATTTCTTTCAACCTTTCTTCTCTTTCGTTTTCTCTCATCTAAAATTTTTTTTAAAAGCCAAAGAGCTGAGTAAGGTGATCAAATATAGTAAAAAAAAAATTCAATTCTTTGATTTCAACATTTTCTCCCTTCTCATAATATTTATACTCATTATCTACACATTCTCAATAATATTATCTATATAAAGTTTATACTTATCTAACTTAATTTAATCATTCTTTATAAATAATAACGATATCATTTAAGTTACTTAAATAACAAACTATTCAACACGATATTATAACAATGGACTCAAATAATTGTATGATTTTTTTTTTAAAATTCCCAAAATTTTGTAGCGATTTTAGAATCGCTACAAATTTAAACTCAAAATAGTATTAAATTTTTGGCGTTGCTTTTAAAATTCTCATTTGAATTTAGTAGCGGTTTTCCAAAAGCTACAAAGTTGGAGCCAAATTTTCATTTTTCATTTTTCGCCACGTGAAATTGTGGCGCCAACATTTATAGTGGTTTAGTAACCGCTACTAAATTTGTAGCGGTTGTGTTACATGAGTAGCAGTTTTTGTAAACTACTACAAAACCGCTTGCAACATACGATTTAGTAGCGGTTTTTACAACCGCTACTAATGTTGTTTGTAGCGGTTAAAACCGCTACTAATAACCATTTTTAACCGCTACTAAATCACGTTTTTTTGTAGTGTTAACTGTTACACATTTATATTTTGTTGCGATTTATAAATAAAAAACGCTACAAATGTTTATTTATTTATTTATTTTATAAATATTTACTTCAAATGCATTTTATAGTGGTTATGCACTGTAACCGCTACAAATATGAGTTAAACTTTGTAACAGTTCTCTGTAACCACTACAAAAAGGCGGCCCTATGAATTTTGTAGCGGTTATTATCATAAAAACTACCACAAAAGAACCGCCATAATAGTCGTGCCAGCTTCGCCCAAGCTGGCGCCACATTTGTAGTAGTTATTATAGACTAACTGCAACAAATTTTCAGTGAGTTTTTCGCCAAAATTTGTAGTGGTTATATGTTGTAAATTGCTACAAATCGCATTCCCTAACCCACGCGCCAGTTGCTACAAATTTCTTGCTGCTGCAGGAAAATTGCTCCATTGTTTAGGAGGTACACGTATCCTGAGGTGGAGTGTCGTTCATCTCTATCTCCCGCCCAGTTGGTGTCAGAGTATCCTATTAGACGCATATCCCTACCTTGGTAACACAGCTCGTAATCCATAGTTCCCTTCAGGTACCTCATGATTCTTTTCACAGCTTCCCAATGCTTCACTCCAGGGTTGGATTGAAAACGGCTCACAAGTTCGACTGCAAAGCATATGTTTGGTCTAGTACAGAGCATAATGTACATCAAGCTTCCAACTGTACTTGAGTATGCTACTCTTTTCATGCGCTTTATTTCGGATTCTTCCATGGGACACATGTCCATGCTAAGGTGGTGTCCTTTAACCACAAGGGTATCCATAGGCTTGTAGTCTCTCATATTGAATCGTTCTAAGATCTTTGCCATGTATGTCTTTTGTGACAAGGATAGCAATCTTTTTGAACGATTCCTCTTTATCTTGACTCCCAAGATATATTCTACTTCGCTCATGTCTTTCATTTCAAAGTTCAAGGATAACCAATCCTTGACTGTTTTGACTACCTTAAGACTTGTTCCGGCCAAGAGTATATCATCTACATAAAGAGACAAGATCACAAAATCATCTCCAAACCTCTTTATGTAGACACAGTGGCCTTCTTTGATCATCTGGAAGTTGAATGAGGTCACTGCCTCTTGAAATCTTAGATACCACTATCTAGATGATTGTTTCAGTCCGTAGATGGACCTTAGGAGTTTGCAAACTTTTTGTTCACTTCCCTTTTCTATAAAGCCCTCAGGCTGCTCCAAATATATCTCAATCTTCATCTAGTTTTCCATTAAGAAATATGGTTTTTTTACATCCATTTGATGTAACTCTAAGTTTATGCTTGCCACTATGGCGAGTATGAGTCTTATTGAGTTAAAATGCACCACTGGTGAGAAGGTATCTTCATAATCTATTCCTTCTCGCTGGGTGTACCCTTTAGCCACCAAGCGTGCTTTGGGTTTGTCAATTGATCCATCTGCCTTTTGTTTATATTTGAGAACTCATTTGTTCCCAATTGCCTTTCGGCCTGATGGCAGGTCAACCAATTCCCAAACTTGGTTAGCTTTCATGGAATTCATCTCCTCTTCTAAAGCCTTTTTCCATATTTCTTTAACAGGTCCGGTTAGCGCTTCTTTAACGCTTTTGGGATCTTCCTCATTGTCTTCTGGATTGACAATGAGTACTTCCCCTTCAATAGAGAAGTGTCTTCAAGGGATTCTATCCCTTTGGCTTCTCCGGGGTGGGAGCTCTTCAGGATTCTCTTCCTGTGATTGATTATCATTTCCATGTTGTGAAAATGACTTATTTCTCCCTCTCGGGTCAGTGATCTAAGGAGTGCCTTCAACTTCCTCAGTCTCATATAGAGTTTTAGTTTGGTTAAGGCTTCCTCTGCTAGGAAAATCTGCTTCTAGGAACAGTGCGTCTCTTGACTCTACCTCAGTCATTGAGCCGTCCTCATTTTCACCAATGAAGACATATCCTTTTGATTGCTAAGAGTATCTTATAAAGATAAATTTCTTGTCTCGAGGTCCCAACTTTCCATGTTTGTGAGACGAGTAGTGTATATAGGCCGCAGATCCCCATGGTCGTAAGACACTTAGATCCGGCTTACGACCTGTCCACAGCTCATAAGGCATAAAAGTAACTGATTTGGAAGGCACTCGGTTAAGTATGAATGTCGCAGTAATAATGCGTCGCCCCAATATGAAATTGGTAGTTTAGCTTGAGACATTATTGACCTAACCATATTGAGAAGAGTTCTATTCCTTCTCTCGGCCACCCTATTTTGTTGAGGAGTGCCAGGGATGATCAGCTGTCTGACAATTCCTTTTTCATCATAGAGCGTTTTGAATTGTTCTGAGAGATACTCTCGACCTCTATTAGTTCTTAAGGCTTTAACCTTACAGTTTAGTTGATTTTCAACTAGATTAAGATACTTCCTAAAGCATTCTAAAGCTTTAGACTTGTGAGAGATCAAGTATACATGTCCATATCGTGAAAAATCATCAATAAATGTAATGAAGTACCACGCTTCATGTCATACCCTCACACTCATAAGTCTGAAAATATCCGAGTGTATCAGTTTAAGAGGATGTTCTACTCTAGTTGCCTTTCCGAAGGGTTTCCTTGTGCTTTTGCCAGTAAGGTAATGCTCACATAGAGATATTTCCTTTTTTGACACTTCTCCTAGCAATCCTTCATTTGCTAGTTTGGTCATGCATTATTGACTAATGTGTTCTAATCTGGCGGGCCATGTATCATAATTATCATTAGATGAAATCACATAGCAATAACTAGAATTAAAATCATAATTCATTAAAACAAAGAAACCATATGAAATACAACCAAATCCAAAATAATCGGTCCCATTTGAAATGTCAACAACTTAATCATGAAAGTTAACATTAAAATTGAATTTAACTAAAGAAATAACAGAAACAAGGTTTCGTCGGATCTCCAGAGCGTAGAGGACATCTTGCAAAATTAGGCCCGCCTTATAAAGTCAATTTACAGGTGCCAATCTCTTTGACTTCTACCATCACATTGTTCCCAACGTAAAGCCATCTGCTTCTAGCTGGTAGCTTGCGAAACTCTTTGAAGTTCCCACGATCTCTGCTTACATGGTATGTGGCCCCTAAGTCTACAACCCACACAGGATTAGCCTCAGCTATAAAGGCAGTACTAGAAACAAAAGAAAAATGAGAAGGGTTATCACATAGTACCTTGTTCTTCTCAGGGCAATCTTTTGCAAAATGGCCTTTCTTTTTGCAAGAGTAGCACTTGACCTTGGAAAGTTCTTGCTTCTTTGCAAGTTTCTTATTCTTCTTGAAGGCATTCTTATCCTTCTTTGCCCCTGGGCTTCCCTTCTTCTTTTGGGGTCCCTTGCCTTTATTAGGCTTCTGCTTTTGGGATGAAGCTCCTTTTTCTTCAGTTAAGAGTGCTTGACCATTGGTATTTGCACCATACATACGGTCATCCTCCAATTAGATGTGACAAGCAACATCAGCAAAAGTCTTGATGGTGTTGTTGTGAGTTATGGTGTGCTTTATGTGATCCCAGCGTGCAGGGAGTGAACTCACAACAGCTTGCACTTGCTGTGCTTCAGAAAAGGGTTCCTCCTACCTCGATAAGTTCCCTTATCATATTCTGCATTTTCCTAAAATGTTGGCTTATGGTAGTGTTTGGACCCATCTTATAATTGTCAAACTTGACGGTGATTCTCCTGAGTCTCACATCAGAAGTAATATCAAACTCTTCTTGCAACGCTGTCCACATGGCAGAGGCAGTGACAGGTCCTTCAAATTGACATATCACATCATCGGTCATTGCCGCAAGCATTGTGATCCAAGCGATGGTATCCTTTCTTTTCTAGGTTGCAAAAGCGTCATGTTCCATTGGTGATGCATTATCATCGGGTTGCTGAAGCACAGTGGTCAAGATGTCCATGACATCTTGTTCCTCCAAGACATACGAGATCTTACGGCACCACATGCCAAAGTTCTCACCATGCAACTTGTCTCCTCTAACGAGATCAATAACAAAAATCTTGCTTGTCATTTGAGCCATTTTTCTATCACATAGACATGCATTGTCATGAGGTATGCAATTTCATTTTGAGATATTATCTCTTTGTTTAAGTAAGAGTAGAAATTAATAGAATAAGAGTTTGCTAGCTTCGTGTTCAGTAATCAACTAGGTTGACCCCCATCCCACTCATTCTAGTTTACCGCTCATTTTTCTTAATTTCTATTCTTATTCAAACATATCCCCATAATTGGTTTTTCAAGAAAACACAATTCCAGAAAAAAAAAACATGCTCCCACTCAAATAAAGTATCATAAGGAAGTAGAATAAATAATTCCAAAAACAATTTATCCATAAAGCAATAATCCATGAAAGGTTCATAAAAGTTGCAATGAAAACAAAAACAAGCAAACTATAACATGGATAATCAAGTTTCAATAACGAGGTACATCAATGCCAAAATCTAAAAAGGTTTTCCTAGCCTTAGCTCTATAAGCTCCTACATCCATATTGTTTATGCCTTTCTTGAAAATGTCTTTTCCAAAATCCTAGGCCATGGAGATAACCCCTCTTTGTCACTTGCTCACGGTATTCCACCATAGCTCTTACGTAGAACTCAACGTCGTTGGCATTAGTAACTTGTCTACCATATCCACAAATGACCCCATAGATGCTCTTAATTTGAACATATTTATCAGCATCTTTTTCAATAAGAGATTTGATTAGAGCACTAGTTCTTGGTCTATCGACCTCTTCTTCTTCAAACTCATCGAATATGAACTTTGCTTTCTCTTCTTGCTTTACCTCGTCAGGTGTGTTGGAGTCTTGTTGTGACAAAGGGGTACCCTTCTTGTTGGTGCTCCCAACTCCACTTGAGGTTTTCACCGCTTTTTCATTATCAGAAGCTGGAGAATATTTAGGGGGAGTCCCATCAAAGGAATGGTCAGTCTGTATACTTGCCATATCTGACCAATAATTGTTCATCACAAAGAAAAGCAATTTTCAGAACTTATTTTAAATAGTTTAGGGTTAAAAAAAATAAAAAATGTATATAAAATGTTCTGAATAATTTCCAAAAAAAGACAAACAGTATACCAATTTGAAGCTCATGAATTTTCAAATTTTTAGGGACAAAAAATTCCAAAAATTCCCCTGCACATACCACCTGAAAGTTTCTAGTTGAAAAAATTCATTTAAAATAGGAAACTGGGAAGTTCCACTCTCGGGTGGTGGCGCGTGTCCCTCATGCGCCGCCTTAGGGACCTGATTTTGACATGGCGTCAAAACCACTGGACTTATCTCAGTGTACTGAGTTTGATGATGTTCTTGATTGGCCCATATGGCCTGGGGGTGGGTCCCACGCGCCACAGAGGCGTGCTGTAAAAATTTTTTTTTAAAACAAATGAATTAAACAAAAAGTTTTTTTTTGGAAATCGGGTTGGGTCGATTGAACCGGCCCACTGTCCTTTGAATGGGGTTTCGGGTCGCCTGACCCGAAACGCTACGTTTCACTCGGTTGAAACACAGTGCTCCCACTGGCCGAAATGACGTCGTTTCGACCATTGCCTGAATGTCGTCATTTCACTTAGTGAAATGGTGCGTTTTGGGGTTCTGACCAAAACGACGCCGTTTGGGCCCCCCTGGGTCATCTTCTTCCTCTGGCTGGGTCTTGTGACCTGGCCAGGGCTTCGGCGGGTTGTGACTCGCTCGGCTTCGACTCCTTATATCTCCCTCGTCTAACCTCCGTTTCATGTGATTCTAGTGCCATTGGAACCGTATCCTCGAGTACTTCACATTCATCACCTCTTTTCACACAGAGGCTCACGTTTTTGAAGACCTAATTCTTGAAGCTCGTCGGTAACCGTCAGATTCACATAGAAAGCAAGGTCCTTCTCTTTCTTCTTACGTTTTATGATCTCATGCACTTAGTTATATGTTCAAGTTGATGTTTTTTGGATTCTCACAGATTTCAGAACCATAACGACATTGACAGAGACAACAAGAGAGAGAAAGCATATTGCAATTTCAATCTTTGAAAATAAAAAGAGACATGCTTCAAGGAAATGGTCATTAAACAGAAACGAAAATGCAATACTTGATCATGTGAGTACATGTGAACAAAAAAAATTGTTGCAGAGGGGAGAGAGACGAAGAGAGAGAGAGAGGCATAGGTTCATATTGTATGCTTCATGGATTAATACAGAGGACATGCAGATACACATAGTAGCATCGAGAATAATTAAAATCATATAAACATGTGCAAACAAAAAATATATATATACGCAGGCATAGTCATTTTCTGACATATATACATGTATTAAAAAAATATGGCAGAACACATATCACATACAACCACAAGATTAGGCAGGCTCTGATATCAATGAAGGAATAAAAGCACTAGATATGGTGTAGAAACGTGTACCAGTAGAGTCGGATTCGGGTTTGAGATCCCATGCAAGTATTAGACTACAAGAGCCTAATATGGGTTTGCATAGCAGTGCACCAGAACAAGCAAGATAGTAGATAAGAGGGAATTGCCAGAAGATTCAATGGCTGAGGTGATTTGCAATGGTAGAGGCACACCCTATTTATAGTGATCAGAGTGACCATTAATTAGGAAATGTGTGCACCCTTTCTTGCTCTCCAAGACGATAATTCAATTTGATTGATTCTCAATCAATTTCTTAATCATGGTGATTTGTTCCTTAATTCACAATCCCACAATTAATTACCGATTTATTTAGTAAGCCACAATTAATGCTAATTAATTTATTATTTGATAAGGCCACTTATGTCCTTAATCAAATAGTCTGGCTCATCAAGGGCAGACTTGGACCCAAAGTCCAATATTGTTAATACAAGATTCTTTGGGCCTGCTTGATTCTATTATCTGTTTTATGTTGTAAAAAACAGTTTTATGAAACAGCTTTTAAAAACAAGTTTTGAAAACAAAAAAATTGTTTGGATAATTATTTTTGAAAACAAGTTTAAAGAAATACTTATTTATATAATTTTTTCTTAAAACAAGTTTTAAAAAAAATCAGCTTTGATTTATTTGCATCTTTTATATAATAGATATTAACATTATTTTTTAAAGTTTCTTAATATGTTATTATATTAACAAAATAGTTTAATAAAAATCAAATAAAATCATCAATAAAAAACACAAAAGTGATTTACTATTAATGAAATTAACATGTTAAAATTTAAATAAAATATGAAACATAAAACAAAGCATAGTTCATAATAACATAAAATTTAATATGAAAGCTATAAGTCTGTGTGTGTGTATCTATAGGCTTTCTAGCCAAGTCTTCTTTCCTAAAGGCCTTCTATAAACAACTCCCTATTGATAGATACCTTAAACTGCTTCATTACCTTGACATAAATATCGTTAGAGAGATCCATCTCACTTAGAATAGCAACACATGCAAAAACGGAATAACAATTAGATGTTATAGTTCCAACACTAGCTTCGCTCCTTGACCTCCACCTCTCAGCCTTAGCAAGTTGAGCTTCTACCCTTGCCTTAGATGTCTCAACAAATGCTTGAATAGCTTTCCCTATTTGCATAAACCTAGGTTCTTTATTTTTCTTTCGATCAAAGAATTCAATACTTTGCTTTCCACTGTGTGTAACTCGTTCAAATATGTCTGGAGCAACATTATCTTCATCCTTGTCAATGTTTACATGAGCTCCAGAATTGAGATGTTCATAATCAAGTCAAACCTCATCATCAGAATTTGGTGGATCTTGCGTAGATGCATGATGAAGAACCTCTATTGCAGTGCTTCTGTTAAATATTATGCCCATCATTTTGTAATGTTCTAACCTATGTTTTTTGAATTGTGAAGCCTCAGGATGTGCCTACAAAATATGCATTTCAATCTCATAAATATAGAAACGAAAGAACCAAAACCATCTAATCAAATATATCACAATGATTACATACTACAATAAAGTTATTCCAAACCTTCTCATTAGCAGTCACTGTATTTGTTTCAACATCCCAACCAAATCCAGTATATTGTAACAATTGAGAAAATTCTGTGCTTCGTACGCAACCTATTGAACTTTTGCTTGACTTGGACTAAAGTAAAAGTGCGTTGAATTTTTGCATTCAACGTTTCTAACATGTTTTCCCAAACTTTGGATGGAAACACACCATTTTTCATATTTCCTTTGGTTACTTCTTCCACCATAATATCAATGTACAATTTAATAATATGCTTTGGCCAAATTGAGTGTTCTAATTGTTCTACCTTTCTACTAGATGCCATCTAAAACAAAAGAAAAGACAGAGGCTCCAGCAATATACTCTATCATCAATGTATGCATGATAAACAAAAAACAGAGAAGAGAGGTTAGTGAATGCCTATAATTAATTAGCAACAAGATTATTGAAAACTAGGGGTCTGCTTCTTCATCATGATTACTATAGAAAGGACCTCTCTCTTGAAATCTGTCTATGGCATACCAAACAGGCAAAATTTTCAAAGAAATGAGATTACGCAATAAGTTCTATTAACGCAGCAACCTTCTCTTGAATCTTCTTGATAACTTTTAGTCCTTAACTCATTGCAAAAACTAATAAAACATGCCTTTTCCATTAGCAACAATTCATAACAAGTAGTTCCTTAATAGTAAGAATGATGCCTTAGTTGTGGCAAATCACAGCATAGCACACACAACTGACACTGAAAAGGAAATAGAAAAGAAATACAGAAGCAAATAATCAGTGAGATTAAACACATCTTGGAAGTTTAACACATCTTTCCCTTCTTCTTGCAAGGTCCATGGTTTTCATAGTATAAATTGTCATTACAATGGAGAAATAGGAGGAGATAGAAATGCCTTCATTGTTGACTTGTTGGAATTTTGTTAGATTTTGAATAGGGAGGGGAAATAGAAATGAAGAAAAAGAATAGAAAGGGAGAGATGGAGGAACTAGAACCAAAATATGAAATTCTAGTGATTAGAAGAGAGAAAATAACTGGATAACACTTTCATTCATACTTGGAAAGAAAGTATGAACAACGAAACAAGAATTTCAAGTTACATTCAATTTACACAATGCTGTCTTACAGAATTTCCACACCAACAAATTACGGAATGAACCAATTCAGCATCAAAATTTAGCAATTAAAGACAAAACCAAAGTGTAATATTTATCACAGCAGTTCAAGTCAAATAGAATTAATCTCCATTTAACAGCAATGAATCACAAACTTAGAACTTGCAGTAGCCACTAAAGATGTTTTAATATGGGAGGTCAGTGATGGACCTGCAGTGAATTCAATCACAACAATAATGTTTTAATATGTGAAGAGGTCACTGAAAAGCTCTTAACTGTGTTAGATTGATATAAAGAGCTTGCTAAAATGCTTAAGTGAAGCTGAAAAATGAAAGTTAAATAACATAAGAATGCTGACTTCTTTATATACATCATATTAAACTTTTGATAAATAGATCTTCAATCCTCTAGAAAACAAAATGACTAACAAACGCCATTCGACTAAAGCTTTTCTACCATAAGAATGACCATATTACAGTATTCCAAGATCTTATGCAAAGCTAAAATCAAATTCTAGGGATTCAATCAAGGGCACCCTAATAGTAATACTCGTAATCACAGGTCTTGGCTGCATTCCTAGCCAAGTGGAAAGCATCAGGACAAAAATTATTTGGAAGCCATACTCTACATTTAAGATTTTATCAAAATAAGCCATCCTATACAGCTAGGAGTCCAGGACAGATCTTTATCACTAAAATATGAATAGTCCCATCCCATTGGGTAACTCGTTCCCCAGCATAGGACCAGGAATTAGTGACAACATGCAAAGAAGTAGGAAAGAAGCAAAAGTAAAAGATTACCCGACATCGTCGCACATTATTAGTTAAGCTCATGATTAATACATGTCCACTAGCTTGGTTTTATCATGTGGGTTCTTAGAAAAAAGCTAAATCAACAAGAATACTCACCGATTGAGGACTGAGGAGAAAGGAAGGAGAGATTCGAGATTGTAATCACCGAGTGGAGAGAATGGAGGGTGAAGGGAAGGCGAACAAGCAGAGAAGACGGCGAAAAGATGGTGAAGCTTCGGCTGCAATCATATTAAAACTGTTATCTGATTCTAGTTTTAAAAAACAAATCCTTGATTTTTTGTTTTTAAAAATAGCCAGCTAAAAATAATTCACTAAACAGGTTTTTTTTAAAAAAATAATTTTTAAAAACAAAATCAAATAACCCCGTCTTTTTTATTTTATTTCTCTAATTGTTATTATTTACATGGTACTAGGTTATTTTTGAGCCAAAAATAATGAAGCCCATATTTTTGATCTTCCACCTCAGTCCAGTTTACTTCTTGAATCTGCACCATAATTTTTCTTGCCATATTTCTTGATCTGGTGCAATCTCACAACCCTAGCTTCCTTTTCGACTCAGAGCATCGAGACTCACCGCTGCTGCCGAAGTTCAAAGCTCACGGCGGAGTGCCATCCTTGCCACTACCACCAAAGATTGTCACCTCTATGAAGCGCTTCCTCTCGCTTCTCACTTCTACCATATTACCCTCTCTTGATTTGAAGATTTTCACCGTTGTGATGGTCAAGGTTCATTTCTTCGTGTGTGTGTCGTACGCCATTGATATTCAAGATCTCCCTTAAAGTCAGCCATCAATGCATATTTCAAGTCGGTTTCACGGTTCTCATCTGAACGCCGATTGTCATTAATCTGAATAAAGGGCGTCATCAACATTCGTCAAAGCCTGCGATCTTGCCTTCTGTTTGTATCACAATTGAGAATCTTGTCTCCTTTTCTTTGAAGGGATGTTCATTCCATCACCATGACCAAAGAAGTTGCCAAATGTTCCTCTAATTTGAAGTCTTTGGGTCCATGGTTTCAAAATCATAGGGGCTACCATGTTTGTAGCGAGTCTTGTGATTTCTTCCTTCCTGATATTCTGTTTCATCTCTATTTTCATTTATCTTGGGGTTGATGGTTTAATTAATGTAATGCAGCCTGATCGATTACCATAGCTGTGTTCTTTGGGTTTAGCCAGAGAACCAAGAACATGTTCCTTGGGCTTGATGATGATGGAATATTCTGTTCTTGTAACACAGCCCCTAGGTCTTCTAGTGTTTGTGGTAAATACTGTCACTATGGAATGCTTATGTCAAGTTGCTCTTCAGGTTGTAAATGTGGGAGTTTTGTCTCAATAAACCATTTCAGCATTTATGTACAAAAAAAAAAGATGATGAAATTGGTTCAGCCTGAAAAATGTGGTTCTGTAATTGTGGCGGATGAAGACATCAGGCAAGGGGACTTTGTCATTGAATATGTTGGAGAAGTCATTGATGACAAAACATGTGAAGAAAGGCTTCAGAATATGAAACATCGTAGGAAGATGAACTTCTACTTATGTGAAATTAATAGAGATATGGTGATTGATGCAACATATAAGGGGAACAAATCAAAATATATATAAATCATTGTTGCTGCCCCAATACAGAGATGCTTTCCCGGACACTGAGGAAGCTATTTCAAACATCTTCTGAAGATCCTCAGGAGGCATTTTACTTAAGATATCAGAGGCTGCATTGAAAATTATTTTTACATTTGCATACCGGCATGATATGCTCTTAGATATGCTTTTGGTGGTTTATTTTGGGTGACGTAGTGCATTCTGTGTGCAGTCTGCATTGATGATTCCATATATTATTATGGGATTCTCTATAAATCCTTTGCATATGAAAGGTTATGTTCCTGCCGAATCACAAAAGGCATTGGCACCTGAGACAATTGTTTTCCAAGCTCAAGATACAAAGGCTGAATGGCAAAGCTAACTCGATATCTGACAAATCCCTATTTTATTATATATTTTTTATATTTTATTTGAGGATTTTGTCATGATAATTGAGTTAAAAATGTCTCTTTTATGATTAATTGTGATTAAATGTGTTTAAATAAAATCAAGGTTGGAAAGGGGAAAAAATATAATATATTTTATGATTTACCTTAATTGATTAAATTTTGGAATATGAGGTATTATATTTTGGGTTCATTTTAATTGCAGATAAGTTTGGGAGAATTGCACAAAAGAACTCAGGATTACTGGAAATTACAAGCTAAGGGTGTGTTTGGTTTGAGGGGAGGGGAGAGTGGGTAAATTACTTTTTTGGGTTGAAGGTATTTAAATATTAGGCTGGAACCCAAAATTTAAAAGGAATGAGAGAGTAAATTTTGGGTGGGAACCCAAAATGTAAAAAATAGAGGGTAAATTTGGGGTTTCTTTTATCTAAAATTGTAATTTCACCACCCTCCCCTCCTCTCCCTACCCTCCCCTCAAACCAAACACCCTAAATGAAGAAAGGACGCAAAGCAAATTACAAAAAAAAAGGGCATAAAAGTTTTGAAAAATTATAGTTATACCCACAAAAAGGTTTCAAGTTTACAGTTTAGTCCTTCCTAGAAACACTTTTCAATTGTTTCATTTTAGTCCTTTGGTTAGAACGAGCATTTTGACCAAGGGTTTAGGGGAGACACGGAAGTTGAGTTGAGGGCGGAGCTGGAGACAGAACAGAATGAGAGAGCCGGGAGTCGAGATTCGCAGAGGGGGAGCGGCCGCAAGCTTCATTCGCCATACACCTCATCTCCACTCTCATCACCTCGCATCCACTGTCTCCTTCACCATTATCATCACACCTCTACCACCGCACCACCGCCACATGCCACCGACAGAGTGAAGTCACAGAATAGAGGAGCTTCAGCGTGACCTTCGACCTCACAACCACCACCGCCTCACTACCACCTCTTCACTGCCGGCATACCTCAACCTTCATCCTTAGAGTTTCAACGGCGATAGGGAGCACCCCAACGGACACAGCCTGAGAACCAGAAGATAGAGGACGCCGTTCACTCCAGCTGGAATCTTCTTCCTCCTTCACCGTCTTTCCACTCAACTGACCACCATCGACCCTTTCCTCCCGCCACAACCGTCGTTTATCACTGTTAGCAACCTGTTCTGTCCAGACCGTGGCACTCTTTGATTTTGTGCTAAAATCCAGCCATAATTCTCCCTTAATTTAGTGCTAATTGGTTACTTTAATTGGTGATGTTATGGCTGGATGTTCGAATCAGAGTGTGATTGTGTTTCTTGAAGCTATTCACATGAGTGGTTAGGTAATTTTGTGTTCTTGGAGATGGCTTGAGCTCACATGTGGTGAAGTTTAAATTACCCATAGCTCATTATATTTGTGCTGGAGTTTAAATTACCCATAGCTCATTATATTTGTGATTTCTTAGGTTTAGGAATTCATTTATATATATTGAGACTATGATTTTAATTATGTTTTATTTTATGAATTGAGTTCTTGTGATTTTAGATTTGTAATGAGGATTTATACTCATCAATATATATAGTTATATATATGTTTATCTATGATACTATTGTTTTCTAGCTATTTAACATGGTATTGTTAGATAGTTTGATTGAATTGAAATTGTAGTTGGACTTAAGTAAATGTTTTTAAAATAGAGGGGATGTTTGTGTAATGAAGACAAAATGGAAGGGTATTATTTTACTCTTAAATTTAAAAGCCCCTACCACGACCAATCGGCAGTTGGTTGAGATGGTAAGCAGTCTCGTCCCCTGTAAAGAGAAAAACACAAATTCGAAAACCCTTTGCTCTCTAAATCTTGAAAGAGGAAACCCTTACTCCAATAAAAAAAGCCCCTACCACGTGTCATTCAAACAATTGAGAGGCAGAGAGGAGAAAAATAAAAGACAGACTAGACGTCTTCTCCAAATGTAACAGTGCCATTTTCATCCAGGTCAGGGCTCACACTTTAATGTTCTTTTCAGTACTTGAAATGACTTCTATTCACTAACTCTTCATGGGCATTGTTCTACTAAACTTGCTCTTTCGAATGGATATATTTTTGAGGAGATTAGAGCACATTTTTGGATTAGAGTTTGGAGCAAGTGTTGAGTTTTAACAATATATGGCCATAGGATTGTAGAACTATTTTAATAGGTAAGTTCTATAGGGTTAGATTTATTTATTGGTTGTTTTGGGGATTTAAAAATTTAATTTTTATTTAGAAATTTTAGGGTTTGTGATATGTATGATATTTTTACCCATTAAATTTAAATCGAATGATTGATTTAGGGTTGTTCATGGGCAGGGATGGGTTCAGCATGCCTATGCCCGATGCCTGGTCCAAAAAATGAACGGGCTGCGAAATGTAGCCCGGTGCTCGGCCCTTCCTGATAAAAATACTGGTAGTTTTGGGCTGGGCAATTGGGGGTTGGACAAGGCAAGCTTCCCTGTCCAAGTCCAAATATCATCATTCCATAATTTTATAATAAAAAATAACACAATAGGCATTATTGATATATTTTGTTTTGCCAAACCAGTGCGGTGGTACGTTAATAAAAGGCCAAAGCCTAATTACATCATAATCTCAACAACAAACAAAGCAAACAAAGAGCTAAAAAATGATAAGGCAATGAGTTAAAAAAACAAAGACCTTATCATAACAAATAAGTCTACAACTTGAGTCATGAAGTTCAAAATATTGCCAAAGGCCTTAACACAATATTCTTGTTTTGACAATAAATAAATAACATTCATGATCCACTAAAAGCAAGGCAAAACAATTTGTAATTATGTATTGAATAATATATATTTTAAATAAAATTATATATATTTTGGTGCAGAGCCAAAAGGACAGGGCATTACCCTTTGCCCGATGCTAGACCTTGTTTGACAATAAGTTGTGCCCAAAAATGCCCAAACCTTTTTCAGGCCATTTTTTAGGGATTGGTATGGGCATTTTTGGCTGGGCTTGGGCAAGCATATCGGGCCACTGGGCATATGCTTAGCTCTAGATTGATTTGCGTTTGTCATAGGAAATATTGAATTTTTGATGCTTTAGTTTTGATATGTAAGTTTGAGTTTTGAAGGTTGGAATTTTAATGAAATTTTTTATTTGAGTATTTTGGGATTTTTTTAAAGTGTGTTATTTTGGAATTGTCAAGGATTTAATTGAGTGATTTGAATCGTTAGAGAAAATATAAAATTTTGTTAAAATGATTAGTTATGGTTTATGTGAGATTGAAGAATCTTTCTTTACTTGGGACATACAAGCTTTAACTATATAAGTAAGTATATGGTTGAAGTGTTGTGGTATATATATATATATATATATATATAAATTATTAATATATATACACCCATGATCAAACTTTAAACATATAATTAATGATTATTACTTTGGAAAGTAGAAATTTACAAGAATTACCCAAATAATTCAATGAGTTATTAATGTGATTATCTAATTGTGCAGATTGATTGTGAATTGTTGGTGTTGAGCATGGGACGTATTGCATGTTGTAATATCTTTTTGCTTAGCGAGAGGTAATCACCTTCCACTTGCATAGATGCTAATGTCTTACTTTTGAGAGATTTTAATATTATGAGATGATGAAATGAAATATGGATTTTCTATTAATATGACATATATTCTTCTTATGAGAAAATTTCTTGAGGTACTTGTGATTTTGGAATGGAAATGTAAAGTATTAGAAAGGGGCTTTAATCTTGATTATTTTTTTTAGAGCATGATTATGAGTATCCATGAGATAACCATGTTACATTATCTTGTTCCCATGATATTAATTGATTGTGAGAAAGATACTATCATGTGATAAGACCTCTCTAGTGCACATTAGGTTGGTTATTCATCTCTATTGGGATAGGCCTTCATGGCTTATTCGTCCTAGAGAGGAAGATAGGTTCTTGTAGCTCTTTTCATTAATAAGAGAAAGGAACAGTTCTTGTAGCTTGTATGTGAGAAAAACACTATCACATGACAAGGCCTCCCATGGTGCACATTTGGTTGGTTCCTCGTCCCTATTGGGATATGTCTACATAGCTTATTATTCACTATTAGGATATGCCTACGTGGCTCATTTGTCCCTATTGGGATAGGCTACATGGCTCATTCGTCCTAGAGAGTGACGGGCATGCTTTTGTAGCTCTTTTTTGTTCCTAAGAGAAAGGAATAGGCCCTTGTGGCTTGTGTGCTTATTAGACTCCCATGTTTGCATACCTCCTTTGGGAGATATTCAAATAAGTTAATGAGTGTAACTATGAAATTATTTGAATGACATTATATGCACTGCTATTTTTTATACCACTTGACACCTTAGTAGCACATATTGGTATGTACGATGAGTAAGAATATTGGTTACTGAGGCTTTTGTCTCACCCCTTACTCTTAACATTTTTTTTAGGTGATAGTTCATGTGCTGGGATGTCAGAAAGAGCTCCTAAGGCATAGATATCTCTCCATATATTTGTATAGCCTCTTTTAGTTTATTATGTGATGAATTGATGTATATTGCCACTCATATGACCCATATTTTGTAAACTCTAATTTAAGTGCATACTTTTGATTAAACTATCACTAGCTGTTGTGCAGGTAGAAGGCCTGAGGTCTTTAGGATTGCATGTGATTGGATGTGGATCCACAAACTTATATTTTGGAAACTTCTGACTATCGTACTATGAATTAGTTGCTATGCAGAAATCGGTTTTGTTGTTGGACTTATGGTGAATGTTATATTTAGAGTTTCGTGAGACTCAAGGTCTAAGTGTCATTCTATAAATCCAAGGAAAGATGAGTTTATTTAAATGTTCATGTTAGTGAGGTTTCACCTTCTTTCTAACATGGTTTGAGTTGTAAAATGTTTAGAAGGGTGTTATTATCCATGATTGCTTTGAAATGTTTAGAGCATCTCTTTTCTATCATGGATGATTTTAGTTTGAGTTGGAGAACTCTTTATAATCAAGGTAGATTTTTTAAAAGATTTGTTAAACTTTACTTTTACAATGGTTAGCATTTGAAAGCTAAGTTAAATTATGAATTTAAGGAAAGGATTTTACATAGACCCTTAAGCCCTGTTTGGTACTAGGCACTGGATTTTGATGGATTGGAATTGGTATTGGGACTGGGATTGAGGGTTTAAAATTATATTTAGTATGCGGTAATATTTAGATGGAATATATGCTTGAATTGATTTTATTTTATAATCCTTTATAAATTATGAAAAGACTAAAATATCCTTATTATTAAAAAATAACAAAAAAACAAAGTCTGGGAGCCTATCTCCCTTCGACGACATGCTTGGAAGTTGGAACCAATTGAAAGAGTCATCTCCTTTAATCCAATTATCTCCTTTGAACCAGTCTTCAAATCAAAATGTTAGGAAAATGGAACCTTGCTCTTACCATTCAGATTTGAAATCCAAACCAACTAAATACGATGAGATTGACATCACAAAAAACAGCGTTGCGAACTTGGGCAAACTTGAATAGAGGAGGAGAATATACTCACACATTTGCAAGGGTGCAGGGGTGTGATGAGTGTGTGTGAGGGTCCCAATTTTGTGCTAGTTTTCTTTCTATTTGATCCCAAATCAAACTACTAAATTTGTTCAATTTAATTTTATACACTCAGTTATCACCAATTCGACAGGAGAATACAAGACTGACGTTGCGATTATTTTCGGAGGAGAATACACTCAGTTACCAAAGATCCAATTTTTCTGCCATACTTACTGCCGACCGACACTGTGACTTTCTTGAAGATGATGACAATGGCAGGAACGGCGGACTGAACAATGACGATTGACAGTTGGAGGGGTGGAGTGAGTCACGATGGTGGTTGACGGTGTGAGCCGCCAAACTCTAGAGCGAACAACGATGATGGAGATAGTGGTAGAGAAATTATTTTATTTGGGTTAAAATTGATAGAGGGCATTTGTGTCCAAAAAATATTATAAACGAGGATATTTTCATCTCTAATATTTGCAATCTTGGGATTGAAATGCAATACCAGGGAGGAGGTGGTTTTGTAGCAATCCCACTTTCATGGTACTCTTAATCCCAGGTTATCTCCAATCCTTCATAGCAAACAATATGACTTAGCCCAATCCCTGATTTAATCCCAATCCCTAGCCCACAATGCCCTGTACCAAATAGGGCCTTAGGGCTTGTTTGGTATGAGGGGAAGGGAGGGGAAGTGAGCGAAGGAAAAAAAATTTTGATTTGGATTTTTAAAACTAAGAGAAGTGGGGTTCTAAGTTTTTAATTAATTTTTCTTTACTTTCTCTTCATTAAAATTTTGTGAACCCACTTCTCCAATTTCTTTAAATCCAACTCACAAAATTTTTCCTCCCCTCCCCTCCCCTCCAAATTCCTCATACCAAACAAACCCAAAATCCTACGTGAATTCAGATAAACAAAAATATCATGTTAAATAATATAATCATATTTTAAAATTTTTATTATTTTTATTTTTATTTTTTATACGGTTTTCTGATATTCATTACTATTGGGTTAGATCTGATTATATGAGTATCTCTTTCAAATACTACCTCCGGTCCTAAATATAGGACATAGTTTGTAGTGCAAATTGCATTACAAACTATATCCTATATTTAGGACCAGAGGGAATATGTTTTTTTATATATTGCATTTGCAAGAACTCAAACGGGAAACCATATGTTTAAATGGTGATTATTTTTAATTCATAATTAATGCTATTTATATTTGATGAATATTACATTATGTAGCATTTTTTATTTACTAAATTAAGTATTGTATTGATTTAATAAATATTCAAAATAAGAACTAAGAAAAAAATCAGGTCCAAGCATTTGTGTCACTGATTTTCTCTTCTATATCAAGGGGAAAACACGAAAACACAGAAGCAGGTACCAAATAATTAACTAGGGTTGACAACGACACAAACATTTATAAATAAACTTTTTGTAATATGCATAAGGAGAAAAATTAACTTTCTTTTAAAGATTAATTAGCCTTGCTAATTAGCCGATTGTCTTTATTGGTCTAGTGGCATCAATCCCTCTCAATTGGAGGGATGTCACAAGTTCAAACATATGTTCTGTGAGTTGTGCTTGTGTGTTGAAATATTTGTGTGTTTTTTATTTGACCCCTATAAAAAAAAAGGTTTTTAATTTGATTATTATAAATCATCGGACAAGCCAAATATATCAAAGCTATTCATTTTTTAATTTTAATTAATTAAAAAGAGACGAGAAACATCTATGTGGCTATTAATTAGTTTTTTTGCAATTAATTATTAAATAATTAGTTAATATATGAAGGTGGAAAAGATAAATGAATTAGAATGTTTTTAATCTTCATCCGTGGAGATCACGTACTGAATTAAAACCCTATTTCCGTGTGATACGTGAATCAAAATCCTTCCCACTTTTCCCTAAATTTTCGGCCTTTTCTCTCTCTCACTTTCTCAAAAGGGAAAGAGATTTATTCAAACCCTCGTCTTTCTTCTCTCCTGACTCTAAGCTTCTCACCTCCAGCCAGTCTCTCCTCTCTTCTCTCTCTAAAATCTTCACATTCTCTCTCGTCAATGGAATGATCCACACTGACCACTTAACAAGGACTTGAATTTTCCCTCAATAAGATGTGAAAGGTGAGAGTGTTTCCTGCAGACAAAATAGATCTATATAGGGGAAATGAGAGAATGGGAACAAAAAATGGCAATCGGAGGCAAAAATTGAAGCCCTCGACGACAAGGCAAGTGAGTGAGAGAGCAGTGACCAGAGCGACGGATACGACCGGAGAGCAGCCAGGATGGTGACGATTGATGTCCGATGTTGAATCAAACCATCTATCCCTAATTGTTCCTACGTGCATGAGGCAGACATACATATATATACGGCATTTTTTTGAAGGTGTGTTTCTTTTTTTTTCCGCTGAACGTTTTGAAGGTGTGTTTCATCTTTTCCATTATTCACCTTGTATGTTTGTTTTTAGAATATTAAATACTTTTTTTGGTTACTTCCTCTATTCTTTAATATACTCCCTCTGGTCCTTATTAGAAGGTACAAACTAGCAAGTATTTTTGGTCCCTTTTATAAGATACTTGCAAGTTTCCAATGAGCATTTAATTTATCTTTCCATGTTTGCCCATATTTAACGAGGGTAGTAGAAGAGAATAATAATTAATACTACCTCCGATCCTAAATATAGGACATAGTTTGTAGTGCAAATTGCACTACAAACTATGTCCTATATTTAGGACCGGAGGGAGTATGATATTTGAGTTTGATGTAGTTAGTAAGGACAATATTGGAAATCACTTGAATTTTAGGACAACTTTAATGCTTTTAACTGTTTTTATTAGTTTGTAAGAATTGATAGTTGATGCCTTATAATAAGGATCAGAGGGAGTAGAAGCTTACTGGAGAATTGATCTTGGTCACAAATGCAATATATATTTCCCACATTTATCAATCTTTTTCTAATTTACTCATATTTATACTCCCTCGACAACAATCAAACAAGAGGGAGATGGAGGAATTAAGGAAGATGATTAGGGTGTTTTAGAAAAAACTTGTTATATTAACTAAATTAATTTCCTTAATTTAATTAAATAGGTCTTACATTAAGGATTGGAGGAGTACAAAAGTATTAAATACTTTTTCTATATACATACATTGACCAGTATGATGTAGTAATGAGAGAGTCTGAATTATTTTTGGCCTTCGACTGAAAATTAATATAATAGGGGTTTAATGTAATTAATAATTATATTTCGAAAACTAATTCAATTTCATGACAAGTTTAATACTTTAACTAGCATTTAATAACCTTTTTACAATGAGTTTTTTGCTAAATTAGTAAAGTGCAAAAAAGTGGAGTTAGTCATCTTAAAAAGAGTATAATATAAACTTCTCTCCTAGCATGTAATGGACCCGGTTTTCCTCCTTTTCTCTTCCCCTCCTGTTCTCATTCTGGACCGTTGGATTAAGATCTCAACGGTTCAGACTTTTTCTTTATTATAAAAATAATAATATTATTATAAAATATTATAAAACTATAATAATAATAATACTTTTATAAGATATTAAATATAGACCGTTGAGATCTTAATCCAACAGTCCAAATTGAGAAAATGAGGGAAAAGAAGGGGAAGGAAAAAGGAGAGAAACCGGATCCAGCATGTAACAGCCGACAACAAGATTGTAGTAGTAATTTAATCAATACAAAAATAATACTTTGTTAAATCATATTTTACAAAGATGAAATTTGTAGTAGCAGATTCATTGGTCATAGCATTAACATTTTACAGTTAAAAACAAAGCAAACCGCATTAATTAACAGTTAAACATTTTATATTTAATTTTTAATTAAAATTATTAAAAAAATAACTTACAATCATGAACAAGTCAATAAAAATCAGTGGGTAACTGGAGGAACTGGGAAATGATAAGACTGTACTCGTACTTTGAGTAGCAAAACGAAGTGGGCATCCTCATAAATCGTAATCTAAGTGGGTCCTATCCACAGAACCTTTAATTTTCGATCTTTTTGAGTTAATCTTAACGCAAGATGCTGAAACAAAGATATTTTGTCAAGTCAAGGGCAAGTCGTCCTATAAAAGTTACATCACTTGAATGAGATCGCGGCCCGGGTTAATATGTTTGTATGTGTTTAAAATAACTTTAATAAAAAAGTCATTTATAATATATAAGAATTTTACTTTTAGTCCATGTAATTTTAAATTATTATTATTAGTCTTTATAATTTTATAAAGGTTTGGTTTGAATTTAACTTCGTTAACTTAAGTTAACGACATGAAGTACATGGATAAAAATCAAAATTCATTAAAATTGTGGAAACTAAAACTAAAACTCGTAGGAATGAAAATCAGAACTCGTTGAAAGAATAAAAGAATAGAGATTAAAATCAACAAACAGAAAACTAAAACACGTTCAAAGTATATGGATTAGAACAAAAAAAAAATCATAGTTCATATACTTTTAATGAGTTTTGATTTTAGTTTCTATAGTTAATTGCGTTAAAATCGGACCAAGTCCTTACATGAAATTATAGGAACTACAAACTAGGATCTAAAACTATATATAAGGAACAAAACTAAAATTAAATCGAACTATAATACTACAAAAAAACAAACTTTTAGCAACGACATTTGGCGGAGACCTATAATGTCGTTGTTGAAAGTATAGCTTTCAGCGGCGATAGTAGTATCGCCACTAAAAATATGCCACTTCAGCAGTGATAGAATATGTCGCCACTGAAAGTAATACAATCGGCGGCGACATTTTGTAGTAGCTGCTGAAAGTCTAACCTTCAGCGTCGACAACTATTTGTTACCATTGAAGGTTAGACTTTCGGCCACGACTATCTTATGTCACTGCCAAATGGGTGTATTAGTGGCAACGTTTGTATCGCTGCCAAAAGTCTAATTTAAATTTTTTAAAATTTTAGCTCTTTTTTTTAAAAAGCTTATGATATTTATGCAATAAATAAGGTAATTCCTCATAATATTATTGTGAGATAATTAACGAGAGTTTGAGAGATAGTGTTTTGTGTGTGAGAGAGTGACAGGGAGGGAAGGGGAAGGGAGTGGTATATATGGTGTGTATGAGAGAAAGATTATAATTATGTTTGTACTAGTAGGAGTGTGAGATGGAGAATTAAAGATACAGTGTTTGTGTGAGGGATGGGAGTGCAAGTAATGGAGAGGGGATAGTTTGTAAGATAGGAGTGAGAGATAGAGTGTGTGAGAGGGAGAGAGGGATAATACAATTTAGAATGAGAATACAATACAATTAAGTTTTTGAGATAATATAACTATATTGTAATTAAATTTATGTATGTTTACTTATTTTTTATAAGTAGCATACTTAAATGGTTTAATAATTTTATATAATGAATGTTTGAATTAGAGAGAGTGAAGAATAACATAATTTTTTCTGCCAACATTTAAAAATAATATAAATGATGGAGGCAATAGTAATTAATTAAGGTATGTGGGAAAGATATAATTAAATTAAGTTTGTTTATATATTTTATAATTAATTAAAATTTACTTTATCATGAATGTTTTATATTTGCTTTATTTGTTATCAACACTTATCAATCACAGGCTCTAGGCAAGCAAGTGTGGTATCTCAAGTAGGGGTGAGCAAATTAAAACCGAAACCGAACTGAACCGAACTAAATTTGGTTTTTTCGATTTGGTTAATTCGGTTTCGGTTTTTGCTTCGGGTATCTTTCCATGTAAATTCAGTGTTCGGTTCAGTATTTAGGAAAAAAAAAATCGGTTATAACCAAACAACCGAAATGACATGTAATTGATGGGCTTGTATGTATGTTTTATCTATATGTCTAGTAGCCCAAATCCAATATTTATTATCCTTTTTGAAAAAATATGTCCAGCAGCCCAAGTCCAAAACTAAGTGTTGAATGCTTTCTCGGTTAATTCAGTTAACTTGGTAACCAAATCGAAATATTTCGGTTAATTTAATTCAGTTATTATAAGTAGTTCGGTTTGAGTTCAGTGTTTAAAAATACCTTCTTTTTGGTAGTTCGGTTATTTCGGTTTTCACTAAAAACTGAACCAAACACCAAATGCTCAGCCCTAATCTCAAGTCCACTATTTGCGGATCTCAAGTTCGATTCTGCTCACTGTCACTTTAATGGGCTTTTTTGTTGACGCTAATTGTTAAAAATTATATTAAAAGAAAACAACTTTCACAACACATGGGTTCGAACACGGGATGGATTAAATATAAACAAAACACCCACACCAACTGAACTAATTGACAACTAATACATTTGGTGAAAGTTATCTCATTTATATAAAGTGTAATAGTTTAAAAATATGTGAAGCCTAAATACCCCCCAGTGCTCCTTTTCAATCCTCAGCACCATTTTTCCGTTTCCCTCCCATGCGAAAAGAAATTCTGCACTAAAATCAACCAAATCCCTAAATCTCCCTCACCTCTCTCTCCTCTCAGCTTTCATTTGATTTCTCCATCACCCATAGTCCAATGTTGCTCCTCTCTTAGCTTTAGATCGTTTTTAGTCATTGCCTAGTGCTTCACATGCTTGGTGACTACAAATTAGAAACAAAGGAAGAAATTCACTCTGTCAAAGAAATTTGCTGAGGTTTCCTAGTGTTTATTTTTTTTTATTGCTAAATAGTGAAGCTAAATGTGTTCATGTTTATGTTTTTGTGTGTGTGTAGATTAGTGTGAGCTAAAGGAGCGAAGCTACCAAAACTTCGTTGCTTGTAAATTTTCTGTAGTTATCGTGTGGTAAGCATTTCAATGTTGGATATATAGCCTAGGACAAAAATCACGTTGACATATTTTTGACTGGCAATAACAATAATGGCCATACTTTGTATTTGCTTTGCTATGTGAAGAGAATAGACAACTTAGCTTCCCCTTTTTGTATTAATCTATTAGACGCACTAGAATATACCTGTTTGGAGTTATTGTGGTTTTAAACCTTAAGTACCTACACAATAATTGGTCTCATTATATGAATTTGGTCCCAAAATTCTTACGGAAAATTACAGATGAGTCCTAGGCAAGGAAAATTAATTACTAATAGATCTCTTGGCTTCTAATAATGTTTCCTTTTTTACATGTTTCATGGACAAACGTATATCAGCAGAAGCATATTATATACCAAAGCACACATCATGTGTACATATATATGTTGAAGAAGTTTATTCATAATTTTACCAGATTTGAGAAAGCTTTTCTTAAAGGTGCCATTCTTCATTCTTCTTTCATTCCCTTCAAAAGCCTTCAACCATTCATGTCCCGGGCCCCACACTTGCCCAGCCACATATACTCAATTATATTAGACTTCAAAAATCAATGCTGGCTGGCTGGCTAGTTTTTCCCTTGGCAGCCAGCAATACCACGGAAGCTGTGCTTACTAATCATACAAGTCTTAATAGAATTTCATGTTGACATATAAAATACATATTTTATTAGAATATCATGTTGTACTTCTTTTTTGTTTATTTACTTTCTTGTTTGTTGTCTAAGTTTTTCTTTCCTATTTTCTTATTGAAATTAGTATTGATCTAAAATTTTTCATGAAATAGTAAAGGACAAAATTTGGTTAGACATTAAAGACAAAGGGAGCCTAACATACATTAGAGGCGTAGATGATTTTCTAGAATGGGCATTTACTTGGAATGGAAGGACAAATAGAATACGTTGTCCTTGTAAAAAATGTATGAATGTTATATTCAAAGTGAGAACAAATGTTAGAGTAGACTTATTAAGTAAAGATTTCTGGGATAGTTATAAGGTGTGGAATTTGCATGGGGAAATTGCTAGAGTTGAAAGTGAGTGTGAGACTTCAAGTAGAGTGGTAGAAAATGATACTAATGAGGAAGAAAACCTTATAAGGATGGTATGTGATGCATATGGAGTTCCTTCTATGGATGATGCATATGAAGTTCCTTCTATGGATCATGCAAACATTGGATTAAATGAGAGTGAAGAGCCTAATGTTCAAGCCAAAAGGTTTTTTGACTTGCTAAAAGATGCAGAGACTAGACTTTATCTAGGTTATGGCTTATTGAAATTGTCTTTCATTGTAAAGTTGCTTCAATTGAAATGCCTTAACCATTGGAGCAATAAATCCATGGATTTATTATTGGCCTTATGGAAAGAAAGTCTCCCGAAGGGGGCTTTGATCCCAAACTCATTCTGTAAAGCCAAGAAGATAATTCGTGATTTGGGTTTAGATTAGCGGCGACAAAAGTGAGAATCAGTGGCAACAAATTAAAGGTGTAGCCGCTGAATCTTACTTTCAGAATTTTGGCTGCGACAACCATTTTAGACGAATTTCTTCTTACTTTCTGTGGTGATAGAGTGTCACTGCTGAAAGTAAATATTTAGCGGCGACTTAGAAAAGTCACTGCCTATACTTTTAACCACAATCGCATTGCCAACGACTTGCCGCTAAAAACCTTCGGTAGCAACTTTTGTACTTTCAGCAGCGACTAGTCCTTTTTTTTTTTGTAGTGTAATGAGGACCAACGACGAAACGATATTAACCGAATAGATGAATAGAGGGAGGGAGGTAGAGTTGTGATAGAAGAGTATTACAAAGTAGAGATATCAAGAACAAGAACATTTCTCCATCAAAGGTGAAAACAAAAGACAAGGTGAAACATCACACATTTCTTTAATTAATTAAGATTGCAAAACCTAAAGCGTAGATGAGAAGAACAAGAACAGAAACAAACACACAAGCTTGATGAGCTCCAATTGCTGAGAATGGATAAACTTTTTCACTTATTAGGGGGAGGAGATGGTGGCCTCCTGTAGCCAGCCAGATCCCCATGGTTGGCTTTTTGCTTCTTCCCTTTGAGGAATTTGACCCATTTGATCCATTTTTATTATTAATTCCATTATTATTGTTGTTATTGTTATCTTCATAAGCAGGGTTATCTAACCCAGACCGGACCGAAAACCAGCGACTCAGCCTCTAAACCGGTTTAGTCCGGGTCAAATTTTTTAATTTTTTTTTAAATTTTTTTATAAAAATTTTTCCTTTAGAATTTCATATTATAAGCCTAAAATATTCCATTTCTCACCGGTTTGGTCCCGGTTTAGCTTCGGTTTGACTCCGGTCTAACCCACTGACCCTTGACCCAGTACCCCAACCAGTTCACTGACTGGTCCGGGTTTAACTACCTTGTTCATAAGCATAACCCATGTGACCTCCTAAGCATTTTTTGCCCTTTGAATTATCTGATGAACTCATCAATTCCTGCAATTGCCAATTCACTCACTTCATTACATTTTATATATAATAATCAACCAGCTAGGAAATGAAAGGACGCTTATTTAACACAACATATATATAAATATGGCTTGGAAGTTAAACAGTGAAATGATGAATGTAAATGAGAAAATTAATGGAAAAATTCTCAAATACTATATAGCATATGTACATTCTTTGAGACAGTGTTTTATTTGATCATTAGAAAATATTAAAAACATGGATGAAATTTAATTTCTAGAATACAGGGAAGCCTCCCATATGGCCTCTTTCTCCCATTAACAAAACTGCCAGATTGAATATCCTTATAATAGCATGAATACCAATTCACTCTTCATTAGAAATGAAAGAATTTTAGTTGACACAACACACACACACATATGGCTTGGAAGTTGAACAATTAAATGATGAATGGAAATGAGAAAATTAAATGTGAAATTATCAAATACCCATAGCATATATACCCTCATTGGGAGTGTGTTTGTTTATTAAAAAGTTTTCAAGACGTAGGTCAAATGGAGATTGACGTGATGATTGAGTAAATTAGAAGGTTTTGCTAGTGTTTTGGTCAGAAGATGAACAAAAACAAAACAAAAATATGTTTCTCAAAGAATGTCCATGTTTCTAGAGCAATAGAGATGAGCCAGTGTATGGGAGTTGGTCTAACAATGGACTTGGGGAAATACCTAGGAATCCCTCTTATTCTTAAGAGGACTTCAGATGTTTTATTTGCTCCTATCTTGGAAAAAATAAAGGAAAAGCTTTCTGGTTGGAAGAGAAATACGCTAAATATGTCCAGGAGAATTACTTTGATTAGATCAGTTCTTTCTGCTTCTTCTTCTTACTATATGCAAACCATGCCCTTGCCAAAGAAATTAATCAACCAAGTGGAAAATCAGAGTGGGAATTTCTCGTGCGGAGAGTGTAATGATAAGAAAAAGGTACACTTCATTGGCTGGGAGCAAGTCACACAAGAAAAGCAAATCGGTGGTTTTTGGGCATCAAGAACTTAAGACAACAAAATGAAGCCTTCATGATGAACCTTTATTGAAAGTTAATCACAGAGGAAGAAGTACTTTGGGTGAAGATTTTGCGAGCTAAATATAAATTTAGCAGTAAACCCTATTTTTTAAGCTAAAAGGCAAATTAGTTCTTCCCTTACATGGCTAGGGATTTGCACTATATGGAAAAGTTCAAAGCAGGGTTAAGGAAGAAGATTGGAAGTGGTACAAATACATCATTCTGGTTTGAAAATTGGTCTATGGTGAACACCCCTCTTATTGATGTGATCCTGGGCTTAGAGGGTTATGTTGATAAAGATGAGAAAGTATATGATTATGTGACTACTGAGAGCAAGTGGGATAAGGAGTAACTGTTGATCTGGTTTCCTCAAAGGAATCTTGATTGTATCATGAGTGTACACCTACCCAGTAGTGGGGTGGGGGGGTAACTATTTTTGGAAACCATCCACTGACTGTTACTTTTCTATGAAGTGGATTACTTTCTCTACATTAGAAGGAGTTGAGTGGGTGAGATAGAACTTGAAACAAGTAGCAAGTCAAGAATTCACCAAAAAAGTTGAATGGGTAACTCTGTTTGGGTATATCTATTGGGACATCTGGGTGGACTGGTGTGGGAAGAAATTATTTGGATCTAATCGCTTGAGGAGACATGGAAATGCTCATGATGATAACTTATTCGAGGCTTGTTAGGATAAGAATTTGTCTCCACACTCCTCTTTCTACACCTCATCTTTTCACTTTCCTCTAATACGAATGATCACATTAAAGGCAATATCCAACTTGAGGTTGATGGTTCAATCTTAAGGAATGGTGATGGTGGAGTGGGGCAGTTATTTGAGATAATGGGGGACAGTGTATCCATGGTTTCAGTTGTACACTTGTCCGAGTCCCACCAACAATTGGGGAGGTTTTGGGCATCTTCAATGGAATGCAATTATGTTGGAATAGGGGATATAAGAATGTTGTCATTTATTTTGATTGTATTGAAGCCATTCACTTGCTTCTGCTAGGGTGCGATCATAATCACCCCTTTGTAGATATCATTGGTGATAGTATACTAGGAGGTTCTTTCATAAGGATTGACATATAACGTTCAACAGAAGGATATAGAGGACCTTCGTGATACGGATCATTTGGCTAAGCTCTCTCGTGGGATGACAGAAAATTTTGTATCCTGATCAACCTCCTCCTCTTAGTCATAAGGTGGAGAGTGATGAAGGAGATTAGATGTTGATTGTTCATGTAACCACAAGGTTGGGAATTATTCAGTATTTATTAAAAAAAATTATCTCTTCCAACATTAATCTTTCACTTTCTCTATCGTGTGCATGGCGTGATCCCAACTGACCCCACCCACCCACACACGTCCAAATTGAATGTGAATTCCCATATAGAAGAGAGAGATGAATGGAGGGGCATAAGAGAAAGCAATGCAAAAAAATGGAAGCAAAGGAAATGATAACAGAATACTGTAAGGATTATAATATTTATATTGCCGTATCATCAGTGAGAGAGAGAGAGAGAGAATTATATTAATCGGGTGTTATATATAAAGCATTTGCCTTTGTTGGACTTTGGGTCCAAGTCCGCCCTTGATGGGCCGGACTATTTGATTAAGGACATAAGTTGCCTTATCAAATAATAAATCAATCAGCATAGATTGTTGCTTGGTAAATAAGTTGGCAATTAATTGTGAGATTATGATTGAGAAACAAATCACCATGATTGAGAAATCGATTGAGAATCAATCGAATTAAATCACCAACTTGGAGAGCAAGAAAAGGGTGCACACACTACCTAATTAGTGGTCACTCTAATCACTATAAATAGGGTGTGCCTCTAGCATTGCAAATCACCCCTGCCATTGAGCTTTCTAGCAATCCCCTCTTATATACCATCTTGCTTGTTCTGGTGCACTGCAAGCTGGGATCACATGAAGCATACTATAACTCACAACAACACCATCAAGACTTTTGTTGACGTTGCTCGTCACATCTAATTGGAGGATGACCGTATGTACGGTATAAAGACCAATGGTCAAGCACTCTTAACTGAAGAAAAAGGAGCGTCATCCCAGAAGCGAAAGCTCAATAAAGGCAAGGGACCCCAAAAGAATAAGGGGAACCCAGGGGCAAAGAAGGATAAGAATGCCTTCAAGAAGAACAAGAAACCTGCAAAGAAGTGAGACCTTTCCAAGGTCAAGTGCTACTCTTGCAAAAAGAAAGGCCATTTTGCAAAAGATTGCCCTGAGAAGAATAAGGTACTATGTGATAACCCTTCTCATTTTTCTTTTGTTTCTAGTACTGCCTTTATAGTTGAGGCTAATCCTGTATGGGTTGTAGACTTAAGGGCCACAGACCATGTGAGCAGAGATCGTGGGAACTTCACGGAGTTTCACAGGCTACCAGCTAGAAGCAGATGGCTTTACATTGGGAACAATGCGATGGTAGAAGTCAAAGAGATCGGCACCTGTAAATTGACTTTACAAGGCGGGCGAACCCTAATTTTACAAGATGTCCTCTACACTCTGGAGATCCGACGAAACCTAGTGTCTGTTATTTCTTTAGTTAAATTCAGTTTTAATGTTAACTTTCATGATCAAGTTGTTGACATTTCAATTGGGACCGATTATTTCGGATTTGGTTGTATTTCGGATGGTTTCTTTGTTTTAATGAATTATGATTTTAATTCTAGTCAATGCTATGTGATTTCATCTAATGATAATTACGATACATGGCACGCCAGATTATGACATATTGGTCAAGAACGCATGACCAAACTAGCAAATGAAGGATTGCTAGGAGAAGTGTCGAAAAAGGAAATGTCTCTATGTGAGCATTGCCTTGCTGGCAAAAGCACAAGGAAACCCTTCGGAAAGGTAACTAGAGCAGAACATCCTCTTAAAATGATACACATGGAGTGTGGTACTTCATTACATTTATCAACGATTTTTTGTGATATGGACATGTATACTTGATCTCTCACAAGTCTGAAGCTTTAGAATGCTTCATGAAGTACCTTAATCTAGTTGAAAATCAACTAAACTGTAAGGTTAAAGCCTTGAGAACTGATAGAGGTCGAGAGTATCTCTCAGGACAGTTCAAAACGCTCTGTAATGAAAAAGGGATTGTCAGAAAACTTACCATCCCTGGCACTCCTCAACAAAATGGGGTGGCTGAGAGAAGAAATAGAACACTTCTCGATATGGTTAGGTCAATGATGTCACAAGCTGAACTACCGATTTCCTAGAAGCAGATTTTCCTAGCAGAGGAAGCCTCAACCAAACAAAAACTCTATATGAGAGTGAGAAAGTTGAAGGCATCCTTCAGATCACTGACCCAAGTGGGAGAAATGAGTCATTTTCACAACATGGAAATGATAATCAAGCACAAGAAGAGAATCCTGAAGAACTCCTACCTCGGAGAAGCCAAAGGGATATAATCCCTAAAAAACGCTTCTCCATTGAAGGGGAAGTACTCATTGTCAATCCAAAAGACAATGAGGAAGATCCGAAAAGCGTTAAAGAGGCGCTAACCGGACCTGCTAAGGAAATATGGCAAAAGGCCTTAGAAAAGGAGATGAATTCCATGAAAGCTAACCAAGTTTGGGAATTGGTTGACTTGCCACCAGGCCGAAAGGCAATTGGGAACAAATGGGTTCTCAAATATAAACGAAAGGCATATGGATCAATTGACAAACCCAAAGCACGCTTGGTGGCTAAGGGGTACACCCAACGAGAAAGGATAGATTATGAAGATACCTTCTCGCCAGTGGTGCGTTTTAACTCAATAAGACTCATACTCGTCATAGTGGCAAGTATGGACTTGGAGTTACATCAAATGGATGTAAAAACCGTATTCCTTAATGGAAAACTAGATGAAGAGATATATATGGAGCAGCCTGAGGGCTTCATAGAAAAGGGAAGTGAACAAAAGGTTTGCAAACCCTAAGGTCCATCTATAGACTGAAACAATCATCTAGACAGTAGTATATAAGATTTCAAGAGACAGTGACCTCATTTAACTTCGAGATGATAGAAGAAGACCACTGTGTCTACATAAAGCGGTTTAGAGGTGATTTTGTAATCTTGTCTCTTTATATAGATGATATACTCCTAGCCGGAACGAGTCTTAAGATAGTCAAAACAATCAAGGATTGGTTATCCTTGAACTTTGAAATGAAAGACATGGGCGAAGCAGAATATATCTTGGGAATCAAGATAAAGAGGAATCGTTCAAAAAGATTGCTATCCTTGTCACAAAAGGCATACATAGCAAAGATCTTAAAATGATTCAATATGAGAGACTTCAAGCCTATAGATACCCCTATGGTTAAAGGACACCACCTCAGCATAGACATGTGTCCCATGGAAGAATCCGAAATAAAGCGCATGAAAAGAGCCTCGTACTCGAGTGCAGTTGGAAGCTTGATGTACGCTATGCTCTGTACTAGACCAGACATATGCTTCGCAGTCAGACTTGTGAGCCGTTTTCAATCCAACCTTGGAGTAAAGCATTGGGAAGCTGTGAAAAGAATCATGAGGTACTTGAAGGGAACCATGGATTATGAGCTATGTTACCAAGGTAGAGATATGCATCTAATAGGATACTCTGACGCAGATTGGGTGGGAGATATAGATGAATGAAACTCCACCTCAGGATATGCGTACCTCCTAAACAATGGAGCAATTTCCTGGACCAGTAAGAAACAGACCTGTGTGGCTTTGTCGTCCATGGAATCTGAATACATAGCTTATTTTGCCGCTGTTCAAGAAGCTGTATGGCTTTAGAGATTTCTAGAATGTCTAGGAATGAAAGGCAGAAAGAAGGGTCCTATAATGATACATTGCGATAGTCAAGCCGCAATAGCCTATGCTAAGGACCCTAAGGATCACAGTAGGACAAAGCACATAGACATTAAATATCATTTTGTAAGAGACATGATCACTAAGAAACAAGTGACCGTTCAATACCTTTCTACTTATAAGATGTTAGCTGATCCCTTTATGAAGCCCATAGCCAGAAACCCTTTTGTTAAGCAAGTAAATGCTTTAGGCATGCGTAGAATGTAATGTATTGAACGTTGCAATGCATAGGCACGAGGTATGCAATTTCATATGTCGTACAGGTTAGGAAGGTTGGTTCACTCACATGAACAACCGTCTTCCCATGATTTGCAGGGGCGTGGGATGATAAGACGAGCAAATGATCACCATAAGATGGGTAAGGAAGATCTTTGCCCTTGAGTCGCCTCAGTTGAACTGAGATGAGATCTGCATGTATACATACGTCATGGATCGAGGCATGATTACAAAGGATGTATCATCAGACCTGTAGCCAGGCAAAGGACTCTCTTTTACAAATGAGGTTCCAAAAGGGAATGATTGTAAAAAGGAAGTTCTTGTTCCAATGCTAAGTGCATTTGAACTAAAGTCTGTATGGTGAAAGATAAAGGTAAAATCGATGTAAACCACTGCAAAATCATCGTAGCATGTAATTCATACTGCATGTGCTTGAGAGAATGACTGCAATATGGGACGTAGGTGATAGATCCCTAGTTCACTACGGTGTGAGTCCCAGGAAGGAGAAATCCTTCAAACGATGCACTCAGGACTTAGGCAGGCATCCTGAAAGCCTGACTTGGGGCTAGCTACTTTAGCTGAAGCTTTATGATCACAAACGATTCGATCAGACAGATAAAAGCTAGGAAAGAGACCAAGTCGGGAAAGATCGATGTTTTTAGTCAAAAAGGAAGATCTATCTTGAAGTACACACTTTTGCGATGGCATATGTGACATGTCCCTTACAGGTTATAAGAAAAACCAATAAGTGTGGATACCACGCGCATAGTAGGCAATCTGAGTCAAGTTCAGAAACAAGAGAAACTATGACTTAAGAGGGATCAGATATGCCATGAGTTGAGTGTATGGACAGACCTAGGGCATATGAGGCAACAATTTACAGGTTCACAAAGGGTGTCATTGGATGATGATCCGATATCAAGGATTTCTAGTATCACAAGCACCAAAGGTTCTGAAGATGTTGTGCCCACGCAGTCATGGCAGACACCAAGTATGAAACAAGAAGATGTAGTCGCATGATGGGTGGCCCATCAAGTGCGAGTGGGAGATGTTGGACTTTGGGTCCAAGTCCACCCTTGATGGGTCAGACTATTTGATTAAGGACATAAGTTGCCTTATCAAATAATAAATCAATCAGCATAGATTGTTGCTTGGTAAATAAGTTGGCAATTAATTGTGGGATTATGATTGAGAAACAAATCGCCATGATTGAGAAATCGATTGAGAATCAATCGAATTAAATCACCAACTTGGAGAGCAAGAAAAGGGTACACACACTACCTAATTAGTGGTCACTCTGATCACTAAAAATAGGGTGTGCCTCTAGCATTGCAAAACACCCATGCCATTGAGCTTTCTTGCAATCCCCTCTTATCTACCATCTTGCTTGTTCTGGTGCACTGCTATGCAAACCTATATTAGACTCTTGTAGTCTAATACTTGCGTGGGCTTCCAAACCTGGATCCGACTCTACCGATACGCGTTTCTACACTACACTTAATGTTTATTATTCCTTCAGCCTTTTTAAAAATCAAACCCAAAAACACACAGCAAGAAGCTCCAAGAAAAATAGAGATGAAAACCGATAATGAAGTTGAAGAAAAAAATGCAAAATACAAAAGAATTTATTTTGGTTCATCTCCAACTTGATCCAGCTACCTGTGAAGCTAAATTAAAGTACTTCTATAGTCTTTAATATAAGACGTATTTATCTAATTAGAGAGATTATGAAAGTTAAATAAATTACTTAATTAATATAGCACTTATGCTATGATATTTCTAAAATACTTCTATGTAACATTAGATTAAATGTATGTCAAATTAGTTTGGTGAAAAATGATAAATATAAGAGATAAGGTGCAAAAAGATTTTACATTTAGGACTAAAATTCACCCACAAACTATGTCTTGTATTTAGGACGGGAGGAGTACACTGTAAGGGTCATCACACTCAAGAACACTCATCAAATGCCATTACAAGATCTGATTATAATCCTCTCAAAATTTCCCAATCTTATATTGCCCCTCTAGCTACGATGTCCAATGGCTAGTTTTCCAAGGTAAAACGCACCGGAAAGGAATATAAGTCAGAAAATTACAAAACACTTATATATTACTATACAATAACTGAGAGTAGACGAATAAGTTGTTGTCCAGAGGTCAAATCAAATTTTAAGAAAATACAAGAAGAATAAATAACAATTGTTTACTCATGTTGAATTTGGTAAACCTTTTTAACAAGTGAAAAAAATGTTCATTCATTATTCTGGAAAGCCCATCATCTCTTTTACAAGAGATCTAAAAAACTAAGTCTAAAAAGCTAAAAAGCTCACCTTCTTGAGCTCGATCATACCTTAGATTTCTTATTTTTCCATTGTTTGAGTAAGATTTTTGTTTTTCCAATTTCCTCTTCTTATGCTCCTTATCTTCATTTACGTACTCCAACTTTCTTCTCTTCTTTTTTATCAAATCATCTTCTATAAACAAGTTCAACTTTAATTCATACCTAAGTTTAAGTCAGCATATATATAAATATAGATTAAAAATATATACCGCAGAAGAACCAATTAATATTATGCAAATTTCTTGACCTTCCTTTTGAAATCATCAAAACTAACCAAGCCGTAACAAATACAGATCATATCCTCTCCCAGAGAAATTGCACATTTCTCACTCTCCCGTCAAATGAGCTATGAGAGAGGGGGGGTGGATGGAAGATGCAAGTCCTAGAAACAAAGATGCCAAATATATATATATACATATATATGAAAAACGGAAGACTATCTGCATCACCATTCACCACTTTATTTAGGCTCCTGTAAGAGAAACAAACCTTCCAAAAATATCATTATTGAGAGCTCGATAATATAATGCATATAATATTAAATATTTGTGCTCTTGTTCTATGAAGAATTTCATAAGCCTGAGATATATATATATATGTATTGATGTATGTATGTATGTGATGATGATGAATGTATACGGTGAATAATTCCATATATATGAAGAATGAAAGGAGGAGTTTATTTATGTAACAAGAAGAAACTATATAGGAGAAAATGAAGTGCAGAGATGATATTTGAGTTTACCTGCAGGGGAGGCAACAACGCTGGCGGACGATTATTGCTTCTGAGATTATATTCTGAGCTAAGAGAACAGGGAGAGGGAGGGAGAGGGAAGTTTGTAATGTGTGTGTGTATCAAAGATTTAAGCTCTCTGTAACCCCCTGCCGTAATTATATCCGAAATACGCAATTAAAGTGAAATAGAGACCAATAATAAACAAATAACAAATTGCAAACCCATCTACCAGACGGGGTTTTCATAAATGCCTTTCAAAATCATTGATAACTTGGTCTCACAGTCACATTCCGAATACAATTACTACGCGGAATATCACATTCATGGGAAATCAGAGTACACAATATAATCCCGGCAATCCCGGGTTCCATACATTAACTCAAAGCCTTATAGGGCACATTCGCCCCTACAAGCCCTCATATGGGGATTACACAAATTCTCATATCAAATACATACTTGAATATACATTCCAACCTACATAATTATATATCCAAATATACTTAATCCCAATCATGCATTGATAACCACCTATCACAAGATTACAACCCGAATGAGTCCTGTCGCCTTTGATTGATTACTCCATCCTCGATCCACCTACCCTGTCTAAATTGTTGGTAGGGGAGGGTGAGATTCTAGGGAATCTCAGTAGGAAACACATACCAATATGCATGCAAGATAAGTATTTAATGCACGACATGCTTGCATCACAATAACACATGTTCACATCATGATATATCCGCATGCTCAATGTTTCAACAACATACTCATGGCCATAGTATAATAGAAACAGAGCTACAATCATTCTCATATGTTTCACATAATTCACGCAAGGCAATAACATGCATCAATACACAAATACAATTATCAATACATGCAGGAGAGGTAAGTTCCCTACCTCCAGTCTTTTCTCCTCGATTTGCGTGCCAGCAACTCGGGGCTTCACATTCGATCCTACAATGTCAAATGTACTATTTAGACACTCCCAAAGTGTTTCTGGGGGTTATATGAGGCTATATGGAAAAATTACTAAAATACCCCCGGGGACCCGGCCCGGCCCCGCCGTACCCGGTCTAGCTGTACTTTTCCCGAAATTTTGACATGGGCTATTCTAACATATTTTCGCCCAAGGAATCCATTTTCGGACTCGGAATTATCAAATTCAATGTCAATTACGAAATTGCCCTTGGCAGCCCTACTTTTAGGGTTTTAGGGGCGTTTCCGTAATTATGCTTTCTCGGCCTTTTCCGAAAAAGTGCCCAACTGTAACCCCACCTAATTTTCGCTCCTGAACACAATGGAACCATCAAATCATTGAAAATCCGACTCTAAGACCCATTTCTAGAGCTGGCCGAAATTCTCAAGTATTCTGGGAAAAATTGGGGTTTTTCGGTTTCGGCTCCGTAAACGCGTTCCTTTCTACTCCTAACCACTTTATTGACTATTCCATTAGGTTACAACTACCATTTAGTATCAATTTGGGCAGCATAACAGCCCCACATACCCATTTCCAAAAATTAAAACCAATGGCAATCCGGTGAAATTTCACCGATTAAATTGCCCACAGCAGCCAGAATAGTCAATATACAAGAGTTTGGAAGTTACCTCAAGCTCCCACTTGATTTTCCTTGACTTGGCTGAAAACCCTAACTTCAAAACACCAAAAGAAGAGCTTCCAAACCTTAAAGAACATAAAGGAGTAGCTTAGGATCGGAGTTATACGCGTTAGGAGCGAAATCGTCGGAGAAATCGGCTTACCTTGTGATTTTTCTTCTCTTTCTCTCTCTAAGAGCTCTCAACTTTCTCTCACTATCTTCAGCTGAAAATGGCGTGAATGGCTGAAGAAGAAGATCAATGTGATTAATAATCCATGCTGACATCATCTTTTAATGAGATGATGTCATAATTCCCATTTTCGGATTTTCTGGCAGATTTTCTGCCCAACTTTGAAAAATCATAACTAATTCTAGAAAAATCGAAATGAGGTGATCCCAAATCCAAATGAAAGGTATTTAAGTCCTCTTCATTGGAAAAATATGATCCATTACTAGAAATCACCACACGATTCCAGAATTACACAAATTTCATCACTGCCCCAAAACAGAGTCCATTTTCGACCTCAAACTTTGGACAGCTATAACTCCCAGTTCCCAAAACGAAATGGCACAAGTTATATGTCCATTTTGAAGCTTGGGATGTGAACTTTAAGACTGGAAAGTTTCATAATTTTCTGACATCATTTGCCTATTAAAAACGTCCATACGAGAAGACTGCCTAGACAGAATTCACACTGGACAACATTTCTAGTTTTGCAACCAATGTGTCCAATCCAATTTAAATCAATTCCAATGATTAAATACCACAACATGACACCATTTCCATCACAATACCCCATTCAATTATTCCCTCTATTCTAAGTCAATTTGGATGTTAATCCACAATTGAACTCAAATACAGGGTTTTGGCGTTGCTCATAACACAAGCGACTACAATCCACTTTATATTCTCTAAAAAAGTTCATTAATCACTAACCACGTCCACTTTTGTAGTCATTAACTCCTAATCACAACTTGGGATCTTGCTAAACCGGGGCTTAGCAATCCACTAATCTTAGGCTTATTCTCTAGCCTCGAGTCTCAAAATTCGGGGTATTACACTCTCAACCATAAATAATTCACAAGACTGAAATATGAATCCAACAAATGAAAGTCCTTATTCCAGTAATCTAGGTGTCCTCCAATGAAGCTTTTTTTTTTTTTTTGGCGTTTTTTTTGGAAGATAAAGAGAGAGATTGAATTATTACCCGTCTTTTGCAATGTTTTAGGGAATAGCTCATTATTGAATATGATGCTTACTCATTGGATTAATTTATGTACCCCCTCATGAAAGTGACTCAAATTTAGTCTGCATTGAAAATCTTTTACATTAAATTTTGTTCTTAGAATAAAGTAACATTCAGTGCACTCTAATCTTATTTATAACAGCACCCTGATATTATTCTTTTGGTGTTTTTTGTACCGTCCTAATTTTGTATTTTAGGATTTATTCATAATTAAGAAAGAATTATTTCATGATACATGTAATTATTGGAATAAAAATAATTTATCATAAGTATGATTTATGATTGTAAGAAATTATGGAATAGTTGGAGGAAAAAAAAAAGGAAGAAAGAGAAATTGTGAAACAATAATAATAATAACAGTGAATAAAGAAAATATTAAAAAAAATGAAATGACAATAAAAGGGAAATGATGATTTTATCTCTGTATATACATATTCATAAAAGAAAATAAAAGTTTTACAGAAAAATATAATATCAGAAAGGATAAAATAAAAGTGAAAAATAAAAAGTGAAAAAAAGATGAATAGTTAAGGTGCACGCGCCCCTGAAACAATCATCACATCTAGGGGTGTTCAACAATTTCCCGTCCCGACCTTCCCGTTCCAATCCCGAGCAAATTGGGACGGGATTTTCCCGTCCCAAAAATTTCGGGATCGGGAATGTGATTTTGGGATCAGGAAAAAGTTAGGATCGGGATCAGGATAGGGAATGGGACTTCCCGATCCCGACTTTTTCCCAATTCCGAAAATATATATATACACATGTATATTTTTTAAAAATATTTAAGAAAATAAGACCAAATGTAAAATAAAATGTGAAAATCCCTAACACCCTTAAGGTAATATCTATTTTTTTAGTTTAGTTAGTTAATTTCATTTATTATTAATTATTAAATAATTCTAATTTTTTGTTCTTGTATTTGTTCTTTTTACAGCTGAATCGACAACTTTCAGCATGTATTGGACTAATTATATATTTATATTAAACTTATTTGGTACAATATGATATTAGACAAATTATATATTTATATTAGACTATAGGAAACACAATAAAAAATTTAATATAGAGATTTTTTTTAAAAAGAAAAAAAGAAAATTCGGGATCGGAAAACTCCCGATCCCGATCCCGAAATTTCCTGATTTTCGGGACCGGGAAATTTTCGGGATCGGGAATGGCATTTCCCGATCCCGTCCCGATCCCAAACACCCCTAATCACGTCCCCTCCAGCTTTCTGTGTGAACAGTGAAGGAGCAAACAGGCTAATGCGCCGATTTTCTTCTTCTTCACATGGCTTTCATTTTCAGATCTAGAGTAAGTTTTGATATCGTTTAGGTAAATCCAAATCACTTCTTTTTATCAAACTTTCTGCATTAAAATTATTCTATATAATTTTATCTTTCAAATGATAGTATTATACTAACAGAGAATATTTTGGAATTAGAATTTTAGGTGAGTTTTGAGTTTTGGCAAAAAATGATTATAGAAATATAGAGGATGATTAATAGTTAATTTTAATAGTTAATTTTAATCAGTTTAAATTTATTTAGTTGTTATAAGAATTTGAAATTAATTTTCTATTTAAAATTTTAATATTTACTTCATAAATGATATTTTTAACGATTAAATTTGGGTTAAATAATTTATTTGGGCTATTGGAGACATTGCTACAAAATCGCATATACAAGATGGTTATTATCGATCATGCATGTCGGTTCTGAACTATCATATATGAAGGCGTTACATATACTTGGTGTAGATATATAATGGTTCCAAAACGTTATGTACTTTGCAGCATACATAACGGTTTTTGTAAACAACCGTAATATATTGGTTTTATTTTTTTATTATATATTGTTTTTTTTTATTTAATTTTAAGCTAAAGTATATGTTTAATCCTTTAATTTTAAGCGTCATGTGTCATTTTAGTCCTTTAAGTTTATAAAGTATACATTTAGTCCTTCAATATTAACACTGTTAGTCTCATCTAACAAAAATTATTGACTCATTAAAGTCACATTATTTTAATCTTAACTCCTTGCCACATCAACTCAAATTTTTTTAACAAATTCATATTTTAACTAAAAGAATGATAGTAGATCAAACTATATCAAAAACAATAATAATAACATAAAAATTTCTTGATTTTTAATCAATTTTTCCTCCTCCCCTTCCATATAGAAACCCTCGTTCTGCTGCCAACTCTCTTCTTCCTGAATGCTTCTGTCTCTAACGTGTTTTTTCTTTGATTGTGGAAACCTGGGGAGGCTAGGGAGAGATAGAATATCCTTGGCTTTTCCAACTAGATCAAGTGCTTTGGAATTGACTCAATCAAATATATTTTGGTTTTGACATTTCTACAATAGATAGATAGCATATAACAACAAACAATTCTCTCCTGTGCTCAACAAATCTTTCGATTCCAACCTTAGTTTAAGCAATACCAATTCCATTACAACTGAAAAATCCTATCAACAAAGTTGGGTTTAATGAGGGAGGGCCACCTAAATTTAACTTCTACTCCATAGGCGTGTAGAACATGAAGGGAAAGTGAACTCGCCTAGGTTTAGGTAGCCGGTGAGAAGTGTTGGCATAAGAAGTAGAAGCATAGGGTTAGAGTGCGTTGGAAGATTAATGGAGTAAGAAGGGAGTTCATGTACAATGATGAAGGGAAGGAGATGAAAAAAATTGATTAAAGACCTAGAATTTTAAATTGATTAAAAACTTGGAATTTTTTGTTATTATTATTATTTTAATTAAAATATGGATTTCTTAAAAAATTTGAGTTGATGTCGCAGCCAATTAGGATTAAAACAATGTGACTTTGATGAGTTAACATTTTCCATTAGATGAGACTAACAGTATTAATATTGAAGGACTGAAAATATACTTTATAAACTTAATGGACAAAAATGACACTTGAGGCAAACATAAAGGATTGAAAGTATACTTTAGCCTATAGTTTTATGGACATTACATGTTTCCCTTTCATCAGAGACACTTAAATGTTGTTTAAATTTTTTTTTTCATTTCTCATTTTACCCTCACTTAATTTGTCATATTACTCACATAATTATATATAATTCCCACACACTCTTTTTCTACATAAATGAGGATATTTTTTATTTAAAAAAAGGTTACATTGTCACCTCTTTATTATCTCCAACTAATTTTAACCAACTTTTCAAACAATGTAATTCAGTTAATTGTTTTTTTTTTTGTATTTAGTTAAGGGTTTCACTTTTTGAGGCTTATAGCGTAAAAATTTTCCGTCTGTCCAAACAAATTTGCTTCATGAGATTCGAACTTGTGTTCTCTTTCTTATAAAGCTACTTATTACGGCTTCAACCTAATAGATTGTCTGGTCAGTTAACTGTTTCTTATAAAAGGAAATAAAGGGAATAAAATACAGCAGAGGGATAGAGATTGTTACTTTACGCTATTTACATTGGAATTGTACCCAAAATTCATAATTTGCTCGGTGATGCTTTGTCCCGCTATAATGATCATAAGTCTAGTCACTGATATTCCCAATTATATAAATGAAGTCATTCATATTACTGTACATCTGAGAGAAGCTTCATTATTGGAGGAACCGCGTAAGAATATATGAAAGACCTCAGTAATCGTTGTAAGATCTGGTGGAACCCACCTCTCATGCAAGAAAATTTGTGTTTTTTCTTTCCTTTTCAGTGACCAGGTGATAAAAATATTCATTTCGGACATCTTTCCGTGGGTCCGCTCATGTGAGAATTATTCACCGTTTCACACTTTAAAAGCGATCGATGCACTTACAACAGTTTTGGGAACTCACAGTTTCAAACTTTCAAAGCGACCAAAGTGGCCACTACCTACTGTTGCAAACTAAAACTTGGAATGCGACAAAATGGCAAAACTTTGAAAATATGCAGTTTTAAATTTTTCTCAAACTTGTGCACGCCCTGACCTTATAATAATGCATATATAGAAGATTTAAGTCTTGAAAATTGTGAATGCAGAAACCTAAGTATACGATATTATGATATATATATATATATATATATTATATTAACCACACCCTTAAGATGTAGCCTTGTATTTCAAAATTAGAAATGTCAAGTTCCATGTTCTAGATGGGAGAGGTGTCTATATTTAATATCGGACTATGCTTCGAATAGAATTATCTCTTATAGGTGGATACATGTGAGTATCAAAGAAAAAAAAACAAAGAGATAGATATATTTTTTATAATCATTTTGATGTAGTATCTTTGTTGTGTCTTCAATAAGATTGAATGTATGGGAAAAATATAGAGAGAAAGTATATTAATTAAGGGTAAAATTAATAAAAATATTTTTAATGTTCAGAGAATCTCAAACTAAATTTTATAAAAAGCACGGGATCAATTCAAAAGCTTGAGTGCATGTTTGGTATCACGGCAGCTTAAAAAATAAGCCACTTATTACGCAAGCCGAGAAAAAACTCCTCTCACATACTTACCTCGTATACCGTGAATCACGAATTATAAGCACGTTTTGGACAAAAATAAGCTCTTCCAAACGCACACTGAATCTTATTTAGAGATAGTGCTGAAAAAACATTGTTAGCACTTAACAGCAATATCTGCAAAAGGAGATTTGCACTGAGTGTGATTCTTCTCCACCTTGGGATCTGTATTGCTTCTATTTGGGTGCCACCAAAAGTGCACTTGGTTCATGTACTTTACACATCACGTTGATATGATCCAGAAGTTAAAACAATAAAGTTTTCTTAAAATTAAATAAAGTTTCTTTCTTTATTAAATACGTAATTTATAATTACATTGGAATGTGGCGGGAGAATATTTCTGGAATAATTCCTTAAGTACTAGACTAATATCCAGGTTAAAAAGAAAAAAGAAAAAGAAAAGAAAGACAAATATGATAAAAAATTTACTTATATTAAAGACTATTATGATTTCCTTTTCTAATGTGTTCAGAATATAAGACCAAGAGTATAGAGTGACGAGTGTTTGTGTTTCTCATTAGTCTTCACCCTTCTAAAAAAAGATTCCAATGAGTAACGATGGGATTTTTTTGTCGATTCCTTGAAAACAAAAATTGGAACTGTATGATAATCAAATGTGTGTGTGTGAGAGAGAGAGAGAGCTATAGTATATATGATTAAGAACCATTAATGCCTAGATACATAAGATATCAATCATACATTCAATCAGGTCAAAAAAAAATCATACATTCAATGAATATTTTAAAAATATAAGAACAGAATTTATAGTTTTTTCATTTTTGAATATTTTGTCCTAAAATATTCAGCTCCGTCACTTGAAGATATAATGTGCACATATTATATATAGCCTACTCTTTGATAACAGAGGCTTAAGAGGTGATCATATTTAATGAAAATATAACTTAGCTAGACATGTATGTCAATTTTCTACCCTTATATTTTACCTTAATTTTGAAATTGGCATGCGTCATGTTTGTATATATATATATACATATTAAATTGCTTGATATATAAAAAAAAAAAATATATATATATATATAGAGAGAGAGAGAGAGAGAGTAGAGTTTGTGTGTGTTACTATAGTAAGTATCAAAGGTTAATTAATCTCCATGATTTGTAATGATTAATGGTGGCCAGATAGTTGCTAGGGTTAACTAATGGGGTCATGATCTCGCCCTCTAGTTGTGTGCCTTTTGATGTGTTGTGATCCTTGTCTTCATCTTTTTTTTTTTTTTTATCCGACAAAATTCAAAGAGGGTTTACTTCAATTTACTGCTTTACCAACTACGTACTCTTCACTCTTGTTCCAGTTCCATTTTGTTCTTATTTTAATTCAAGTACAGCCAAATCATAATTATTTCTGGAACCCCGGCTCAATTGCATCATCGTTATAAAATATTTTTTCACCAATACTCAGTTTTGTAAATGTAGAATGTGTGCCGTGTGTTTCCCCAAAAAGAAAGAAAGAAGTGCGCTATGCGAGAGAAAGCTTAAAAGAAAGAAAGGCTCTTAGCGGCTTAGGTTTTCTATAATATCCCAATTTTTATTCCTATTATTTAAGCTCTATTAAGAAGTGATTTTATGGAAGGGAGAAGGATCCAACAGCGATTAGTAAGCGAGAGCGTGAGAGGAGCCGTAAGCGAGGGAATCCAGCTCCGACGCCGGAAGAGAAAGATACATTGAATCGGAGTCGCAAGAATGTGCGGGCTGGTGAGGGAGTGTTTTCTGACAATCAAATACTTACTCCTCGGGTTGAGGACTGGATGCAGGATGATGCTCCTGTGGGAGGAGAGAAGAACGTTATGAATGGATTTAAGCGAAAGACATTCAAGGATGTGTTTACTCAGGGGAAGGAGAGGGTCGAGGAAGATGAGGATTAGTGGAGTGGGGAGCATTGGAGGGAAAGAATAGAGGTGCAGATGACCGAGAAGGGACCAAATATATTAATCTCTCCATTGAAACGAGTACGTTTGGTAGAACGGTGGTAAAATACACTTATTGCTAAGCTCATGGGTCGTATGATTAAATCCGATTACCTGGAGAGTAAAATCCAATAGTTGTTGGCGCGCAATCGACGTGGGTTTGGGATTTGCAGTGGGGCAGTTTACAGATGTGCGGGATTATGATTTGGCTTTAACAGAGAGTCCTTGGTTAATTTTCAATTATCTAGCTGTCCAACCCTGGTACAGAGACCTCGACGGCTCCAGCGTCTAGGTACTTCGGACGGGAAAGAGAATCAGGTGAGGTGGAAATCACGGGTCAAGGAGAACTCCGAAAGGAAGGGATCGAGATTTTTTGTTTTAGACATTGAAGAGGGAGAGATTTTAGGGTAGCATTCAAGTAAGGCGGATCAATCGACTTTCAATGCATATTTAGGAAACAACAAAACTGTGTTTCATAAGTTCTTTTTTATAAGTTAAAATAGAACTCATGTCACATACTTACCTCATAAATCACAAAAACACTTATAAAAAGCTAAAACAAATAGGTACTTAAACACTTTTTTTTTTTTTGCCAACAAATGCTCGTAACAAATTAAATGCAACCAAAAGGTCCAGTTAAGAATTATCAACATGAACAAAACAGATAGCACCAGCGATAATTGTTCATTTAGGGTTTGTTTGGTTTGAGGGGAGGGGACGGATTTTGCTCCTTTTCCCTTATTTGGTAACATAAAAAGTTAAGAAAGGAAGGGAATTTTTTTTTTTTAAATTTCCCTTCCCCTCCCCTCCTAAAATGGGGGGATTTGGAGGGGAGGAGTAATATTTTGATATGGTGTGACTATTATATGCCCCTGAAAGTTTTTAATATTTCTATGATACCCTTCTGACTTTCTTCCACTTCCCCATCCTCCCTTTAATATTTTGGCATGGTGTGACTATTATACCCATGAAAGTTACAATTATTCAATTTAATAATTATAAAATTTTAATTTTATATAATTATGAAACATTCTACAAAATTCAAAAAATGACTTAAAAAAAATAAGGATGAAGTTGTCTATATAAAAATATTTTACCTCACATTCCCTCATCAATCAAATAAGGTAATAACATTAAAATTCCTCTCCTCCCCTCTCATCAATATAAACGAAGTAATATTAAAATCCTTCATCTCCTCCCCTCCCCTCTCCTTTGTTGAACCAAATAGACCCTTAGTCTAAAGTGGAGGATGGAATTGTACAAGGCCAACAAAAGTAAACAAGTGGATGCTTTTAATTCATAGTTTCTTGTAAACAAAATTGGAATCATAGCCCCATATTGATAGATTTGTAATTAATACGTCACCAACTATTAACTTTATCACTAGCAACCTTATGTCACAATCAGAGTACAAAAAACTGGACCGAACCAGCCGGTTCGGCCGGTTGAACCGGGAACCGGTCCCTGGTCCGGTCCGATTTGATTAGTAAACCGGTCAGACCGGTGGAACCAGTCAGAACCGGTTGGACTAGTCAAAACTGGTTAAAACCGGTGGTCCAACCGGTTGACCCGGTTTCTTTCTTTGTTTTTTTTTTTTTAAATTTTCCAAATTTTTATTGTGTTTTTTGAGGGCAAAATGGAAAGTTGAAGACTAAAATGAATTGAAAAATAGATAAAGAAAGAATAAATCTAAAAAAATAAAGAAAATAATGAAAAAAATTATTTAAAAAGATATAATAATTATAGGAAATGAGATATCTTTGCATAAGTATAGGTATTATAACTAATACTAATAGATTTTAAACATTTTTTTTCTAAAAATCTTTATTTTTATCTATAGAAGTTTAAAAATATATTAATATATATTATCACTAATAAATTATAATATTTTAATATGACCGGTTCAACTACCAGTTAGACCTCGGTTGACCCATTAACCCTTGAACCTGTGCTGTGACCGGTTCATTGCCCGGTCCGGTTTTTTGTTCCTTGGTCACAATTGAACCTTTTAGGCTTTTATTAAAATAATAATAATAAATCATAGCCATGTTATTTAAAGATCGTAAAAGAGTATGCATGGTCGGCTGGTGGGATTGGGTACATCACTTATTTATCTATTTTCCACCTATCTTGGAAACACACAATATTCTTGTATACGAACATTTTAAAGATATTACATAATTAAGGCTTTAAATCACATTTTTGACCGACTTGCGAAAGAACTCTCACATTTTAGGTATATATGGTCAAAGTTAAAGTTTGATTTCCAAAGCAAATCAGTTAGTAAAAGAGGTCTATGTATAAATGTGTTTTGTGACGCGTGAGAAAAGTTTTCTTATCGAGGTAAGATACGAATTTATTCCAAAAGTTTATATTTAAGAGTATGGGTATAAGAATTTTTTTTTTTTTTTTGGTTTAATATTGTTCTGAAGTTTCCAAATCATAACAATATCATATTGACCATTATCTAGGTTAAATTTGACCACTAATTAATCAAATATAATAAATTGAAAGAAGATATAAATTTTTTATGAAAGTTTTTACTCAAGAACATTGGGCATCCAATTTTTTTTATTTTGAGTTTGATATTATCTTAAAATTTTTGAAATCATAATAATATTGCCCTACTATTAAAAGTTGTTAAGTTTGACTGTTGAACAAGTTTATTTGAATATATGAACTCCCACGTGGTATCAGGACATCACCAACTCATACTATTAGGGTGTGTTTGGTTTGAGGGGAGGGGAGGGGGTGGTTAAATTATCTTTTTGGGTTGAAGGTATTTAAATTTTGGGTTCCTGCCCAAAATTTAAAAGGAATGAAAAGGTAAATTTTGAACGTGAATCTAAAATTTAAAAGAATGAGAAGGTAAATTTTGTATTTCTCCCGTCTAAAATTGTAATTTGCCACCCCTCCCCCTCCAAACTAAACACACCTTGTAATACCTTGAATTTTGGGATCGGAGGCTTATGAATAAGCCTAAATTAAGTGGACTGCTAAGCCCCGGTTTAGCAGTTGTCCTAAATCTACGCCCTAATGTTTCTTTTGTCTTTGGAGTATTAAAGAAAGTAAAATAGTGAATTTTGGAGAATGTAATTATGCTTCCAGTGAAATATCCTGTGAGGCAGTGAGATTGTCTTGGGATTTTAGATGATCAAATGATATCCAAAAATTATGATATTTTACAGGGTAAAAGTATACATCCAGGGCTTTAATTTGATAGGTATTATAAGCCATTTTGACCAGTAGATTGAGAGTTATGAATTTTTGAAGTTTACCCAGTAAAACTGGAAAGTTTTTGGAACAGCATGCAAAGATTGAAAATCTGGGAATTATGTGCTTCTTCCAATTGGCAAGAGTCTATATTTTTTCTTGAAACTAGACTTAATAAGGGTTCTATAGCATTTGGAATCACTTTGAAATGATGTCTACAAATTTATTTATGATTTTTCAAAGTTAGGGCAGAAAATCTGCCAAAAAGGCCAACTATTTTGAAAATTCGAAAATAAAATGTGATGGCAATTGTGTAATTGTGAAATTAAGTAAAAGCCCATATTCTCTCTTTATTGGTGGATATTTGCTTGGGTATTAATTATGCCAAGTATCATCATTCAAAGCCAAGGGAATTAAATGATAATTGAAAAGTATGAGCACATGCCTAATTAAGCATAAAATACAATATACATGTACAAGTTGGTTGGACTAATAATTGAATGAACTAAGTTGGGCTTGTGAAGGACCCCTTGAGGCGTCCTATATGAGCCAACTAAAGGGAAGGAAAGTAGTTCAATGCCAATGGAAGCTTATGACATTTTTATGAAGAGGATAAAGTCAAGTACAAAAGGCTTACGTCATAAATTCTATTTTGTGATAAAACTAATTAGGGGAAAAGATGAGATATTTTTTAAAAGCTTTGGTTCATCTTTTTCATCCTATCCTCACGCCTAAGAGCAACAAAGAGAGAGAGAAAGGGAAGCCTTAAGAAAACTTGAGAGGAAGAGGAGCTTGAGGAAGAGAAATCCAAGGTAAGGCTTGTACTTTCAAGTGTCTAAGCTTCCAAACATGTGTAATAGCCTATCTGATCTCTTATTTTTCATGGAAATCATGGTGTAGCAAGCAAAATAGTAAGGGGGGAGAGAGAGGGAGGATAGTTTTAAAGAGAGAAAGTGGAGAAACCAAAGGTAACTTCAAAAATCCTATTTCCTTTGGTGTATGGTTGTTGTTGTTGGTGTTCTTGTCTTGATTTGTGGTATAGTTGTGGATTTTGTAAACTTGGGATGTTGAAACCCTAAGGGGAGGTGCCATCCAAATTTAGTCTAATTATATTTAGAATGTGATTAAGTAGTTAAACAAGTGATTAAAGGTGATAAGAAAGTGTTTTATGGATTAAAATCATAAAACCCCATTTTCTCCAATTTTTATAGAATTTCTTCCATATCTGTTTTGACTGTGTTTGGACTGGATTTTAGTATTTTTGATGATTCCATTGTGTTTAGAATGAAGAATTGTGTAGGGTTCATGTTGGGCGCGAAGTGGGAAAAACTCTAGAAAGTGAAATGACAAAAATCGCCTTAAAACCCTCACATAGGGGTTGCTAGGGGTAAATTCATAATTGGGGTAGGAATTTGAGTAAACCGAGGTAAAAAATGGATTCTTTAAGAGAAAAGAAGTCAGAATAGCCCAGGTCAAGATTTCAGGCAAAGTATGGTCGAATCGGATACGGCAGGGCTGGGGTTCGGGGGGCATTTTGGTTATTTATGAATATAGACTCATATAACCCCTATAAACACTATAGAAGTGTCTAAGCGGTACATTTGAAATTGTAGGACTGAGTAGAGAGCTGAGATACGACACACTTTACGAGTCACATAATTCAATATGGAAAATATGGTTAAGGTAGGAAACTTACCCCTCTTGCATGTATTCGATATTTGTGCTAGTGTATTAATGCATGTTATTGCTTTGCTTGATTATGTGAAATATATATGAATGAATGAAGCTATGTTTTTATTTATACTGTGGCCATAGTTTTGTTTTATGAAAATTAAGCATGCAAATATATCATTGTATGAGCATGAGTTATGTAATGCAAGCATGTCATGCATTAAGCACTTATCTTACATGCATATTGGTACTATTACCTAATGGGATTCTCCTGAATCTCACCCTCCCCTACCAACAAATTAGATAGGAGGAGACAGAAGATATGTTGAGAACAACGAAGAAAACCATATGCGGGGATTGCAATGGTGGAATGAAGACAGAAAGATGTCTCCATTTCGCTAGGGCGGGTTTAGACACCCAAGTAGTCCTACGTGGCTACATTGATTATAACTATTTTGTACGAATCCCTATGGGAAATTTCTATAATCATGCACATAATATCAGTATATTTATGCTATTTCTATGTTGCCCACTGAACTACGCAATAATATTCTACCGCAAGTTAAAATAAGTAAGGGTGTGACACACCCTAAAGTTGTTCATCTCACTTTAAAGCACCTAACAAATTGTAAGTGTGATTTGTTATTTCTTTTTCTTTTTGTTTTTGGTACATAAATTTTAGGAAAAGGGTTAGGTTCACCTATCATAATCTAAGGGCAGGGCTCCAAGTTTGGATGCCTCCCTCAGTGCCTCGACTGGACCACAACTAACTGAACTTCTCCGGAATCAAACCCTCTCCAATTGATGAGAGTGTCCAACCCTTTCGCCAGTTGAACCCAAGGACAAGGGGTATTTAATGTCACCCCAGTGCCATTTCTTACCAAAAGAACACCGCTTATGTTTTTTTTTTAAAAAAATGTTCCTTATTTATAAGGTGATCAAACTAATAAATGCATAGAAAGAGTTGTTCTTTTGCAGGATAAATGATATTGGGGTACTCATTTTTATATGAACTCAGAGTATCTCCAAGTCACTTTGGATTTGGACCCAATCTCTATTAGGCCAGAAGCGTTAAGGTTAAAGCTCTCTCATCAAATGTGCTTCCCGATATTTAAATTTGTATTCTTCTCCTTATAGAGATGAGATGTTGGGGCACTTGTTAATAGTAATGGATTAGACTTGTAATTTGTTAAGCGCTTTAATGATGGATTAACAACTTTAATGGTATGAATTGGCCATAGCTTGGTGGGAAGTAACATTGACCTGTTTTCGTTTTTCTTTAATTCATTATTGTTTTTGCCAAGACATTTTCTTTTATTATTACTTATCATGTAACTCAATATTTGAGAGACTTTTTAGTGATTATATCTCCTTTATTTTCCCGAATTACAATCAAGTCTTGCAAAAGGTGAATTGTCCGAAAGAATAAGGTGCCACATATGGATAGATTTTTGGGAGAATTACATTTAAGTCTCAAGGAAGAAGAGAAATGAAGAAATGGTCTCTATAGATTGCAAAATGAAAAAATGGTCCCATGGAGTTGTTAATACATGCTCCTAGAGTTGTTAACAAGTTGTCAATACAGGCCCCTGGAGTTGTTAATGAGACCATTTTTTCATTTTGTAATCTATAGGAACCATTTCTTTATTTATTTTTTTTTTTTTGAGACCTCAATATAATCCCCTTAGACTTTTTTATGTTAGCAACTCTTGTCTAACTTTATTACCAGCAACTTTACGTCACTGAACCTTTAATTATTATAAAATAATAACTGATACACATTATTCAAAGATGCGCTTATGTGTAACTTTATCCGATAGTTTTCATTGAAGGGTATCGGTACCTTAAAAGGTTTTTTAGATTTAATATTACTATGAAAGTTTTAAAACGTTATAATGTTATCTCATACCGTTAGAAAACTAAAATTAACTATTAAAAATCTGACCATTAATTTTTAACAGTAAAAGACAATATTACTCAATTTTTACACTTTCAGAATAAAATTATACTTAAAAAACTTTTAAAATAACATTGCACCTCCACCCTCCGAAATAAATTTACATTCCAAATAGAGGATATGGGCGGCAGGCGAGATGGGGTACATCACTCATTGCTCTTTTTCCCCTCCCTCCCATCAAACAAACAAACAAGCACGCACGCGCGTTCATACATAATATTAGGGAGTATATTTTGTGCTCTTTAGTAATTTAGACCATCTTGATAAATTATAAATTGTTGAGATTTAATTTAATTTTAATTTTTAAATAACATCTTCATCTAACATATTAAAACTTGAAATGAAATTAATTTTATAATGATCACTTCTCAGAAAAATAAATTATCATTTAAAAATTGCAAAATTAAACTAAAAATCTTAAATTTAGACTATTCAAATAATCAACTCACGTTATTATTTTGGGTTATTGGGTGAAAATTCTCTTTCATAAAAAAATTGAACTATAAAATGGATCTTATATTAAGGATCGAAAGTATTATGTGTGTATGATAATTTAACATGCATGGCTTGCAAGTTGAACAATTATTAAATGATGAAGTCAAGTGAAAATAAACGTGAAAAAATTGTCAAAATATTTCTTTGGTAAATAAAGATTGAAACATTAAAAACCCAGTCTCTCGGTCAGCTGATACAAAGATTACAAAGCAGAGAATAAAGAATAAAACCAGAAATAAGACATTAAGGACACAAAAGGAATGAAACACACACAAACATATAATTCACTGTTTTTTTTTTTGATAAAGAAGAAGCATTATTAGTTACTTAATGGTGGGAGGCTGCCTTCCGTAGCCCAGTAAGTCTCCAATGGAGTTTGATTCCTTTGATGAATTATTATTATGATCATCATTCTTCTTCTCAGATTTAGAGACATATGTACGCCCATATCTCAAATAATCTCCAATCACCTTTCTTCCCTTTGCATTTGAAAAACTCATCCCTGCATCATTATTATCACCAAAAATGTCACTCGCCTCTGTTGGTTGGATTGAAATTATGGTGGATTCAAAAAAAAACAAACAAACAAACAAACAAATAATCTAATTTTCCAGGCAACAACAGAATTGGCAAAAGAAGAAGAGTGAAGCGCTGCCTGGCCGTAGGTTCCAGCTGAGTATTGGTTAACGGTGACGAGGTCATCATTGAGAATATAGAAGAACGAGTATTCTTAAGCGTTAACACAAGAAATTATATATATAGCAGAAAACGATATGATCAGAGATGATATTTGAGTTTACCAGCAGCCGAGGCAACGCCAGACACGCACGCTGTGAACTAAAAGAATTGAGAGCTTTCTAGATGAGTGTACAAAAGATTTAGGGCCTGTTTGGTTTAAAGAGAGGGGATGGAATGGGAGGGGCTCATTATCCATCCTCTTCAAAACCCCTCAATTTGGGGGGAACAAAAATGAGGGGATGAGAGGGATTATGAGCCCCTCCTTTGGAGCCCCTCTCTCCAATTTTTCAAATCAAATAAGGGGAGGGGCTCATTTTTCATCCCCTCCCCTCCAACCAATTAAACAGAACATTAAGCTCTTGTTCTATGAAGAATTCACCAACGTGTACTACGAATACATACAAGAGAGGAGTGAAACTGATGATGAAAGGCCCTCAAAGGCATCTTCTCCAGTATCAAAGTTGACTCTCTGAGTTTATCATTTGAGTTTATCATTTTTACGTTCATACCTTGTAAAATAGATTTTAATCACACTTAAACTTGTGATTATTGTAAACTTAATCAAACTCTCTAGTTTGACAGCAATACTTGAGGACTTAGTCAATGAGGCCGTTCTAGGCTTTTTTAATTCTCTTGTATGACTTAATCTGGGCCCTTATGTTAAAGATGAAGTTCGGCTCAGTCAATGAGGCCCAAATTAAATTGGACTTGTTAATTAAAAATACATGTCTCGAAGATGTCTGTTCATCATCAGAATCACGAAGGCCAACTGAAGGAAAATGAACTAAACCCAACGCATAGTTTGTTATTCTGCCACCCCTTAACACTGTATTCTAAAATCGTTTTTTATAGCAATAAAGCTGTTTTTAAAAATAGGATTAACGTGAAAAGAAAGGGAAAATTAATTAGACAGTCCTTATAATTTTATCCCATCATTTTGAATTAGGTCCCTCTAGTCTCATTTCTTTTTATTGGATCCTTATAATTTACTCCGTTAAAGCAATTGGTCCTTCCATTTATAAATCTTCAAAACACTGTTAATTTCTCTCTCCCTCCCCTGTTAAATCTAAAAGCAGTAGCGGACAAGGAACACAAAACCGGATTGGACAATGAATCGGTCATAGCACAGGTTCAAAGGTTAATGGGTCAACCAGGATCTAACCGGTAATCAAACCGGTCATATTAAAATATTATAATTTATTAGTGGCAATATATATTAATATATTTTAAACTTCTATAGATAAAAATGAAGATTTTTAGAAAAAAAAATACTTAAAATCTTTTAGTATGAGTTATAATGCATATATTTATACAATGATATCTCCTTTTCTATAATTATTATATCTTTTTAAATAATTTTTTTCATTATCTTCTTCATTTTTTTTAGATTTGTTCTTTCTTTACCTATTCTTCTCTTCATTTTAGTCTTCAACTTCCAATTTTCCCCTAAAAAAAGCAAAAAAAATAGTTATAAAAAAAAATGAAACCGGTCCAACAGGTTGAACCACCGGTTTTACCGGTTCTCCGGTTTGACCATCAACCCAAACCGGACCACTAGCCGATTCCCGGTTCAACCGGTCGAACCAAATGGTCCGGTCTGGTTTTTCACACAGTGGTAGCGGATGACTCTCTCTCCCCAACCATGACCACTCAGATGACGTTGAGAAAGAAAAGAAGGGCTCCTTCTTCAGCCATTTCTACCACTCCTTGTACTTAGCACCTATCTTCCCCCTCTCACCGTCTCCTCTTGAACCTTACCGAATAGCTTCCTTATCAATCGCCGTTCATATATAGTTCCTCTTTTGGTCCAGCAAAGAGGAGACTAATGGGGACAAAGAGTTCAGTGAATTTCACATACATGGGAAGTAGTATTAGTGAATTGAGCATCAATGATCATTCCTCTTCTACTTTCAGCAATTGCAATAGTGACAGATCCAATAATTTTTCAACAGCTTATTCCCAAACCTCCTGATTGCTTGTGGTCTGACAATTCTGATGATTGTGAACGATCTTCAGTCTTGTTCGATTGACGACCAGAAGCAAGCCGCCATGGAGATTAGAGTATTGCATCATGACTATTTTGAATCTATCAATGTGCGATGAGAATAAGGAGCTTAATTATAGTTCGTCGGGAGCAATAAAGGCTCTGGTTCGAGTGCTTAAGACAGGGATGTCAACGAAAAAAGAGAACGCAACATGTGCTCTGCTCCGCCTTCCGCATATAGAACAAAACAAGGTGGCAATCTGAAGGTCAGTAGCCATTCCGCTGCTAGTGAACCTTCTAGAGAGCGACAATTTAATCGGAAAAAAAATGACTCGACGGCATTGTACTCCCTCTGTTCAGTGAAGGAGAATAAAATAAGAGCGGTGCAAGCCGGGATAATGAAGCCGTTAATGGAATTAATGGCCGATTTTGGATAAAAAAAATGGCGGATAAGTCATCGTACGTGTTGATCGCGTGCTAGTACCGGTGCCATAGGTGAGAAAGGCGTTGGTGGAGGAAGGAGGAATTCCGGTGCTGGAGAAGCAGAAATAGCTGAAGAAGGAGCCCTTCTTCTCTTTCTCGGCATCATCTGAGTGGTTAGTCATGGTTGGGAGCAATGGTTTGAAAACCGAGCCGGATCGGACGGTCCGAATGGACGGACTGTCGGCCGGTGCCTTGGGCGGCTCGTTTTCAAGAGAAAACCGTTTTGAAGTCTGGACCATTTTGAGCCGTCGTTTAGCTGCTATTAGATTGGAACTCGCTTTTGGGCCGAGAACCGTTCCGGTTATTCAATAGTCGGACGGTCTGAAGGTGTTCTCTAGGAAACATCAACTTTCTAACACCAAAATAAACTCCGGCGGAAACTCAGTGCCCAAGGAAGAAGGAGAAGGAGAAGGAGGTGGAGATTGAACAACAGCAGCCAACAATGAGAAAAAGAAAATGAAGAAGAAGAAGACGACGTCGAATCTAAGAGCTCCAATAAAGAGAAATAAAACACGATTTTACCTGTATTTTAGAATGAAGAGAGACGCCAGAGTCGAAATAAACAACTAAAGCCTAGAAGCCTAAAATATCCATCGGAAAAAAGAGGAACATGCTTTGATTAAATGAAAGCATTTAATTTTCTATTGACTAACGAATAAGAAGCTGCATTCAACTAATATCCATTGGATAAAGCTGGTGAAAAGATATATCAATTGAATAAAATGAGTGCAATGTCATTTCAACAAATCCTTCTTTGCAGGCGTCCCTTCTCCAGTACTCCTCGTCAAACGTGTAATGTGGTAATATTTTATTTTTTAAAAATAATTCAGTAAGCATATGAAAAATGAATCTTTTAAAAAATTAAAAAAATATTATACTATTTTAAAATTTGGAATAAAATGCTCTGACCGATTGACAATTTATTTCATGTTAAAAAACATGACAATTTATTTTTTCTACTACTGGCAAAAAAATTATTCTTTCTATTTATTTTTTTATTTTATATCTAAATTCATTCATATTCGTATCACTCCTCATTAATTTATATTAATTATATTCATGTAATTATATATATAATATTATTTTAATTTAATTATCACATCTCATTTTTAAAACATTGGCTTTAAGCCCATGTGCCTATTAATCCACTTATTTCATATTTAAAAATTTTTAATCCAAAAATTATAATAATAGGTTGATTCCATATTTATTTTTATATTTATATCATTATATATGCATATAATGTTATTTTTTATTTAATTATTATGCCAACGGTCCGACCAAACGGCTCAACCGTTCCGACCGTGACCCGTTGACATTTCCGGCTCGATGTCCTGTCTAGCTTTTAAAACATTGGGTTGGAGAGAGAGAGAGAGAGTCAACGGCTCTAGCTTTTGAATTTAAGGGGGAGGGTGAGAAATTAACGGCGTTTTGAAGATTTATTAACCGAAGGACCTATTGCTTTATGTGTGTTTGGATTAACTTTTTTTAATAGCTTTTACGACTTACGAGATAAGTGTGTGTGAGGAGTTTTGTCTCGGGTTGCGTAAACCGTGGTTTGAAACCACGGTTTAGAGATTTGCCAAACACTTTAGTAAATTATAAGGATTCAATAAAAAGAAATAAAATTAGAGGGAGCTAATTCAAAATGGGATGAAACTACAAGGATTGTCTAATTAATTATCGAAAAAAAACATATAAACTTTTACTAAAAATGCATTAAGCACCATATAATTTTCGGAGGTGAAAAAATATCTATAAACATTAAAAATTGGAGTAAAAATATTATGGCCCTTAAATATATCCTAACACCGTTATGTTACATATATACATATGCAAAAATAGTGTGGGTCACACCATAAAAAGTAACGGTGTTAGGTTATATTTAACAGCCTTGAAGTTTTTGCTCCAAATTATAATGTTGATAGGTATTTTTGAACTTCCCAAAAGTATACCATACTAGATGCACTTTTGATAAAAGTTCATGGGTATTTTTATATCTTAACCCTGTAAAATAATTAATATTAAATATTAAAATTTAAACAAGTGTTCACGCACACAGCTATATATTAATTTGTTTTTAAAAATTTCAAAGTAATATTTTTTAAAAAAAATTGTCTCCGCAGCTCTCGATCCTGCTCCGTTCCTTTGCACTGTACAATCTTTTCATAAGCTTCAATAGGAAAAGACTTCAAACAGATCGGAGTTAAGTATGAGTTAGTTTCTGAAATTTCCTTCCAGCAACTGTCTGCATTATAAGAAACATTTTGATAATTTTTATGCATATTAAGTTAGTTAGTAAAATTAGTTAGTAAATTTAAACACGTCTATATTTTTAATTATTTTTAAAAATTACCCTTGCCCAATAAAGTGTACGGAGTATTATATTAGTGTAGTCTTGTTCACTCTGTACATAATTAAAGATGCTTCAGATAAACAAGTAATTGATGCTTCTAAAAATGTGTAACGCCTTTCATCTAAAGAAGGAAAGGAAAAAAATATTTCTAAAAAATCTCTTACTAAAATGAATGAAGGAAGCTGTGACTTTGAATTTAATTACCGGTGGTTTTGGATTTTTGGGGATAAATTTTGATTTTAATTATTTCTCTTAATTGTTGTTACTAGGTTAACATAGTCTTATGAAGAACTCCACTTTAACAGCAAGAGTGATTCATCAGCATAGAAGGTGGGAAGCAGAGAGAATGTGTCGACGCTGGCACACTTACATTAAAACACATGAAGGAGACTATGAGAAGCCACAAGGTGCATTGGTCTTAGGGGGAAAAAAACTTTGGCCGCTTAAGCATGAGGTTGCAAAAGAAGACCGTTTAAGTATGAGATATCAAGTTCAAGTAAATGTAAAAAATATCTCTAAGAGAACAACCTTTAATTAAACTAACAATACTCAAATAATGAACCCATATGATGATGACTCAAGCAAGCAAGAAGATGGGTTCCGTGTATTCTCTCCCCCCCCCCCCTCCCTCCATGATAAAGCAATATATTCATGCATATTCTTAATATGAAAGCTACAAGTCTGTGTGTGTGTATCTATAGGCTTTCTAGTCAAGTCTTCTTTTCTAAGGGCACTGTTATAAACAACTCCCTATTGATAGGTTCTTTAAGTTGCTTCATTGCCTTGACATAAATATCGTCAGAGAGATCCATCTTATTTAGAATAGCAACACATGCAGAAACGGAATAACTATTAGATGCTAGGGTTCCAACACTAGCTTCGCTCCTTATCCTCCACCTCTTGGCCTTAGCAAGTTGAGCTTCTGCCTTTGCCTTAGATGTCTCAACAAATGCTTGAATAGCTTCCCTTATTTGTATAGACCTAGGTTCTTTCTTTTTCTTTCGATCAGAGAATTCAATACTCTACTTTCCACTGTGTGTAACTCGCTCAACTATGTCCGGAGCAACATTGTCTTCATCCTTGTCAAGGTTTACATGAACTCCAAAATTGAGATATTCATAATCAAGTCGAACCTCATAATCAGAATTTGGTAGATCTTGCGTAGATGCATGATGAAGTACCCTTGTTGTAGTGCTTCTATTAAATATTTTGCCCATAATTTTGTAATATTCTAACCCATGTTTTTTGAATTGTGAAGCCTCAGGATGTGCCTACAAAATATGCATTTCAATTTCATAAATTTAGAAATGAAAGAACCCGAACTATCTAATCAAATAAATCACAATGATTACATACTAAAATATAGTTATTCCAAACCTCCTCATTAGCAGTAACTATATTTGTTTTAGCATCCCAACCAAATCTAGTGTGTGGTAACAATTGAGAAAATTCATTGTGCTTCGTACGCAACCTATTGAACTTTTGCTTGACTTGGACTAAACTAAAAGTGCTTTGACTCTTTGCATTCAACTTTTCTAACATGTTTTTCCAAACTTTGGATGGAAACACACCATTTTTCATATTTCCTTTGGTTACTTCTTCCACCATAATATCAATGTACCACTTAATAATATGCTTTGAACAAATTTAGTGTTCTAATTGTTCTACTTTTCCACTAGATGCCATCTAAAACAAACAAAAGAACATAGGCTTTAGCAATATACTTTATCAACAATGTATGCATGAGAAACAGGAAAAAAAAAGAGAAGAGAGATTAGTGAATACCTAGAATTAATTAACAGCATGATTATTGAAAACTATGGGTCTGCTTCTTCATCATGACTACTATAGAAAGGATCTCTCTCTTGAAATCTGTCTATGGCATACCAAATAGGCAAAATTTTCAAAGAAATGAGATTAGGCAATAAGTTCTATTAATGCAGCAACCTTCTCTTGAATCTTCTAAATAACTTTCAGTTCTTAACTCATTGCAAAAACTAATAAAACATATCTTTTCCATTCGCAACAATTCATAACAGGTAGTTCCTTAGAAGTAAGAATGATGCCTTAGTTGTGGCAAATCACAGCATAGCACACACAAGTGAAATTGAAAAGGAAATGGAAAAGAAATACATAAGAAAATAATGAGTGAGATTAAACACATCTTGGAAGTTAAACACATATTTCCCTTCCTCCCGCAAGGTTTATGGTTTCTGTAATATCCCAATTTTTGATTAAGGGATAATCATGATTATGGTGGATAATTATGAATTTAATTGGAATTATTATGTATTTTATGGCAATATTAATTAATATGTCATAATTAGTGAAAAATTGGAAGAATGGAAATATTGGCCATAAATTAGTAATTAATGGGGAAATTAATTACTAGCTAGAGGAAAATGAGATGTGTAACAAAATGGCTAATGGAGGGAATAAAATAGCTAATTAGTGACTTAATTGGTGTAAGCCCATGGCATGTGGACATGTGTCAAGGTGGGAGTATGAGGGAGTATGGAAAAGTCAAAAGGGGGATAAAATATTATTTTCTCTTTCTTCCTCTTTCTCCATTTCGGCTGTAGCATGGGGGTGGTTGTAGCTTGTCCATTGGTTGTGGTTTGTGATCACACGAAAATTTAGAAAGTGGTGAATCAAGAACTCTCTTTGGAGAAGTTGATAAGGTGAGTGAAACTAATCTATCTATCTAAGTTTCATGCCATTTGAAGTAGTTTATAATTTCTGGAAATTTTGGCTTGAATCCGAAAATTGAGTGCCACTGTTCATTTGGTATGTTTTTGGCATGAGAATGGTGTTTTGGAATGAGTTTAGGATAGATAGATTGATTAGAGGTTGAAATGTTAAGTTTAGTGGGTTTGGGAAAATTGATGATTTGTGTTGATTCAAACCAAAGCATGATAATGGAGTTGGATTTTGGTCATTTTAATGATTCCATTGAACTCCTTGGGTGTTTTTGTGTGGGAGTAGCTTTGGTTTGGTATTTGGGTTCATTTGGATCACTTGGTATAAATTCTGGAATTTGCTGTCATACCTTCTGCGTTTTCTGGTTTCTGATAATCATGCTCGAGTGAGAGTGAGTGTGCTCGAGTGAGGGAAGAACATCACTCGAGTGAAGGATTTTGTGCTCAAGTGATCTTCTTCTTTGAAAATTTTTGTGCTCTCAGGCAAGCACTTTCTGTCTTCACTTTCTTGTGCTTGAGGTGATGTCCGTACAGTGCTCGAGCGAGGGATTTTGTGCTCGAGTGATCTTCTTCTTTGAAAATTTTTGTGCTCTCGGGCAAGCACTTTCTGTCTTCACTTTCTTGTTCTTAAGGTGATGTCCGTACAATGCTCGAGCGAGGGATTTTGTGCTCGAGTGATCTTCTTCTTTGAAAATTTTTGTGCTCTCGGGCAAGCACTTTCTGTCTTCACTTTCTTGTTCTTAAGGTGATGTCCGTACAGTGCTTGAGTGAGGGATTTTGTGCTCGAGTGATCTTCTTCTTTGAAAATTTTTGTGCTCTTGGGCAAGCACTTTCTGTCTTCACTTTCTTGTGCTTGAGGTGATTTCCGTACCAGTGCTCGTGTCAGGGCTTTTGTGCTGAAGTGAGGGCTTTTGTGCTCGAGTGAGACCATTTTCACTCGAGGTGAAGCAGTGAAAAATCAGTTTTTGTGCTTCCAAAAGGGGATCTTTGGGATAGTTGTTGCTACCCTTTAGGAGTTTTGTTAGGGGTATTTAATGACTCTAAAAGAGCAACAATGATAACCAATTAAGTATTATGAAGTGAATTAAGTCTTGGAATAAAGTATAACTCTTCATCCCTAATTGTGAATATAGGATTTGATATTTGCCCTACTCGGGAGAGACCGGCATTAGGACACGCACGGAAGGATCAAGGTAATGACTTTTCTCTCATATTTTGTATGATGTTTTGGTATGCATAACTTATCATTGAACTTGTGAATTGTGTACCATGGTCCATTACGGCGTGAGCACTTCAGCGTGAGCCGTATAGGGAGTGACAGTGGTCATCTCTAGGTCGGCTGTTGAACTGCCGCCGTAATCGACATGGATCTTTGTGAATCCGACCCGTGGGGCGGCGTTTGTGAAACCAGCCGTGGGCTGTGTGTATCTTGCCTGTATGGCTTGCGTTATAAATGCTTTATATGGATCCCAGCTGTGGTGAATTATATTGTGTGGATTGTTGTGATGCAATACAGTGTGAGCATTCGTCAGGGATGACATGTGTCATACTAACCATTGTCGTTGAACTGCCGTTGTAGTTGCTTGTATGGATAATGATTTGATTTCATGCCTTATTATTGTACATTATATGATTGATTTGACACTACGGGGATTCTTTAGAATCTCACTCTCCCAAAATTAAACATCTTAGGCAGGGCGGAAGGATCGAAAGGCAAACGGGTGACGAAGAGCGAGTAAAGCTCCGTGTTAGGAGTTCCTTTTTTGTTATTGGTTATCATTGTGTATCAATTGGTTATTTTATGGGATGTGTATGTATATATTGGGATTGGTGATGTAGTTTTGTGTAATCCCCAAGTAAGGGTAATGAATTGTGGGCTTTGTGCCTTTGTAAATCCCTTATTTAATGAATTGAACCCGAGTGAGTCGGGAATTTACTTGCACTCTGATATTTGTAAATGGAATCCACCTGTTCAGGCCATTATTATTTTGTATTGTGAACGTGAGACCATTGTGAATAAGTTTTGCAAAAGTTTTTACAAATCTGATATTTGGGCAAAAGATTATCTTAATAAGTGCCAATTTGAAATATGGTCTCTAATTATAACTTAATTATGAGTTTAAGAACTTAATCTCAGCCTAAGGCGGGAAAGGGGTTACAGTTTCCATAGTATAAATTGTCATTACAACGGAGAGATAGGAGGGATAAAAATGCCTTCATTGTTGACTTGTTGGAATTTTGTTAGATTTTGAATAGGGAGGGGAAATAGAAATGAAGAAAAATAATAGAAAGGGAGAGATTGAGGAACTAGAACCAGAAAATGAAATTCTAGTGATTAGAAGAGAGGAAATAACTGGATAACACTTTCATTCTTACTTGGAATGAAAGGATGAATAACAAAACAAGAATTCTAAGTTACATTCAATTTACACAATGATGTCTTACAGAATTTCCGCACCAACCAATTAGGGAATGAACCAATTTAGCAACAAAATTTTGCAATTAAAGACAAAACCAAAGTGTAGTATTTATCACAGCAGGTCAAGTGAAATACAATCAATATCCATTTAACGGCAATGAATCACAAACTTAGAACTTGCAACAACCACTAAAGATGTTTTAATATGGGAGGTCAGTGATGGGCCTGTAGTGAATTCAATCACAACAATAATGTTTAAATATGTGAAGAGGTTGTTGAAAAGCTCTTAATTGTTTTAGATTGATATAAAGAGCTTGCTAAAATGCTTAAGAAAAGCTGAAAAATGAAAGTTAAATAACATAAGAATGCTGACTTCTTTATAAAGATCACATTAAACTTTTGATAAATAGATCTTCAAACCTTAAGGAAACAAAATGACTAACAAACGCCATTCAACTAAAGCTTTGCTAACATAAGAATGACCATATTACAGTATTCCAAGATCTTATGCAGAGCTAAAATAAAATTCTAGGGCTTCAATCAAGGGCACCCTAATAGTAACACTCATAATCACAAGTCCTGGCTGCATTTATAGCCAAGTGGAAAGCATCAGGACAAAAATTGTTTGAAAGCCATACTCTACATTTAAGATTTTATCAAAATAAGCCATGCTATATAGCCAGGAGTCTAAGACAAAGCTTTATCACTAAAATATGAACAGTCCCATCCCATTGGATAACTCGTTCCCCAGCATAAGACCAGGAATTAGTAACAATGTGCAAAGAAGTAGGAAAAGAAGCAAAAGTAAAAGATTACCTGACATCATCACACATTATTAGTTCAGCTCATGATTAATATATGTCCACTAGCTTGGTTTTATCATGTGGGTTCTTAGAAAAAAGCTAAATCAACAAGAATACTACCGATTGAGGACTGAGAAGAGAGGAAGGAGAGATTGGAGATGGCAACCACCGAGTGAAGAGTCTGGGGGGTGAACGGATAACGAACAAGCAGAGAAGATGGTGAAGCTTCGGTTGCAACCATTCAAGGCACTCTCATGGCCAACGAAGAAACGTTGGGGTCAAAAAAATGTTAAGGGTGACGTTTGCGATTTTGGGAATAGAAAAGAGAAAACAAAAACAGAAAACATATTAAAACTGTTATCATATTTTAGTTTTTAAAAACAAATATGTTTTTAAAAATAGCCGGCTAAAAATAATTCACAGAATAGGTTTTTTTTTTGTTTTTAAAAATAAAATCAAACAGCCCCACCTTCTTCATTATATTTTTCTAATTACTATTGTTTAGATGGTACTAGAACAGGTTATTTTTGGAACAGGTTATGTTTGAGCCAAAAGTAATGAAGCCTATGTTCTTGATTTTCCACACCAGAGTCCAGTTTGCTTTTCGAATCTGCACCATCATTTTCTTGCCACGTTTCTTAATCTGGTGCAATCTCGCAACCCTAGCTTCCTCTTTGACTCACAGTGTCAAGACTTGTGGCTAATGCCGAAGTTCAAAGCTCACGGCAGAGCATCATCCTCGCCGCCGCCACCAAAGATTGTCACCTCTATGAAGCGATTCCTCTTGCTTGTCACTTATGCCATATGATCGTCTCTTGATTTGAAGATTTTCACCGTTACGATGGTTAAGGTTCATTTCTTTGGGTGTGTGCCATACGTTGTTGATATTCATGATCTTTCTCGAAGTCAGCCGTCAATGCATATTTCAAGTGGGTTTCGCGGTTCTCATCTGAACGCTGATTGTCATTAAGCTGATAAAGGGCGTCATCAACATCCGTCAAAGCCTGCGATCTCGCATTCCATTTGCAGCACCATTGAGGATCTTGTCTCCCATTCTTTGAAGGGATGTTTATTCCATCACCATGACCGAAGAAGTTGCCGAATGTTCCTCTAATTTGAAGTTTCTAGGTCCATGGTTTCAAAATCGCAGGGGCTACCATATCTGCGGCGAGTCTTACGATTTCTTCCTTCCTGATATTCTTTTTCATCGCTATTTCATTTATCTTGTGTGTGATGGTCTAATTAATGTAACACTGCCTGATCGATTACCATAGCGGGGTTCCTTGGGTTTAGCCAGAGAACCAAGAACATATTCCTTGGGCTTGTTGATGATTATGGCATATTCTGTTCTTGTAACACATCCCCTGGGTCTTCTAGTGTTGGTGGTAAATACTGTCACTGTTATAATACCCCGAATTCTGAGACTTGAGCTTAGAGAATAAGCCTGAGATTAGTGGATTGCTAAGACCCGGTTTAGCAAGATCCCAAATTGTAATTAAAGGTTAATGACTCTAAAAGTGGATGTTATTAGTGATAAATGAACCCTTTTGGAGATTATGGTGTGATTTGGCACCCGATGTGATTCGTATGTGTTCTGAGCAGCGCCAAAACCCTGTATTTAAGTTCAATTATGGATTAACCTCTAAATTGACTTAAAATAGAGGGGGAGGGCGCATTGTGAAAGAAAATGAATGAGAAAATGTATTTGATGGTGATTCAAGAGAGATTACCATAATCAGGGGCAAAACGGTAAAGTTACCGACCGATTGATCTGTTACTGAAGAGGAAACTCATTAGTAACTTCAAAATCAATGGTTGAGATTGAATTGTGTAATAGATCAAGGGGTGGAATCCCATGTGGTGTACTCATGTGAGCTCATGGGAGGTGTGTTGAGATGTTGACACTTGGCAAGTTTTGGACCCTTGGATTGGTCATGGTGTCAAACCTTATTTTCTCTCTCCCCCTCTCACTTTTATGTCAGTTTTGTCATCCCAAAAACTGATTCTCTCTTCATCATCTTCATCTTTGTCTCTCTCTCTCTCTTGTTCTCCATGGCGCCATGCTTAAGGGAAGAAAGAGAAATCAAAAGGTGAGTTTTTGGTTGGCTTAATGTTCTCTAATGCTTAAACACCTTTCTATAAAGTTGTTCATAGTGATGAGAGCTTCATCTCTATGGTTTTAGATTCTTGATTGGAGGTGTTTGAGAGCTTGAGCAAAAGTGGAAAGATGGAGAATCAAGAAATTGGTTTGGGAAAGAGGAAGAGGTGAGCATTTGCTTCCTTTTGATCTAAGTTTTGTGAGTTTTGGTTAAGTATGGTGAAATGTGAATTTCGCCCTGATTTTATGGTATTTTCGTGTGGAATGTGAATGGTGGAATTGGATGGTGATTTGTGTTGAAAATGATGTCATGTTGTGGTATTTAGTCATTGGAATTAGTTTGGATTGGATTGGATACATTGTGTGCAAAACTGGAAATTCTGTCCAGTGTAAATTCTATCTGGGCAGTCTTGTTGTGTGGACGTTTTGACTGGGCAAATGAAGTCAGAAAATTATGAAACTTTCCAGTCTTAAAGTTCACATTCCAAGCTTCAAAATGGGCACATAATTTGTGCCATTTCGTTTTGTACTCTGTGAATTATGGCTGTCCAAAATTTGAGGTCGAAAATGAACACTGTTTTGGGACAGTCTTGAGTTTTTGGGAATTCTGTATTTATGTGGTGATTTCCAGTATTGGCCAATATTTTTCCTGTGTAGAGGACTTGAATAGCTTTCATTTGGCTTTGGGATCACCTCATTTCAATTTTTGTGGAATTAGTTATGATTTTTAGAAGTTCAGCCAAGAAACTAGATTTTCTTAGCCGCGGCCAGCAGATTCTGGGCCGCAGCCCAAATGTTTCTGAGCAGTTTTGGGCCGTAGCCAGTGGATTTTTGGGCTGCAGCCCACCCCCAAAAATCAGTATTTTACACTTTTAAAGGTGATCTTTGGTCAAGTGTTTCCTAAGCCTTTAGGCATATGTTTAGGCTTTGATTAGCCACCTAAAGGTCGTGAATGATAACCAACTTAAATGTTTGAGAGTTAATGAATCGGAAAAAGGGATTAACCCTATGTCCTTGTTTGGTTATAGGATTTGGTGTTCGCCCTGATCGTGAGCAGCCGGAGCTGGAGCTTACGTGGAAAGAGAGTAGGGAACTTACCTCCTTGCCTGTATATGATATTGTGTTAATGTGTTGATGCATGTTATTGCTTTGCTTGATTATATGGAATATATATGATGTTTGAAGCTCTGTTTCTATTTATGCTATGGCCATGAGTGTGTTGTTGAAACATTGAGCATGCAGATGTGTCATGGTATGGGCATGTGATATGTATTGCAAGCATGTCATGCATTATACACTTATCATACATGTATTTTGGTATTTGTTTCCTACTGAGATTCTCTCGAATCTCACCCTCCCCTATCAACATTGTAGACAGGGAAGGAAGAGCGAGGATGGTGCAGGCATTCAAGGACGGTGAAGACTCCTTAGAGTATTTGAGTTTGGTAGTTGGCTATCATAGATGTTGGGATAATTATATATGATATGGATGTATATTTGAGTATGTATCCGGATGTGTATTTGAGAAGACTTTGTGTAATCCCCATATGAGGGTTTATAGGGGCGAATATGCCCTATAAGGCTTTGAGTTAATGTATGGAACCCGGGATTGCCGGGATTATTGTTGTGCACTCTTATTTGTTATGAATGTGATATTCCGCGTAGTAATTGTATTCGAATGGTGATTATGAGACCAAGTTTATAAATGATTTCGAAAGGTATTTGTGAAAACCCCGTCATGTGATGGGTTTGTAAAATGTTATTTGTTTCTTATTGGTCTCTATTTCACTTTAAATCGCGTATTTCGGATATAATTATGGCAGGGGGTTACAACTGTGGGATGCTTATGTCTAGTTGCTCTTCAGGTTGTAAATGTGGGAGTTTTGTCTCAATAAACCATTTCAGCATCGACGTACAGAAAAAGAAGAAGAAGAAGATGAAATTGGTTCAGTCTGAAAAATGTGGTTATGTAATTGCGGCGGATGAAGACATCAAGCAAGGGGACTTTGTCATTGAATATGTTGGAGAAGTCATTGATGACAAAACATGTGAAGAAAAGTTTTGGAATATGAAACATCGTGGGGAGACGAGCTTCTACTTATATGAGATTAACAGAGATATGTTGATTGATGCAACATAAAAGGGGAACAAATCAAAATATACATAAATCATTGTTGCTGCCCCAATACAGAGATGCTTTCCCGAACACTGAGGAAGCTATTTCAAACATCTTCTAAAGATCCTCTGCTGGCATTTTACTTAAGATATCAGAAGCTGCATTGAAAATTATTTTTACATTTGCGTACCGACAGGATATGCTCTTAGATATGCTTTTGGTGGTTTATTTTGCGTGGCGTTGTGCATTCTGTGTGAAGTCTACATTGATGATTCCATATATTATTATGGGATTCTCTATGAAGCCTTTGCATAGGAAAGGTTCTGTTCCTGGCGAATCACAAAATGCATTGGCGCCTGAGACAATTGTTTTCCAATCTCAAGTTACAAAGGCTAAATGGCAAAGGTAATTCACTGTCCTTAAAGTTAAAGTTTGAAGATGAATGCTCACATGAATCATCCAAGTGGTTGACATCAACGAGCAATATATGGGATTAGATCTCACAATTTATGAAAGATGTGTGAGTGCTTTTGCTTAATAAGGGTCAACAATATTGGAAGGCGAGAAGGATATGACGGCATTAGGGAATGTAATCATATACAGTGTAGGATCATATATTTTAATGGGTGAAGAAGATTGCAAATAGAAGAGGTTGCAGATTGGTTTTGGTCAAGGAAGTATGATAGAGGCAAAGAATATCGATGGTGTTGCTTGCAAGAGAGAAACCTGAAGAGTCTTCTACAAAATTTGGAAAAGTCAATTAAAGAAAAAAAAGAGCTAGTCAAATGAGGCTATTGGGTTATCTTGCTCAAAGCTTGGAAAAAAAAAAAAAGGAGAACGTGGTCAAGTCAAGAACATTTATGTGAATAGGTGAATGAAGAAAATATGGGTTCATTAAAGTTAGACAAGTTCTTGCAATAATTGAAGAATGGAGTGTTGAAGAACAATATTTCAAAGATCAAGAGGAAGATGTCTTCATAAAGGCAAATAGGAAGATGTCTCCTAAAAGTGTTATTCATAAGAACAAAATGATTGGTTTAATCTCATTTCACTAAACCCTATTTGTTGTATTGACAAGTTGTTCATGATTATAAGAAGTGTCAGTTTGAGGGGGCGTGTTAGAGATATTAAGATGAAATTAAATAAGTAACTAGTTGGTTGAGGCTCTAGTCTATATATGAGGGTCATAGTTAATATGTTAGAGGTGTGTAGGATAGTGAAATTCACACCATGATAAGAGAGAGAGAGGTTAATGTGAGTCTCTCTTTAGAGAGGAAGTTCCTCTTAGATCTTAGAGTTAGAGTTAGTTATTAATCATCCTCAAGTAAGGAATGATCATTGTTAAATCCAAGTGGGTTATAGTTTGTATGAGCTAGTTGCTCTTATACGGTTAATACAAGATTCTTTATCTTCTTTAGTATATTTCTTAAATTATTATTTTGTATACTAAAGGCCTAAAATATTATACCTCCCATCTTATATATATGTGTGTGCGCGCGCGCGCACAGTTTTTAATGTATGTATAGTCCTACCAACAAGCTAGCTGTTGGTTGAGGCGTTAAGGGGGCACATCCTTCTAATGATGAGAACGTAAGTTTGAATATCAAGAAGTGCATTTGTTAGGAGAGTCAAAGACTCTTCATGCTTTAAGCCTCAAATATCCTGAATAAAATAAAATAAAGTATATGTAATCTTATTCATATACAATTAAATGATATTTATACCATCTTTCATTTTCTTATGTGAGCGTGAGCCTAGAGGTGGAAACAGGCTAGACCAGGTTTTTGCCTTAATAGGCCTAGCCTATTAAGGCACAAGATGACATGAGCCTGGTCGGGGGCCATTTTGTAAGCTTCGGCTTGGCCTATACACAGGCCTGAACTAACCTGAAGCCTGTTAAGGAGGCCTGAAGTTTTAGAACTGACAGGAAAAATGTTGGAACCAATTGGGCTTGCCGCCACTTATTGGGCCTAACCCTAGTTTTTAATCTAATATTTATCTCTCTTTGTATTATGTTCAGTATCTCCCAGAATCAGGGAATTTGAATTTTAAATTTCTGTTTACCTAGATTCTAGGATCTGTCGAGATTATAGGAATAGAATAGGGAGCCAAGTCTAACCTAATTCTCTATATATGTAACATTCTTGCACAATAATAAAAAAACAAGAGCTGTTACCACAAAATCTTTCATGGTATCAGAGCCTTGGTCTCTCGATCAATGGCATTCAAAGCAGCCCTAACTAATCAGCCACGGGCATTTAATATCGGCGATGGTAGCAGCCGTTCATCACCGACTAATGAAGGCTCACACGGGACTGATTCCAGCCCACAAAGTAGGAACCGTGGTGAGCATAGCATGTTGCACCATGGGATGCCTATTATGGCATCAGATTTACTCTCACATGGGCACATTATTCACCGACTTCATGGCAAAAATTATCTCCAATGGTCTAGAAGTATCTTGATGTTTGTTCGAGGAAAGGATAAGGAAAAGTACTTGACTGGGTCGCCTCCACCACCTGATCCTACTAATGCTCAGTATGCTGTTTGGAGTACTGAAAACAACATGGTAATGACTTGCCTTAAAAACTCAATGTTAGCAGATATAAGTGAAGGGTACTTACTTGCACAAACAGCCAAGGAGATTTGGGATTCCGCAAAATCAATCTACTCGGTCAGAGACAAAACAACTGCAGTTATACAGGTAAAACGCCTTCTCCGAAACTTGGTTTAAGGAGAAAAATCTGTTACTGAATATTATGCTGCATTAATCAAATTATGACAGCAAATTGATTTTTACGAAACCCATGATTGGTCATGTGCCCAAGATGGTATATGTTTTAAGTCGTTTATTGACAGAGAATGATGCCATGACTTCCTTCTTGGTCTAAATGATGTATATAAGGATATACATGGCCGTATTATGGGAATGAAGCCATTTCACTCCTTAGAAGACACATTTAATATGATCCAATGTGATGAAAGTCAAAAAATGTTGACTCGAAACACAACTAAGGCTCAAATTGAGATGTCTGCACTTGCTGTCAAAGGAGATCTGGGTGATACAAAGGGAAAGAGGGCAGAAAAATGGTGTGACCATTGCAATAAAAGTGGACATACCAAAGATGTTTGCTGGAAGCTCATTGGTAAGCCTACCAACACCAAGCAGAGAAGGAAGGGGTTGATGATAGGTGCTGCAGATGTTGAAGAAGAATCTCTAAGTAATGAAGAACTTCAAACCTTAAGGAGGATCCTAGACAAACATTCTGCCTCTACAAAGTTGTGTGAGAAAAACAATCCCTTAATCACTTTGGCACATGCAGGTACAATTCTCACTCGTGCCTTTAATGGTATGGTAAAATCAAGAAACATGTGGGTGGTCGATTCTGGAGCAACTGATCACATTTCAGGTTTTAGAGAATTATTTTCAAGTTTTTCTGAATTCTCTAAACATGAATATGTTGAAGTAGCTAATGGTGAGCATGCTAAAGTAATGGGATCTGGAACTGTTATTATATCTGAGAATATAGTGATAAGAGATGTATTATTTGTTCCTACCATTAAGTGCAATCTGTTATCTGTAAAACGGGTTGCATCTCAAATAAATTGTCTTGTAACTTTTGACAAGCATGGTTGTAATTTTTAGGACTTGACCTCGGGGAAGATGATTGGTCATGCTAAGGTGTAGAATGGGCTCTACTATCTGTGAGGATTATCAACAAAACTGCAGGTTGCTCTCTCTATTGTGACCAATGAAGACATTATGTTATGGCATTCTAGGTTAGGCCACCCTAGTTCTCGCTCTATGTAGTTTTTGTTTCCAAATATTGATAATAAAGCAATTTCTGATTTCCATTGTGAAACCTGCCACCTAGCTAAACAAACCCGTAATTCTTATGCTCCTCATCCCTATAAAGCCAGTCACCCTTTTTCTCTCATACATAGTGATGTTTGGGGTCCATCAAAGTTTGCAACAAACTCTAAAGCTAGATGGTTTGTAACCTTTATTGATGATCATACTCGATTAACTTGGATTTTCCTAATGTGTCACAAATCAGAAGTCTTTGATATTTTCAAAAAATTTCATAAATTTGTTCAAAATCAATTTCAAACATCAATCAAGGTTCTTCGAACTGATAATGGCAAAAAGTATTTAAATTCACCTTTCAAAACCTTCTTGGAAGAACATGGCATTCACCATCAAACTTCTTGTATTCAAACACCTCAACAGAATGGTATATCCGAGAGGAAAAATAGGCATTTACTTGAGGTTGCAAGAGCTATTATGTTTGAAACACATGTGCCAAATCATTTTTGGGGGGATTCAATTTTAACTTCTACATATTTAATAAATCGAATGCCATCAAAGGTTTTAAATTTCTTGACTCCACTTCAAAAATTGCAGGAAGTTTTTCCTGATTCACCCCTCATTAATTCCATTCCTCAAAAGGTTTTTGGATGTATCGCTTACGTTTTTAATGAACATGGAGGAAAGTTTGATAATAGATTCATTAAAACTGTGTTTTTGGGTTACTCATCAAATAAAAAGGGGTATAAATGTTTCTATCCCATCATAAATAAGGTGTTTGTTACAATGAATGTAAAATTCAATGAATTTCAGCCTTATTTTGACAAACCACCCATTTAAGGGGAGAAGCATATAAGTGAATGGCTTGTTTGTGACTCTAGGAAAAATCCTTACATTTCTGAAACTGAACCTACATCTGGCCAGAAAACAGATGAATCTCAAACATCACTTGATTCCGCTGCTATTTCTTTCTCTCTCCCACTGTTATACCTACTGCCTCACTTCCAGAAAACTCAGACCAACATACATATGAAACTGCCACTGAAATTCCTCCAGAAATCACCAAAAATACTCCAATCAGATTTGAATTTCAAGACACAAACCCCTTTGAGCCTCTCTCTAGTCCTAATTTGCTTGAGGATAGGGAGGAAGACCCTAGAATGCTGCCAGAACTGCAACAAGCACAGAAGCATGGAAACTCAACTACAGATAGTAGAGAACCTACTCCAACTCCAAGACAAGATCATGAATCTGCACCTGAAGCAAGTCTGGAAGATTTATATTGGCTAATAGCTTTAAGGAAGGGAAAAAGGAGCTGCACACAACATCTAATTGCTAGGTATGTATCTTATGAAAAACTATCTTCAAATCTAAAGACATTTGTTGTAAATGTGGAAAAGGAGGCCATCCCAAAGAACTTTAAAGAAGCAATTATTCATCTTAAGTGGAAACAAGCAATAGAAGAGGAGCTGAGGGCCTTACACAAAATTAAGACCTGGAAAGTTGTTGATCTACCTAAAGGCAAATCTATTGTAAGCAGCAAGTGGGTCTTCACTATAAAATATAGTCTGGATGGAAGTGTGAACAAGTACAAGGCTAGATTAGTGGCTCGAGGTTTCACTCAAACCTATGGCATAGATTACCAAGAAACTTTTGCTCCTGTTGCCAAACTCAATACTATCAAGGTACTACTTTCACTTGCTGCTAACCTAGATTGGCCTCTTCACCAATTAGATGTGAAAAATGCCTTCCTAAATGGTGATCTTGAAGAGGAAGTGTATATGGAGGTCCCTTTGGGACTAAGAACCTTTGAAAACTCACATAAAGAGTGTAGACTCTATAAATCTCTATATGGCCTAAAGCAATCACCTAGAGCTTGGTTTGATCACTTCACTAAAGCCATTAAAGCATGGGGATATAGTCAGTGTCAAGCAAATCACACCCTATTTGTAAAGCATTATGGAGACAAAATAACTATTCTTATTGTTTATGTTGACGATATAGTACTAACTGGGAATGATGCAGAAGAGATTACTAGACTAAAAGGAAAATTGGCAACTGAATTTGAAATAAAAGATCTTGGTCCCTTACGATATTTTCTGGGAATGGAAGTGGCACGCACTACTCAAGGCATTAGTGTATCTCAACATAAATACACTATTAACCTACTAAAGGAAACAGGAATATTGGGAGCAAGACCTGCCAATACTCCAATGGAGCTCATCAGAAGTTAATCATCAGACCTTATAGTACAGCAGTAAATAGGGAGAGATATCAGAAATTAGTGGGGAAACTGATTTATTTGTCCCACACCAAACCTAATATATGTTATGCAGTTAGTGTTGTAAGTCAATTCTCTGGGAACCCTCAGAATGAACATTTGACCGCTGTGTATAGGATTCTCAGATATCTGAAGAAGAACCTGGGCAAGGTTTATTCTTTTCTAAGAATGACACTAGAAACATTGAAATGTTCACTGATGCAGATTGGGGAGGTTCTAAATCAGATAGAAGATCTACTATAGGGTATTGCTCTTACATATGGGGAAATCTTGTCACTTGGAAAAGAAAAAAACAGCCAGTGGTGTCTCGAAGTTTTGCTGAATCAGAATATAGAGCATTAGCTCTAGGAATTTGAGAAGGGATGTGGCTGGTACGATTATTGAAGGAACTCTGGATTTATAATGATGAACCAATTAAAGTATGGTGTGATAACATGTCAGCTATTAAAATAGCAAACAACCTTGTTCACCATGATCGCACAAAGCATGTGGAGATTGATCGCCACTTCATTAAGGAAAAACTAGAGGCAAAGGTGATTGATCTATCATATATTCCTTCAGAAAGACAAACTGCAGATGTCATGACCAAATCACTTACTCAAGAGAAATTTGATGGCTTTGTCAACAAGCTGGGAATGATCAACATCTATTCGCCAGCTTGAGGGGGAGTGTTGGAACCAATTGGGCTTGCCACCACTTATTGGGCCTAACCCTATTTTTTAATCTAATATTTATCTCTCTTTGTATTATGTTTAGTATCTCCAAGAATCAGGGAATTTGAATTTTAAATTTCTGTTTACCTAGATTCTAGGATGTGTCGAGATTATAGGAACAGAATAGGGAGCCAAGTCTGACCTAATTCTCTATATATGTAACATTCTTGCACAATAATAAAAAACAAGAGCTGTTACCACAAAATCTTTCAAAAACTAACAAGCCACAGCCCACATTGTAAAACAGGCCAACAAACCACAGACCTACCTTAAATAGGCCAAAATTTACATAAATTAATACTAATGATTCAAAATACATCATAAAATATGAACATCAAATTAGGGGAATGATGATAGATTTATGGTCGATGTATAATTTTAGGGTAGGAGATAAAGAAAAGGGAACACTGACACAAGTTGACCTTCTCACCTTCATATCAAAAATTTCAATATAATTTCTTTTTCTCATTTTGGCTTTAAATTTTGGATAATATTATCTGTGTTTATGACAAGAGGATAGTCTGGTGGTGAATCATGTAGCTTTGGGTTGACTAAAGCATTATTAATGACTTCCAGTAAATTCATGATGCAATTACAAGGAAAACAACTACCTATGAAGGAAGCAAAAGAATCAGCCTCTAATTAGTAGACTTACTCATAAAAAAGAGAATGAAAACTATATCAGAGATTGATTTCATTTAACTATCTGCAAAAATTAGTTCAGTAGCTACCTTGTTATAGGCATAAATATTTGACCTCTAAGAGATAGATGACAAGATCAGGAATGCTACAAAAAAAAACGTATCTCATCTCTTACAACCCAATTTTAATATGAGATGATTGCTAAATATATGGGTAGAAATTGCTAAATCTTTTACAACCCACACATTGTTTTCCCTAGAAAAAAACCTGTTGGCTGTTTTGTTATTGCTAAATATATGGGCAGAAGCAGAACTATAGAATATTCACATTACAAGCATCATTAACTGTATATGTAGTAGTTTCAAACTCTTGGTACTTGTTAACCATATAAAACACCCTACAACCATAATATCTCTCCTAAAATCAAAGACCTAACAAGCAGTAACATTAATCAACTAAAGAAAACAAATGGATGAACAACCAGGGAAAAAAAAAACCAAAAGTGGAGAGGATAGAGAGCACACTTACACGATTGAAGGCCTAAGGGAGTAAGATGAGATGGCAGAGTAAATCACAAGACCACAGTGACCAAGTAAAATCAAGATTAAGATGTGAATAACAAGCCGTCGACTTTGAAGTGCAGAGGGATTGAAACTGTGGCAAAGCAAAATCAAGATTAAAGAGTGAGAGATAATGGCGTCAGTGAATTTGCTACTATGCATGTGTGAGAGTTTGAAAACTAACCAGAGTCTAGAGAAGCAAATCGAACCAGAACTAGAAGGGAAGCAAACAAATCGAAAGAGTGGACTCACCAGAGATGGAGATATGCTTGCTGCTACTTACCCACTGAGGACAGCCGACAGTCCGATGGAGAGTGGAGAGGATGACGACTCTTGGAAGGAGAGGATGGAGAGAGGAGTGGCGAATGGCGATTCGCCGTCGAAGGTTCAGGTTAGGAAGGAGAGGACAGACTAACAGAGAGAGGATCGGCAAATGTCGTTGGAGGTTCAGGTTAGGGCTTTGACAAGTGATCAGGATTAGAAGAGGCAAAGCGATCGGGAGACAAGAGACTGGAGATGGAGAGTGATAGGGATTAGTGAGTGACTTGTGAGGGATTGAGGAGGGTGTATTACATTTTTACCCTCACAACTTTATTTTTTTATAGTCTTAATAGGCATTTTAGTATAGTGGTGAGTATTCCCGCCTGTCACGCGGGAAACCTGGGTTCGATCCCCAACAGCGACACCAAAAACTTGATGCTACTAAATTTTAAATAAGCACTGCAAGTGTACGGGCCGTTAAAATAGTATAGTAGCAAATCAAGGTCATCTCACAGAGATTCAAGGTATAGATAATTAGGCATTAAAATTCCCATTTTCATTTAAGTTGAACAAATCAAAGAAAGAGATTGAAAGACAATTTAAACAAATGAAAAAGAAATAAATCTAATGATTTAAAATTTTCAATTGATAAAAACAACCTAGAGTGGCTAATCTCTTCTTTAAGTTTTAGAGCATGTATTTACCCAATTAAAAACACTTAATGTTCATCTTCTAAAAAAAACACTTAATGTTAATTTGTTACTCTAGAGTATTAATGGATATAAGTATCTTCCAATCACTTATACCCCTCTCTCAAGTTGAAATTGTTATTCCTAACTAATTTACTCAGAGGCAATAAATTTTCAAATTCACTCTATGTTAAGTTCACGCTAATCCCTTCTTTAAGTTTTAGAGCATGTATTTACCCAATTAAAAGCACTTAATGTTAATTTGTTACTCTAGAATATTAATGGATATAAGTATCTTCTAATAACTTATACCCCTCTCTCAAGTTGAAATTGTTATTCCTAACTAATTTACTCAAGAAGTAATAAATTTTCAAATTCACTCTAATATGATTATATAGGCCCAATAGGTATATTTCTATCATATTGATAAATTAGAATAAATTATGATCCCAAATTACTTAATCTTATGGTCTAATTAATATCCCTCTCCCAAGGATAATCTAAATTACCCAAATTTATATTTAATGGTGATCAAACACTAAATAGACAAAATAAAACAGATTAAGTAAACAAAATAAAATTAAGCATAGATTAATGAGTTCATACATACTCAAATTAGTTCATAACTACTCCGGGTTAAAAAAAAACCACTAGCCACACATGGCTTCAATCCAATACATCACAGCAGCAAATCAGTCCAAGAGCCACCAATTATTGAACAATAAAAGAGAAACACTTCCACTGTTCACCGATGATGAAGATTCAAGTTCAAGCTCCTCTGGTTCACCGTTGGTGCAGAAGATCCAAGAGAAATGAACAGTAGCTGCCCTCAACCAGCTGCCTCTCACTCTCTCCAGCTCGAGGGTAGTCACCGATCCTCCCAAGAGAGCTCACCGTCAAACTCTCAGCTCCGTCCTGATTCAATTGCTCTGTTCTTCTCGCTGTCGAGCTCGTCGGACCTGAGGAACAAGAAGATGAACCAGAAGCTAATAAAGCCTCCCCAGGTCCGGAACCTCCAGTTGACGCTCCTCTCTCTCTCTCTCGAGCACAAGAGGAGGCTCACCGTTCTCTAAACCCAGCTCTCTCTATTCTCCCAACTGTCGGCTGCCTTCCTCTTTTTTCTTCTTCAAACCGTAGCTTTTCATCTTTTAGCTCCTAGGTCAACATTTCAGCTCTTCTTCCAAAACGCTGTCGTCCTCCATTGTGCAACAACGTGCTTTCCTTTTCAATTCAACTTGATTCCAAAATTCTCACCCAAAACGACATGGTATATATATATCTAAATCAACAGGTAAGAGAAATAAAATAAAATAAAAATAATTTTTTTAGAAGCTTTATCTTATTAAATTAATTATTTTCATCCTAAATATTTACAATCTAAATCCCACAAATGATTCACCACTTTGATTTAATCTTTTCATAATAAAATCTCATTTAATCTTTCAAAATTGCACAGATAACTCTCCAATTATCTTCAAAATATTCTTTAAATGTAAAAAATATGGAGAGTTACCAATAGGCTTAAAAGACCTAATAATATGCCTAAGCCTGGTCTGTTAAATAAAAAAGGCTTTGAAACAAGCCTTGGCCTGACCTTTTAGCCTGATAGGCCAAGCCTGGTCAGGGCTGAAACAAGCCAGGCCAAAACAGGCCAGGCCACAGGCTTCTGACAGGCCACCTGTCCTGTTTTCACCCCTATTTAGCTAGGTCACCCCGCCTCTGGGGGCAGCTAACCTTGACTCTCTTTCTTCATAAATAAGAGTGTTTTTAGGGGGGGATATTTTTTACATATTTATTTTCATAACAAATTTTAACTCCCTTTTTATAAAAGATTCTTATATATAGAATTGGAGGGAGTATGTCGCTACTAGCATCGCGTTTTCATGTTTATAATACTCCAAACGAATACTATACAGGTGTGTTTGGGATCACTTATTGTTGGACAATAAGTCCTTATTACGCAAGCCGAAATAAAACTCCTCTCACATACTTACCTCGTATACCGTGAATCACGATTTATAAGCACTTATTGTCCAAAAATAAGCTATTCCAAACGAACACGTAGCTAGCTATAGGCATATATGCTTTCTATCATTATAATCCCGAAATCAATATGATTCTACTTCTTATTAACATTTTATAAATTATAGCACATATTTTTTTGAACTAGGTTGTTAGATATATGAGGGTCAGGATAATTTTCAATTTTAATTACTGAATCCTTCATACATAGAGAGAATACAGGATATTAATAATTTGAGCCTAAGTTAAACTTGAACTTACACAGGTGAGTTTTTTTTTTGTCCAAAAAAGGGTGAGGTTTTAGGGGCTCTTTGGTATGAGGTATTTGGAAGGGAGGGAATGGAAAATTTTTATGAGTTGAACTTTAAAAAAATTGGAAAAATGGGGTTGAGGGTTTTAATTAATATTTCTTTCTCTTTTATTTTACACCCTATCTTTGTTAAAATTTTATAACTCCACTTTTTCAATTTTTTTAAATCCAACTTATAAAAATTTTCCCACCCCTCCATTTTCCTCCTGCTAAAGTGATTGTAACATCCTACTCTTTATTCCTATAATTTAAATAATTTTAGGAAGAAATTAATTTATGGCAAATAGAATATTACCATATAATTAATAAAATAAAAAGGAAATTATCCAAAATATGATTTATAAGGATAAGTGAGACTATAAAATATTGATCATTAAAATAGAAATAAAAGTAAAATGAAATGAAAAGAAAAGAAAAAAAAAAAGAACAACAAGAGGAAGATGGGAAATTGGAAAAAAGAATGAGTAAAAGAATAAAAAAGAGGGAATTAAAATATATGTTACACAAGCCTTTTTATATTTTGAGATTTTATTTCCATTCACTCAAATCGTTAGTTGACTGTTAAGTTTGATTTTTGAACTTTTGTCTTACGAAAATGTCCTTCTTTAACATTAGAATTACTTAAGCACTCGCATACACACATATGTGGGGCCAAAAAATTTATGTCCACCAAATTTTAATTCTAATAAAATTTTTTAAAATTTCTAATGTGCTAATAATTTATTAATTTTGAGATTATAAAATTTGAAATTTTAATTTTTCACCATATTTAATGAAATTTATTTATTTTTAGTTTCTTAAATGACTAAAAATGTATATCAAACATATTTTTTTTCATTAAAATATAATAAACTATAGAGGTTTGGGAGATCATATAAGCCATTTAAATTTATAATTTCATATTTTTTCTACAAAAATTTAAAAACATTATTCAAATTTTTGAAAGTCTGTGATATTTACAAGCTATCAATTAAAATTTGGGATTTAGTATTGAGGGTAAATTAGTAAATAATTTTTTTTATATAAGTTTTAATTAAAAAATTTATTTTTAGAATTTTTTTAGAATATTCGTAATGGAGTTAATGATTTGGACTTAAGTGAATGTTTTTAAAATAGAGGGGATGTTTGTGTAATTAAGGAAAAACAGAACGATGGTTAGAGTATTTTACTCTTAAATTTAAAAGCCCCCACCACAACCAATAGGCAGTTAGTTGAGATAGTAAGCGGTCTCGCCGCCGTAAAGAGAAAAACACAAATTCGAAAACCTCTTGTTTTCTAAATCTTGAAAGGGGAAACCCTTACTCCAATAAAAAAAAGCCCCTACCATGTGTCATTCAAACAATTGAGAGGCAGAGAGGAGAAAAATAAAAGATAGACTAGACGTATTCTCCCAATGCTATATAGTGCCATTTTTATTCAGGTTAGGGCTCAAACTTTAATGTTCTTTAAGTACTTGAAATCAATGTTATCAGACCTAGACCGGACCGGCCGAACCGGCCCGGAAACCGGCAATCCGGGCACTAAAATGGTCCGGTTTGGTGACCCGGTCCGGGTCAATTTTTTTTTATTTCTTGTAAATCTTTTTGTTTTAAAATTTTTCCTTTAGAATTTCATACTATAAGCCTAAAATATTCCATTTCTCACCGGTTTGGTCCCGGTTTAGCTCCGGTTTGACCCACTGACCCTTGACCCAGTACCCCGACTGGTTCACTGACCGGTCCGGGTTTAATTACCTTGCTTGAAATGACTTCTATTCATTAACTCTTCATGAACATTGTTCGACTAAACTTGCTCTTTCTAATGGGTATATTTTGGAAGTGATTAGAGCACATATTTGGATTAGAGTTTGGAGTGAGTGTTGAGTTTTAATAATATATGATCATAGGATTATAGAGCTATTTTAATAGTTAAGTTCTATAGAGTTAGATTTATTTATTGGTCATTTTGGGATTTAAAAATTGAATTTTTATTTAAAAATTTTAGGTTTTGTGATATATATGATATTTTTACCCATTAAATTTAAATCGAATGATTGATTTAGGGGTGTGCATGGAAAGGGCTGGGCTGGGCATGCCTATGCCCGATGCCCGGCCTGAAAGATGAATAGGTTGCAAAATGTAGCCCAGTGCCTGACCCTGCTTGATAAAAGTGTTGGTAGTTTTGGGCTTGGCAATTGGGGGCTGGACAGGGCGAGTTTCCCTTGCCAAATCCAAATATCATCATTCCATAATTTTATAATAAAAAATTACACGGTAGGAATTATTGATATATTTTTTTTCCAAACCAATGTGGTTGTACATTCATAAAGGGCCAAAGCCTAATTACATCATAATTTTAACAACAAACAAAGCAAACAAAGAGCTAAAAAATGATAAGGTAGTGAGTTAAAAAACAAAGACATTATCATAAGCAAAAACTTGAGTCATAAAATTCAAAATATTGCCAAAGGCCTTAACACAATGTTAATGTTTCGACAATAAATAAATAACATTCATGATCCACTAAAAGCAAGGAAAAAATTTGTAATTATGTATTGAATAATGTATATTTTAAATAAACTTATATATATTTTTGGGCAGAGCCAAATGGGCAGGGCATCACCCTTTCCCAATGCCCAGCCTTTTTGACAATAAGCCATGCCCAAAAATGCCCAAACCTTTTTTAGGTAATTTTTTGGAGACTGGGCTGAGCATTTTTTGGCCGGGTTTGGGCAGGCATACCGGGTCACTAGGCACTATGTTTAGCCCTAGATTGTTTTGTGTTTGTTGGAGATAATATTGAATTTTTGATGCTTTTGTTTTGATATGTAAGTTTAAGTTTTGAAGATTGGAATTTTAATGAATATTTTTATTTGAGGATTTTGGGATTTTTGTTAAAGTGAGTTATTTTGGAATTGTTAAGGATTTAATTGAGTGATTTGAATTGTTAGAGAAAATATAAAATTGTGTTAAAATGATTAGTTATGGTTTATTTGATATTGAAGAATCTTTCTTTACTTGGGAAATACAAACTTTAACTACATAAGTAAGTATATGGTTGAAGTGTTGTGGTAAATATATATATATATATATATATATATATATTAAGACAATAATAATTATTAATATATACACACCCATGATCAACTTTAAACATATAATTAATAATTTTTACTTTGGAAAGTAGAAATTTACAAGAATTACCCAAATAATTCAATGATTTATTAATGTGTGATTATCTAATTGTGCAGATTGATTGTGAATTGTTGGTGTTGAGCATGGGACATATTGCATATGGTAATATGTCCTTGCTTGGTGAGAGGTAACCACCTTCCACTTGCATAGATGCTAATGTCTTGCTTTTGAGATATTTTAATATTATAAGATGATGAAATGAGATATGGATTTTCTATTAATATGACATATATTCTTCTTATGAGAAATTTGTCTTGAGGTACTTGTGATTTTGGAATGGAAATGTAAAGTATTAGAAAGGGGATTTATCTTGATTTTTTTTGAGAGCATGACTATGAGTATCCGTGAGATAACCATGTTACATTATGTTGTTCCCATGATATTAATTGATTGTGAGAAAGATACTATCATGTGATAAGATATCTCTAGTGCACATTGGGTTTGTTATTCGTCTCTATTAGGATTGGCCTTCATGACTTATTCATCTTAGAGAGAAAGATAGGCTCTTATAGCTCTTTTGTTTAATAAGATAAAGGAACGTTCTTGTAGCTTGTGTGTGAGAAAAACACTATCATGTGATAAGACCTCCCATGGTGTACATTTAGTTAGTTACTTGTCCCTATTGGGATATGTCTATGTAGCTCATTATTCCCTATTGGGATATGCCTACGTGTCTCATTCGTCCCTATTGGGATAGGCTACATGGGTCATTCGTCTTAGAAAGAGACGGACATACTTTTGTAGCTCCTTTTTGTTTCTAAGAGAAAGGAATAGACCCTTTTGGTTTGTGTGTGCGTCTCCATAATGATGAGGAAAGGCCTTATTAGGCTTCCGTATTTACATACCTCCTTTGGGAGAGATTCGAATAAGTTAATATGTGTAACTATGAAATTATTTGAATGACATTTATGCACTGCTATTTTCTATACCGCTTGACACCTCAGTAGCACATGTTGGTATGTACGATGAGTACACTACTACAAAAAGTACTTTTAACGTCACTAATTAACGTCCGTTTTTAAAAAATAGTAGTTGAAAAGGAGGTGGTGACATTTTTGAAAATTTGACTTGTCTTTTAATGACTGTTTTTTGAAAACAGTTGTTAAAAGTCACTTTCAACGACCGCTTTTCACCGTTTTCGAAAAACGGTCGTTGAAAGTGTAGACTTTTAATGACTATTTTCAAAAACGGTCGTTGAAAGTGTAGACTTTTAACGACTGTTTTCAAAAATGGTCGTTGAAAGTCACTTTCAACGACTGTTTTGAAAAACGGTCGTTGAAAATGTCTCAGATCTGTTTTAATCCCAATTGTATCTCCTCTACTAATCGTGCCTCTCCTTCTCAGATCCACCTATGAGCCCTAGTCCAATCTCCAATCACATCATCTGACCCCTCTGCGACCCCAAACGCAACCTCCTTTGACCCAATCGCGACTTTAACCTTCCTCTCTGCTAGCGTTCTCGTGAACCCTCTCCTCCTCGGCCTTATTCTGATAATCAAGAACATGCTCAGTCCATTCTCAAGAGTATAATATGCGTGGATCTTTAGCACTTCCAGTCTTTTAGCAAAGTAGCAACATTTGCTTGGATGTTAATGAGGTTGTAATGACAACCCATAAGATTAAGTATTTCCCTAAGTTTGAGAGTGTTTGCAAAGCACTTGAGGTTTTTCTCCTTGCCATTTTATATTTAATTTTTTTGTTATCATTTTTGGAAGTTGAATTGCAATTATATTTGGGGTTTACTTCTTGAAACGAAAAGTTTGAAACTTTGTTTGAATGTTGCTCGTTAGAAATTTCTATCCCAAAACTTGAGTTCTGTACGAGATTTTTTTTTAAAAAAAATAGAGGGATACAACGACTGTTTTTGCAAAAACAATCATTGTAAGTCACAACATACGACGACTGTTTTTGCAAAAACAGTCATCGTAAGTCTCTTATAACGACTGTTTTAAAACGGTAATCTATTTTAAAACTTTCAACAATACTCATATATACGTCTCTCTAAAAACAGTCGTCTAAAGGGCATAAAAATAGATATTAAAAGTCCCTTCTTAGTAGTGGTAGGAATATTGGTTACCAAGGCTTTTGTCTCACCCTTTGCTCTTAACATTTTTTTAGGTGATAGTTCCCATGCTAGGATGTCAGAAAGAGCTCCTAAGGTATAGATATCTCTCCATATATTTGTATAGCCTCTTTTAATTTATTTTTTGATGAATTGATGTATATTGCCCCTCATATGACCCATATTTTGTAAAATCTAATTTAATTGCATGCTTTTGATTAAACTGTTGCTAGCTGTTATGCAGGTAGAAGGCCTGAGGTCTTTAGGATTGCTTGTGATTGGATGTGGATCCACAAACCTATATTTTGGAAACTGACTATCATACTATGAATTAGTTGCTATGTAGAAATGGGTTTTGTTGTTGGACTTATAGTGAATGTTACATTTTGAGTTTCGTGAGACTCAAGGTTCAAGTGTCATTCTATAAATCCAAGGAAAGATGAGTTTATTTAAATGTTCATGTTTGTGAGGTTTGGCCTTTTTTCTAACATGGTTTGAGTTGTAAAATGTTTAGAAGGGATTTATTATCCATGATTGCTTTGAAATGTTTAGAGCATCTCTTTTCTAACATGGATGATTTTAGTTTGAGTTGGAGAACTCTTTATAATGAAGGTAGATTTTTTAAATGATTTGTTAAACTTTATTTTTACAATGGTTAGCATTTGAAAGATGAGTTAAATTATGAATTTAAGGAAAGGATTTTACATAGACCCTTAGGGCTTGTTTGGTATGAGGGGAAGGGAGGGAAAGTAAGCGAAGAAAAAAAAAGGGGCAATGACAATGAAATCCCATACAAGAGAAAAAATGAAGAAATGGTCCCTGAAGTTGTCAGTGTAAGCTCATCGACTTGTCATTAACAACTTCAGGGACCATTTTTTCATTTTTTCTCTTGTGTGGGACTTCATTGTAATTGTCCCAAAAAAAAAAAATTTGACTTGGATTTTTAAAAATAAGAGAAGTGAGGTTATAAGTTTTTAATTAATTTTTATTTTCTTTTTTTATCATATATCTTCTCTTCATTAAAATTTTGTGAACCCACTTCTCCAATTTCTTTAAATCCAACTCATAAAAATTCCCCTCCCCTCCCCTCCAAATTCCTCATACCAAACAAACCCAAAATCCTATGTGAATTCAAATAAACAAAATATCATGTTAAATAATATAAGTATATTTGTACAATTTTTATTATTTTTATTTATATTTTTTATACGGTTTTCTGATATTCATTACTATTGGGTTAGATTTGATTATATGAGTATCTCTTTCAAATATGTTTTTTAATATATTGCATTTGCATGAACTCAAACGGGAAACCAAAAGTTTAAAAGGTGATTATTTTTAATTTATAATTAATACTATTTATATTTGATGAATATTACATTAAGGTTTTGGTAGCTCAATTTCCCTTTAATTCTCTTTAGTTGAATTGTTTTGATGTTTGTTGATTTTATAGGACTTTTGATAGTTCTTGATGATGTATTCCACTTTGGTAGCCACAATCAAGAGCATTCAAGAGCACAAGACAAGGATTGAGAGGGGAGTTTTCTTCTACTTTTACTTGTTTTGTTTCATTTGATAGTTGATAACATGTTTTGGATATGAGTGTTGGTCATAGTATGCATCTGCATGTGCTAGATGCTTGTTAATGACTATTGATTTAATTGATAGCACACTACAAAAAAATGGCATTTTGTAGCGGTGGAATTGTAGCGGTTTTAAATAACCACTACATATTTTAATATTTGTAGTAGCAAGCTATGCGCCAATTGGTGCGATAGATTGACAGCATTTTTTGTAGCGGTTATGTAGAAAAAACTGCTATAAATATGGCGTGAATTTCATGCCAAAATTTGTAGCGGTTCAGTTGTAATGGTTAATAAATAAAAACCGCTAGGATATTCCCACCACATGGTGCGACCAAAATGCGCCAACAGTGTAGCGGTTATTTGTAGTGGTTTGACCAACAAAACCGCTACAAAATTCCAAATGTCGTGTATTTATAGTGATTATAAGGTTTTAACAGCTACATAATTTCATAGGTCTCCAAATTTGTAGCAGTTCTATACCATAATCACTACAGAACTTCAAAGGTTTTTGTACTTTGTAGCGGTACCGCTACAAATTTTAGCCGTCCTAGGAGCTTTGTAACGGTTTATATAGCGGTTATTACAATAACGGCTACAAATTTGTGGCTTATATATGCACGCCGCCTTCTCTATTCTTACGTTTGCTCATTTTGTTTCTTGAAGTTTCTCTGAGTGTTTTCTTTTAGATTGAGCGTTCAGACATCTGTGAAAGAGTTTTTGTTGCAGTATTTCTCAGTATTTGTACTTGAGGTACAGAGATAAGTCGTATTTTATTTTTATTTGTATTTTTATAATATTTTTGCATAATAATGTGACTAAAATATTTTTTTTTGGAATTTTTAGAGTTGATATGGATTCAAGAAAGGATGGGGAAGGCTCTTGAGGTCCCCAGACCGATTTTGCGGGGTGGCAACAGCAGAGCAGGGGGCAGCGCGAAGGGAGGGCGACCGCGGCATTGCAGCCCGTCCTCCTACAGGAGTCAACCCTACCACAGGCACCGCAGACGATCCCACAGGAGACGACCTCACCAGAGGTGCCTGATTTGGGAGAGGCAGATATCAGCGTCAAGGACTATGAGGCGGAGGACTAAAACATCCCAATTGGGATTAGGGAAATAGAGCAGTTCCTCAATGAGGAGGAGGCTTGGGAGCAGAACAACCTACGAGGGTCGTCTTCATGGTCCACTGGGTTTGAGGTGCAGGTCCAAGGTAAATAAATTTTTATTTAAATTTGAAATGTTAAATTTGAATTACAATTTATCTAACGTGCGGTAAATTGTGCAGATGAGCAGGGGAACGTTTCGACGAGGAGGCTGGACGTGGCCGATCTAAACAATATGGACCAGACACTGCGAGTTATAGTGCCATGGAATGAGGGCACGGACCAGCCCATTGACAATGGGGGGTTCCCTCTTCACTTCAGGACGTGGAGGCACATTCCGAAGGGGCCGAAGAACCTGGCTTGGGAGGATGTGGTGCAGGTAATTAATAGTATTTAATTAATATTTTTTTAATTAATTATATTTAATTAATATTTTTTTAATAGGATTTTTGTAATTATTGATATTTAAATAATTTTTTTGCAGCTGCGGTTTGCCGTTCGGGCCAACCGGAAGAAGTACACCCTTATGAAGATAGGTAACGATTGGAGGAACAGGAGGAACCGTCTCTTCCACTGCGTGGATAAGGACGGGACGATGCCTCTGGAGCAGCTGATCGAGAGGGTCCCAGACGGTGTCCCACCGAACGACTGGGCGAGTTTAGTCCAGTTCAGGAGGAGCGCTAAGGGGCAGGTAATGTATTTATTAGATTATTTATATATAATTTTGTAACTGTTAATTATTAAATTATAATTTAAATTTAATTAATTTTAATTTTAACTTAATTAATTTTAAATGTTTTATATTGTTTTAATACATTTAATATTGTTTTTTTCCAGGCGCTTTTTCAGAGGAACATCAGGTGTCGTGGGCAGTAGACGATCCACCACACAGCAAGATCGAAGACCTTTGCTGTCATGTACAGCGAGCTGGTAAATTTTCATAATATCACTGACTTTTAAATGGTTATTTCATAATACTAATTGAATTTTGTAATTGTTTTAGGAGAGGAAGACACAGCAGGAGAACCGTCAGACAGACTATGGGGAGTTGTATGCGATCACACACAGACACCGTGATGGGACTCCGACCTCTCAGCAAGCAGAGGCGGCCATTGTAAGTAATTTCATTATTATAATTTTTATAAAACCAACTTAATAATTAAAAATTCTAATAAGTAATTGTTTCATAAAATGGTAGGAGCGGATGCAGCAGTCGCAGGCTGAGCTACGAGAGACCCAGGTCGAGGAGTCATAGGGGTCAGTGGACCCGACGACTCCTTTGAAGGCGGGTCTGGGTCAGGCTGAGCACCCCGAACGAGTGCGGGGGATAGGGATAGGTGCCAGACCTAGCATGGTCTATGGCAGGAGCGCCACCTTTGAGGCTGGCAGCTTTAGAGGGGTCAAACGTTCGAGGGACGAGTCTGTTGAGCAGCTGCGGTTAGATTTGGAGCGGACACAGGCTGCTGTGGCTTAGCAGTAGCAGCATGCTGATTTGATCTACGCTCAGCAGACGCAGTTGCGTGATATCACGAACAACATGATCGAGCGCGGATGGAGTCGCCTATTCCCGGAAGAGCAGTAACCGCAGGTTCCTCCTGTCCCTCAGTTCGTCGTCCAGACTACTACTACTCCTCCTCCTCCTCCTCCTGATGATGATGGTACGGTTAACTCCGCCCAGCGGCTCAATCCAACAGCACCTGAAGGAGCCCCACCTGAGGGAGTACCAGCTGATCAGCCCCCAGCTACTTAGTTTAGGACATCTTTTTTTTTTATTTGTTGTTGAAACATTTGTAAATAAATATATATAATTTTTTATTTCAGAAATTAAATTCTTATTGCATTTACCATAGTTATATTTATATTCTTAGACCGCGTTGTTGAATTTGTAAATTAATTGCAACAATATTATTTATATATTTCTAAAACTTAAAAAAATCAATTATATATATATATATATATATTTGTAGCGGTTTTGCAACAAAACCGCTACAAATATACATATTTGTAGCGGTTTTGTTTTATAACCGCTACAAAAATGAACAGTTGAGTATTTGTAGCGGTTATATGTATAAAACCGTTACTAATATTAAAGCCATTGGAAATCAAATTGAAGAATTGGTTTTAAACTTGTAGCGGTTATAGATAAATAACCGCTACAAATACTCAACATTTGAATTTTGAATTGCCTGCTTTTGTGCAAATTTGTAGCGGTTAATAATGCATAACCGCTACAAGTTTAAAACCTATTATTCAATTTGATTTCCAATGACTTTAATATTAGTAATGATTTTATACATATAACCGCTACAAATACTCAACGGTTCATTTTTGTATTCCCCCCCACTTTGTGCAAATTTCCAACGGCTTGAAAATTAGTAGCAGTTTTATACATATAACTGCTATAAATGTATAGTACCATAGTAGTTAATATAGCAGTTTTTGAACCACTACAAAATATTAAATGTTGGAATTTCAGAATATAAGGTTCTAAGAATTCGTCATTCTCTACTCACTTATCTTCTTCACTATTATTTCTTCTCTCTCACTAGTAGGTATGGATAAGTCATGGATAAGGCCCCGGGCAATGACATCGATGTGTATCTCTAACCGCTTATTGCGGAATTGCTTGACCTGTGGAATGTCGGCGTGAAGACGTACGGCGCTTACGGGAAGACTTTGTTCAACTTGCTTGCAGCCTTGATGTGGTCAATTAGTGACTTTCCTGGCCTTGGCACATCATCTAGTTGGAATGTGCATACTGGGTCGGTGTGTCCAGCTTGCAATTTTGACTCTGACACAGTGCGCCTTCCCCACAGCCTAAAGTGGTGCTTTATAGGGCATCAGAGGTTTCTCATAGAAGGCATAAGTTCATATTGCAACGAAATCGCTTCAATAGGAAACCAAAAAAAAGAGGACCACCTCAGACAATGTTCGGTACAGATATCTTACAGCAGCTTGAGCATGTTGACTTCGAGTTTGGAAAAAGTGACGATTCAACACAACTCGCCAAAAGACGAGCAGGACTTTGGCGCCTCAGCAGTGGAAGAAGATAAGTATTTTATTCACTCTTCCATATTGGAGATCTAATTTACTTCACCACATTCTTGATGTCATGCACATTGAAAAGAATGTTTGCGATAATGTGCTAGATATGTTGCTTAACGAACCCGGCAAGACAAAAGATCACCTTCAAGCAAGGAAAGATTTACGTGACATAGGAGTTCGTGAAGACGCTTGGCCAGATGAGCATGACAAATTTCATCTGGCAAATTTTACCCTCACAAAACCAAACAAGGAAGTCTTCCTTGTGACGTTGAAGAAATTAAAAGTTCCTGATGGGTATTCAAGCAACATTTCTCGATGTGTTGACTTGCAGGCTCGAAAGGTTGCCGGCCTGAAGAGTCATGACTCACATGTTCTTATGCAGTAGTTAGTCCCTCTGGCTATAAAGAATGCACTTTCTCTCGATGTTTCCATTGATTTGGTGGAACTTTGTTCTTTCTTTCGAAAGTTGTGTTCTAAGGTTTTGATCGCTGAGGAGCTCGATCAGCTGCAGTCCAAAATCATTATTACGCTTTGTTATTTGGAGATGATCTTTCCTCCATCCTTTTTTACTGTGATAGTTCACATTACAGTCCACCTTGTTCATGAAACAAAGCTCACTGGACCAGTATAATATTGATGGATGTATCCGATTGAGAGGTACTCATTTTAAATATGTGCTTTATTCTCTGTATTTAATGTTTGCTAGTCATACTTTTCAGCATTTAGTATCAATTTTCTCTTCTTTACTTCGTAGGTTCCTTGGGAAATTAAAATCTTATGTAAGGAATAAAGTGTGGCCAGAAGGTTCTATAGCTGAAGGCTATATAGGGGACGAGGTGCTGTATTTTTGTTCAAGGTACTTTGATGACCTTGAGACGGCTTTCAACCGCCTAACTCTTGTTGACGATTGTCCTGAACCTGTGCCAACATCAGGAGAATTTATCTCTCGTGTTGGTAAACCAGTTGAAGGAACTGAGAACTTCAAACTAACGGCAACTGAGAAGTTGCAAGCACATAGACATGTTTTGATTAATTGCACTCAAGTTGAACCTTTCATACAGTAAGAATTGTATACTCACATGTTATTCTATATCTTTCGTAACATTTTTCACTTTCATTTTACTATCGCCTTTCCATTATTAATTATAGGGAATTCAGAAGTCATGTTAAGCGTCAACTTAGGATTCGTACACAAACATCCTCGGAAGTTGACAAAAGGGTCCACAGAGAATTCCCGAGTTAGTTTGCTCGCAGAATACTAAATGACCACTACCCACACTCATCAGATTTCAGAGCTCTCACAATTGACCTTCTTGATCATGCAAAAAGGTTTACAGCATACAATGTCAATGGTTTTAAGTTTTGCACGATTTCACGAGATCAAGGATTGCAAACTCAGAATTCGGGTGTTTATGGCACATTTGGGACAAGGAGTTATGCGAGTAGCAGTGACACCAACATGCAGTTCGAAGGCGTCCCTCACTATGGCAAGCTTTTTGATGTGGTTGAACTTAATTATCAAGGCCGTTTCACCATGACGTTGTTCAAGTGTATGTGGGAAAATACCACTACTTCTCGGGGACTGAAAACTGACGACTTAGGGATCACATCAGTCAATTTCTTAGGGCTGATTCATACTGGTATTTATCAAGATGATGAGCCATATATTCTTGCTTCGGAGGCACATCAGGTTTATTATGTCGAGGTGAGAGGCACAGGGATTGGAACATGGTCGTTCATTTAAAGCCACGAGACCTTTACGACTTGGGTGAAGGCAATAACATCGCCTACGAGAGTGAGCCATTTCAGCCAGTTGATTTTGAAAACTACTTCCCTGAAGGTGATAACAATTTACCTCTACTGCGGTGAGTGTTTTTTATGTCCACAATAAATTAAATTTTTAAAATTTAATAATACATCCCTAATAATAATTTTTCTACATAATTTCTATAGGGATGGCGAGGATGAGTGGTTAAATTCAAATTATGTTTTTGTCTTAAAAAAAAATGGAAATTTTTTTTTAAAAAATAAAATAATATTTGTAGCAGTTATTAAACCGCTACAAAAATAAAAATAACCGCTACTAATTAAAAACCACTACAAAATGGTACGTGGATCCCTATAAATACTCTTACCACAACTCATTTCAAACACTCATATTTCTTTTCACCTTACCCTTCTTTCATTTTCTCTCATTTACAAATTTTTTTGTATGAGTTGAGGAGCTGAACAATATGATCAAATATGGTAACAAATTTTTTAATTTTTTTTTCAATACTTCTTTCCTTCTCATAAAATTTATTCTCACCATTTTTTTCCAGATATTTTAAAGCTTTATCTCATTTTCATCCATTTTTCAATTTTTTTTGCCTACTTCATACACAATTACATTATAGTAAACAACATAATAGTTCCTTATTACCTACGTATCCTTAATAATATTATCAATACAATTTTTATACTTATCCAACTAAATTAAATTATTCCTTTTAATTTATAAATGAGTTAAACTATTGAATAATAAGCTAATTAAATTAGATAAACTACTAAAAAATAAAATATTTAATTTAATATTAAAAAAACAGAAACAAATGATTGTATTTTTTTTAATTTTCTTAATTTTTGTAGCGGTTATTAAACCGCTACTAATTAAAGCACCTTTTCAAACTGAAATTAATTTTTTGGCGTCATTTTTGAATTTTCATGAAATTAGTAGCGGTTATATAACCCCTACGAATTTCATAAAAATTTCATTTTTCTTTTCCCGTCTTGAAATTTTCAATTTTTTATATTTGTAGCGGTTATATAACCGTTACAAATATCTCTGAAAAAATTTACGGCTTATGGGGATGTTGTAGCGGTTGGGTTCAACCACTACAAAGTAAGTAGTGGTTATTTTCCTTGAGTAGCGGTTTTAGATAACCGCTACAAAACCGCTTGCAACATACGATTTAGTAGTGGTTTTATTAACCACTACTAATGTTGTTTGTAGCGGTTAAAATTGCTACTAATACCCATTTTTAACCGCTACTAAATCACGTTATTTTTGTAGTGGCACTTGTTGGTTTTGCACAATTGGTGAAAATTTGAGATCTTAGAAGCTTTTACTATCCCTACACTTGGATGTGGTTATTTCTTCACTTCTATTACTTAGTGTTACTTGTTCACATTGAGGACAATGTGACATTTAAGTGTTGGGGTGAGGGTACCATTGATCTTGTATGACTTGTCTTCAATTTGTTTTGGAAATATTGAAAAATTTCTTTGGTTTTGCATATAAATAGAAAAATTTTGACAAATTTTGAACAAAAATTTTGCTTTTCATAGAAGCTTAGATTTTACTTGTGAACATTGGCAAAGTTGGGATGATTTGAATTTTAAAGGGATTGAGTTTAATTAGAATTTGGTTCTATCTTCTTGAAATGGTAGTATATAGGCAAAGAAACTTGAGCCTAATTATTCATTTCTTCTAAAAGGGAGTGCACTTATTGTGATTTCATCTCTAGAACTTGTCTTGAATATCTTTTAAAGCTTAAAATCCCTTTGCATGCACAAAGATGCTTTACCTCATTTGCATAGAGTAATTAGCCCTTTATTTGAGATATGCAATTTTTATACATGTTTCTTCCCCTTCATTTGTCATTTCAATGAGTGCTAAGTGAAGCAATTTAAAAGCGTGGAGGAGTTAGAAATTCAACACTATAGTAGTGTGTGTAGATAGCAAGAAGAAAAGTAAAATAGAAAGAAATTAAAGGTGGACACAAAAAAAAATGAAAAATGAATGCATGAGAAATATAAAGCAAAAGAAAGAGAATGAAAGAAAAAAAAATGAAAAAAAAATTTTTTTTTAGGTTAACTAAATAAATGGTGTTTATAGTGTACGTGAGTTTGTTTTCTTTAAGTTGATACCCTTTCATTCTTCATGAATGTTATTAAGTTGCTTAGCACTAATTAAAGTATGTCTCCATACCATTTGACCACTTCCATTTGATTATCCTACCTTATTCATCCTTTGGAAAAGTCCTTTCGATTTGTGTGAATAATGGGATAATGTAGTGGAAATAGAGGTGGTAAATAAGCTTATGGTTGATGGGTTACAATAAGTGGATTAGAGTGAAACACAAGTTCTTTAATTATCTTGAGAGAAGAGTGCAAACAATTCACTTGTAAGGAACATTTTATTGTTATTTGTCTTTGTCAAATTATTTGTATTTCTACTTGCATTTTTAGAAGGTGGAAAAGAGTTTTAAGAAAGCTTAATTCTTGAAGGTTTGAATTGATTTCAAGTTTGTAGTGTTTGATTTGAGAATCTTGCTTCCATGGTTTTATTTGGTTGTTTGATATTTTGAAATCTTGAGGACAAAATTTGATACAAGTGTGGGGGTGTGATAACTCTCCATATTTTATATATTTAAAAGATATTTTAAAGATAATTGGAAAGTTATATACACAATTTTAGAATATTTCTATGAGATTTTATTATTACAAGATAAAATTAAAGTAATGCATCATTTATGAAATTTAATGGGAAATATCATAGTTTTTTTAATAAAAATATAAACAGTTAATATATATATATATAGTTTATTTTATTGAATTTACTTCTTTTTTTTATTCTATTTTGGTTTTCCCCCCTATGATATGAATGCAGCAAAAGAGTAATACAACACTATTTTGAAAGTGAATAATTTTTTTTTGGGTAAAACACTAGTCCAGATTTAATATATTATAAAAATATTATAATAATAATAATAATAATAATAATTTAATATTAACAAAATCTGGACCGTTGAGATCTTAATCCAACGATTCAGATTGAGAAGATGACCGTAAATGAATGGGAAGGAAGAGGACCGTAGCCAGATCCAAAATACTAGAATATCCCCCACCCGAACAATAGGAGACTAATCTCTTAGAATTTGCAGAGGCCCAGGTATGGGGTCTACCCTCCCAAACACGCCAGCTCCATTCCCATCCTCCCGTGGAATTGAACCCGAGAGAGATGGTTAAGGGACACAGACCCTCATCCATCTGTGCCAACATGCGTTGTTTGAAAGTGAACAATTTTGAATTAAATGACTCAAGGGAGAACACGTGCCATCCAAGCTGAATTGGGACGCAATGACATAGTTTGGGCCGGAAAAGTATGGGAGCGATAAGGCCAGTCAAGAAAAAAAAAAGAAAAGAAAGAATGCCAAAGTGAGGCTGTTACGCACCGTTTTGCTTGGCCAAAGAATGAATGGAGACCTAGAAAGGAAGCAGCTGGGATTTTGAAGGAAAAGAGAAAGCGCAGTGTTTTGGAAACAAGCTGAGAAGGGGAGACCTAAGCTAGTAAGGAAGAGAAAAAAGCTACGAACAGAGAGAGCTGGGGCTGTTGGTTTTGGGAGAAGGAAAAAGTCGCTGTCAGAGCACTGTTTGTCACTGTAGCGTCACTGTGTATCGTCACTGTTCACCATGGTACTGTTCATCATTGTTTTTCTTTGGGAAATCGGAACAGAGCAGTAAGCCAAGAGCAAAGTGAACTGAACTGGAAGAGGCAGCCTAATCGATTTACTGTCGTTGATCTCATCTTCACCCTTCCCATTATGGATTGTATTTCTAAATTTAACGTGGCTGGGATGACTTTATTCAAACTTATAAGTGGCTAATTGTCACTGACCTAACCTAGAACAGCAATAAATTAATTTAGGGATTTGAGTATTTATGAATTTATTATTTGTTCTTAATATTATTTTGTTCACTTAATCTTGTATTATTTTATATATTTTGTGATTGATCACCATTAAGTATAAATTCGGGGAATTTAGATTAATCTTAGAAGAGGAATCTTAATTGGATCATATGGTTAAGTAATATATTATTAGAATTTATTCTAATTTGCTAATAGGATATGAATATACATATTGGACCCATATAACCCTATTAGAGTGAATTTTGACATTTATTGCCTTTTGAGTAAATTAGTTGGAAATAACAATTTTAATATGAGAGAGAGGTATGAGTAATTGGAAGATACTTATATTCATTTAAACTCTAGATTAACAATTTAACATTAAGTACTTTTGATTGGGTAATTACATTCTCTAAAACTTAAGAAGGGATTAGTCACTCTAGGTTGCCTTTTTTTTTTTTTGGCCGAAACTCTAGGTTGCCTTTATCAATATGAAATTTTATAAACATTAGTTAATACTTTTGCACTTGTTTAAATTCAAATTCAATTTTCTTCTTTGATTTGCTCAACTTAAACGAAAATCAGAATTTTTTATGCTTGATCACTAGTTCTCTTGAATCTCCTGTAGGACAACCTTAATTTGCTATTATACTATTTCCACAACTTGTACACTTGTGGTGCTTTAAAATATAGTAGCTTCAATATACATATTAAATTGCTTGATATATATATATATATATACAGAGAGAGAGAGTAGAGGTTTTGTGTGTTACTATTATAAGTATCAAAAGTTAATTAGTGCCCATTTGGATTGGCGGTGGTAAAAATAATTTTTTTGCAATTTGACTTTTGCAAAGTAAGATAGGATAAAAGTTAGATTGTAAATGTGATTTGTGTTTGGATTGGCGGTGGCAGAAGTGACTTTTTTTTCTAACCTTATACTTATTTGAATGATTCTTTGAAAAACCAGTTTAGATGGAAAATGACTAAAAAGTGCATGAATCTTATTGAATACTACATATATGTATATGTATATGTGTGTGTATATATATATATATATAATTTGTATATATTATGATAAATGAAGTGAAAAATTTAAATTTAAATTTGATAAAATAAAAAAAGTTCAATTATTATTAAAAAAAAGGAAAATACACTAAAGTACTTAATTAAAAATGGATAAAATTGTATTTAAATTAGAACATACATGAAGTAGATCATTATTGGATTACCTATCCCTAACAAGTTAATATTTAATTCTGTCATGCATACGATTTATTTGTGTTGAAGATAATCTATGAATAGTTGATATAGATGGCACATCAATTGGATCATTATTACCTTAACTACGTATATTTACTCATTCAGCTTCTAAAAAATCTACATCAGTTTGGGACCAAATAATATTTCTCTAATAAATACACAGATTTTTTTTTTCACTTTAAAATTATAGCAAATGTGACGGACTTTTGTGAAAAATCAAAACACCAAATGATATCAAAATGTGTTTTCCTTTAACAATGGAAATAAGAGGCAACAAAGAACTTTTTTTTTCTATTCTTTTTTGGGAAAATGCCAATTAAATGCCATTTAAAATTGCAAAACCCTAAAATGTCTATTAACACTTTAAAAAGACATAAAGGTACCAAGTACAAAATTTGGTTTTTCAAGTTTTGACACTTTTACCATTTTACCGCTCAATTTTTTTTAAAAATAAGAGTGGTGCCCTTGCCGGAGCACCACCACTGGCCAGCCGTCGGTGCTCCTGTGGCCGGTCGGCAGGGACCCCCAACTGCCAGAGCTCCGGCCGCCGGCTATATTTTTAGTGGGGAAGGGGTGCTTTTTTTTTCGGAAAAAATTATTTGAGAATGGCAAGGGGTGGGATCAAACTCATCCCACCCCTTTAGCAAAAGAGCTTTGGTGGCCCAATACCAAAACTCCTTTAATATATATATATATGTATTATTAAATATGTATAATATAAATAAAGGCGTAGTAGCTTTGACAAAGTCAATAATGGCTTTGACAATAATGTTATCATAATGGGATTGTCAAAATCAATCCCATTACTCGTTTTGTTAAAATCATTATGCATTTTGTCATTTCCATTACTGATTTTTTAAGAGTCATCATTCCATTATATATATAGCGCTCGTTTAGTCAATCCCATTACTCGTTTTGTTAAAACCATTATGCATTTTGTCATTTCCATTATTGATTTTTTTAAAGCTATTATACCTTCAATTCTTGTCAAAATCATTATTAAACTTGTCAATCTCATAACTGACAAGAATTGCAATGGTTTGGATAATCTCATTATGAAAACATTTATAATATAAATAAAAGGATTTTAACAAATTTAGTTATGGGATTGATAAGTTTAGTAATGATTTTGACAAGAATTGTAATGGTTTTGACAATCCCATTATGATATTCCATTATGAAAACATTCATAATATACATAAAAGGATTTTAACAAATTCAGTAATGAGATTGACAAGTTTAGTAATTATTTTGACAAAAATTGTAATGGTTTTGACAAGGGAAAATTGTGGAAAAATCCCTCATTGGCAACTTATTTGCCAAATGGGACATTCACGTGCAGATTATCTTCCACGTGTGCAGAATATCTTCCCTGATGTGCAGATGATCTTCCCTGTGTGCAAAATTCTTCCCTATACATGTGTAGAAATCTCCCCTACATGTGCAGATATCTCCCCTTCGTGTCCAGATATCTTCCCTCCATGTGCAAGATATCTTCCTAGGTCCCATTTAGCAAATAAGTTGTCCATGAGGCCTTTTTTTAGCAATTCTCCCTTTTGACAATCCCATTGTGAGATTTCATTATGAAAACATTCATAATATAAATAAAAGGATTTTAACAAATTCAGTAATAAGATTGACAAATTTAGTAATGATTTTGATAAAAATTATAATGGTTTTGACAAAAGCAATTTATGCAAAAATGCTGATGAAAACATGCAAATCAAGGTTCATCAGCAAACAATTTAGTCAAAACCATTACGAATTTTTTTATTTTCATTGCTGAATTTGTTAAAGTCATCACTGACTTTTTCAAAGTTACTACGCCTTTATTTATATTATACATATTTAATAATGTGTGTATATATATATCAAAGGAGCTTTGGTGGCCCAATGGCCACCATGCTCCTTTGCTAAAGGGGTGGGATGGGTTGCCATTCTCAAATTTTTTTCAAAAAAAAAAGCACCTCTTCCCCATCAAAAAAGCTCCCGCCGGCAAGACCTCATGTCGTTGCTGGGGGTCCTGGCCTACCAGCTACCGGAGCTCCTGCTGTCGGCCAGCCGGGGGTCCCGGCCTGCCGGCTACCGGAGCTCCTGCTATCAGCCGGCCATGGTGCTCCGACAGGGGCACCACTCTTATTTTTTTAAAAAAAATTTGAGTGGTAAAATGATGAAAGTGTCTAAACTTAAAAAACTCAATTTGATACCTAGTACCTTTATGTCTTTTTAAAGTGTTAATAGGCTTTTTAGGGTTTTATAATTTCAAATGGCATTTAATTAGCATTTTCTCTTCTTGTTTTCTTCCTTTCCATGTATTGGAGATTGCAACAATAGACAAATCCTCCCTCCCTCCCTCCCTCTCTCTCTCTTTCTCTCTCGTTTCTTCTTGTTACGTTAAAGGAAATCTGGCAACCACAAGAACCAGCTAAAGGAAAGAGCTAATAAATTCACTTACCAAGAAAACCAAGGTGTCGAGATCATAGAAGGAAGAGCTCCGAACAACGACCCATCAACAGACGGCAACGAGATTCACGGTCTCTGACGACACCGATAGTTAATGGCAATTACACTACTTGCATGCAAGAACTAAAGCACCGAGATCTAAGAAGGTCGGGCATGACTGAGAGAGAAAAACTGCGCAAGAGGGAAGGAAGAGAAAAGCAATGGACTGGTAGGAAAATTTCCACCGTGAAGCCAAAATGCCACCGCGAGAAGCAGGTCTCTCTGGCTTCTTTCCAGAAGCTGCTTTAAGGCTAAAAGCCCAGTTAAACAACCACCATCCCAAACACCCTCAAATACTCCCACTGTGCTTTTTTCATTCTTACATCATGTTTTGCCCTTCCTACTGCCTTCTCAAACATACCCTTAATCTCCTTGATTTGTAATGATTAGCGGTGGCCAGATAGTTGCTAGGGTTTGCTAATGGGTTTAGGGTCTAGCCCTCTAGTTGTGAGCCTTTTGATGTGTTGTGTTCCTTGTTTTCAACCCTTTTTTTTTAATCCGATAAAATGCAAAGAGGGTTTGCTTTAATTTACTGCTTTACCAACAACGTACTCCTCACTCTTGTTCCAGTTCCATTTTGTTCTTATTCTTATTTTAATTCAGGTACATACAAATCATAATTATTTCTGTGGGACCCTGGTTCACTTGCATCATCGTTATAAAAGATATTTTCACTAATACTCAGTTTTGTAAATGTAGAAAGTGTGCCGTGTGGCTCACAACAAGGGAAAAAAAAAAAGAATTGTGCTGTGCGGCAGAAAACTTAAAAGAAAGAAAGAGGCCCTCAGTGGCTTAGATTTCCTGTAACATCTCGATTTTTATTCCTATTATTTAAGCGCTATTAGAAAGTGATTTATTAATTAACTTGAGGTTTGAGTTCTAGAAATATAAAATTAAGGAAGAAAAATAATATAACGTGATTGAATATTAAAAATAGTATATACTTACTAACATTGAGCTGAATTTGATAAAATTATTTTATGGTAATTTGAAAGTACAATACAATTATTGCATATAGTTAATTTATTCAAAATGAATAAATTTTAAGACCATGATTGTAAATTATAAAGGGAGAGCATATTATATATATATATATATATATATAGAAGATGTTTAAAAGAAAAAAGAGAAAATACAAGAAAGAATATATATTATAATGGTGTGGACCCCACACATTATAATATATATTATAAAATAGATAAGTAATGCAAATTGAAAGCATTTAAGTGTTGGTAAATATAAGCTTGGAGTAGAGATAACTTTGATTATTTTTTTATATACTTATCCACTATATATATATATATATATCTATTAATTAAACTATTTTGGGATTTGTTATACCCATGGAGGCTTGATATGAAATTGTTTATTTGACTAAAAACTTATATTGATGTGATTGGAAACTATTCAAGCATGCTTGTGTGTATTAGAACTGATGGTTATGTATTTTGGAAATTGTTTAAGCATGCTTGTGTGTTATAAATAATTTGAAAATGAAGTTATATGTTTTAGATTGAATATCACATTTTGTTATAGTTCCTTGAGTTGACATTGTACTATTATCTTATTGATTATTGAGAGGGTGTATTATTTGATAAATCTTGTTTGGAACCATACTCGTATATTTTGGAATTTGTATATACATGCCATAATTGCGATTTTTTGTCTTTGATGCTCGTGGATGGATGTGGAGTTGTGATGGGGGACATTGTGTGAATAAATACCATGTGGTATGCCACTATTCGGTGTATAATGAGTGGCGATTTGCAAGGCCCTATCTCTAATGTTTTCCTTTGTCCTAGACTTACAGTGTTTTTGGTGAACAGTGACACCTCCTTGGTTTCGTCAAAAGGAGGGGAGCCATAGTCCAATCATGACAAGTTAGGGGCCTTGCCTAGGTGACACCTCATGATTTGGAATATTTTCTAATATCCAGTTAAATGGATAAATCATTTGTTAGGTATTGGCTTCAATTAGCGGTTATAAGGTTAGTATGAGGTAATAAGGATGATCTGTGTATCAATCATTTTCTTAGCATGCTATATATGTGATTTATGATTTGAATATGATAAAGCTTTTGGATGATTATTTTTGTAACAAGGTTGAGGCATGTTTTCAAGAAATTTCTTGTGAATGATATTTGAAAATAAAATGAATTATAGTTTTCAATCGTTGTGGAACCTATTTGGGAGGGTTTTTGGTAACCAAATCAAGAACTAGATTGTGAAAGGTTTTATGTAAAAAGTAAAATTAAATTAATATTGTGAGTTGAACTTGATTTTAGAACTGTATGTTCTTGATCTCGGTTTGCGTGCATATTTTTAAATAACCAATGGTTATTTTGATCCTTGCATCTCATGGTTGCTATGTTTACATTTTTTAGGTATCTAAGTGGGGCTGCAGGGAAGTTGCAAGAGGTGAGACTAGTTGTAGGCTCTCATTAATGTTCGTTTTACATACACATATCATCATTTGTCATTGCATTTACATATGTAATGCCATGACCTGAGAACTATTTAATTATGATTGGATAATTCTATATAACTCGAATATTATGAACTATGGTTTTGGAAATTATTGGTTTTGATGTTTGATTGAGATATTCGTTAAATATGTATTGTTGTTATTGAGCAAAGCCCCTGTTATTATGATTTTGTAGAATGGATTTGGACTAAGGATTTAACAAAGTGTCTAGGCTTGTGGAACAATGATTATCATGTTGGGCTTCAAATGCTCTAGGCTTGGTTGTCTGTAAGGATCTCTAGTACTTAATTCCATTGTGTTTGTAAATGGCTTATTAAATTATTCTGATTAGCTTTGCAAACTATTGTTAAAACTATTCTATCATGGAATATTCTCTTATATCATGTGCTCCCTCTTATTTATAAAAATCAACTACTCGCCTGGGCAAGTGCTTTAGTCACCAAGGCAAGTGACACAAAAAGTCACTGCTTCATTTTTTTTTCAACTCGCTTGGGCGAGTTCTTTACTTGTTGAGGTGAATTGCCTAATTTATTGGTTCTAATTTTTGGGATGTTACATCCTCAATGTAACCACAAGGTTGTGATCAATAATATGAAAGATGGACTAGACGGGACGGTCGGACCGGTTCAGCCGTCACCTGTTCACATTTTCTGCTCAGACAAGAAGTTTGGAATGTTTAAACGACTAATTCACTTTGAGCCATTCTGAACCGCCATTTAAAGCCAAAACTTGGAGCAGTTTCTAGAAAGTCGGTCAGGTCTTGTGTCTTACATTGGCCTCATTTTTTCCCTATCCTGAAATTTCATCATAACAGTCTATCCATTTTCTCCCCTGTTCATTTTTCTCCATGGCTCCATGGTGGTATTATAGCAGAAAGAACATTGAAGAAGAAGAAAAAATAGAAATGAAGAACGAAAATTAATAAAATAACAAATAAAACATGCCAATTGCATTTTCTTTCCCTTCTTTTCTCTATTGATACAACTCGTAAGTCCTAACTCTCATCCATGACGTTTTGGAGGTTTCAATGTTCAGAAGTTCCCGTTGAGGTGAAGAAAGAAAAAGATGTGAAAAGTTATCATCTCACTCTAGCAAAGTCTGATTGACTCACACAGGGAAGGAAAATAGCTCTAAATTTTTTCAGACTTGTGGTAAAATGTGCGCTGATATGACTTTTCAGTTTTCACATTTGCATTTTATTTTAATTTTTTTATCAATATGTATCAGGGTTTTGAAACCCAGACCGGACCAGTCGGTTCGGCTCGAAAACTGGCAAACCAGTCAATAAACCAATTTGGTCTAGGAATCAACCCAGTTCACTATATTTTTTTCCTTCCAAAAATCGATTTCTTAATTTTTTTAAGAATTTCATATTAATAAGTATAAATTCTTCAATTTCTCATTGATTTAGCCCCATGCTAACTCCGGTTTGACCCACTAACTCTTAACCTAGTACCTCGGCCAATTCTGTAGCTAGTTTGTGTTTTAGAAGCTTAGTATGTATTTTTACTAAGGGTTAATATAAGTTTGACCCAATTTTGGTATTGGTCTATCAAGTTTGAAATCAGTGGTTTTGGTCCTCTAAGTTTAATTCGTTTATAACAATTAGTCTCTCAAGTTTGAAAAGGACTTAGTCCTGCCTTTGATGCCATTAATTCATCCGATGTGATGCTAACGTTGTTAAAATAACTTAAGTTTAATACAACTTTTAGTCCTTAAAATTTGACTCAATTTTAGTTTTGATCTCTCAAGTTTAAAATCGATGGTTTTGGTTCTTCAAGTTTAGTCCATTTTATAAAGAGGGTGGTTGAACAGAATTTGGTCACCGGAGCGAAAATCGCAGGTCTTAATGGACTTCTTGGCCATAGCAGCGGCATTTAAGGAAAGAAAGGAGAAGGATGATTTGTGACGCCTGGACAATGTGGAGTCTTGCTATTGATGACGGATCCAGAGATGGCGAAGAAAAAATAAAACCGTCAGTCTACAATGTTGCTAAGCTTCTAGAATGGTGAATCTACAATTTTCGAATATGGGGGGATGGTGTTGTTTCTTGGAATCGGTGATTCTCGAAGATGGGCAAGGCGATATTCTCTAAGGCTGTGTTTGGTTTGAGGTGAGGTTAGGTGAGAAAGGGTGGGGAAATTACCTTTTTGGGTTAAAAGAATTTAAATTTTGAGCGGGAATCCAAAATTTTGAAAAGAATAAGAAAGTAAATTTTGGACGGAACCTAAAATTTAAAAAAATGAGAGGGTAAATTTTGGATTCCTTTTATCCAAAAAGGTAATTTCCCCACCCTCTTTCACCTCACCTCACCTCACCTCAAACCAAACACAGCCTAAGATAGGCAAAAAACACGATACTGTGCGTATTGATGTTCGATATGTGTTTGAGTGTTTCTGTGCTACTTTGGATCTTGGGCTGACTTCTTTGCAACCGGATCTTCGTTTATTTGTATGGAAAATCGGATCTCAAGCTACCTCTTGCAACTGGATCTTGGTTTGTGGTGGATCTTGGGCCTGTTTGTGTTGTATTCTTGGGCCATTGATTCATCATGCAGATATTTTCTTGAGCGGTCTTGAATTATAGACCATGTGAAGAGAAACTAGGACTGGGCTAATTTTTCCTCAAACCTGGCTTTGATACCATATTGGTTAGGAAGAACTTTCTCTAAACAAAGTAGTAGCAATTGGCTACCTTCACCTTATTTCATTAATAAGATATAATATCCAACTAACAACATGTGCAGTCCCTAAACCTACTATTTATACACAAATGAATTACATCAATCTACTATAACTGCTAATCGGGCCAAGCCCACAATACAGCACACAAATACATTTGGGCTGAAGCCCATCCCCTACAACCATGCAAATAATATCTCAACATTATTAATCAAATTAAAAAGACAAACCAAACTCAAAGAACAACATAAATACAACCTATATGGAAACTAACAAAAGAATAACTTATACTAATATATGAAGGTGAAGTTAGGCTCAGTTATTGAGGTCCATCTTGGATTTTTTATTTCTGTACGACTTAATCAGGTTCATATGGGATGTTGCTGTTTGGAAATTAAATTATGGTAGCGGAGGAATAAATTTGCATTTGAACCAGATTTTCATAAAGCCTCCTAACCCAGAATATGAGATCATTGGTACCTGGAAAAACTTTGTGCAGCTAAATGAAGGTAAAACTTTCATTGACAAGATCCCACCAACTCGCCAATTAACCACCTCCATTTGGGTGGGTAAAGGTTTAATCCAGATGGAGCTGTCTCAAGAAAGTATGAGTGGGAAATGACTATAAGACATTGATGGATATGTTAAACTCTGATCCTTGCACAAGGTCCCGTAGTCTAACTTTAGTGAAGATTACAGAGATGATGGCATTTAGATGGGAAATTTTTCTTAAATTGGGCTGTTTGGTACGAGGGATTTGGAGGAGAGGGAAAATTTTTATAACTTGGATTTTTAAAAAATTAGAAAAGTGGGGTTTAAGGTTCTTAAGTTATTTTTCTTACCCTTTTGTTTTGCATCTTATTTTTATTAAAATTTTGTAACTCCACTTCTCCAATTTTTTTGAAACTAACTTATAAAAATTTTCACTCCCCTCCCTCTCCCTCCTGCCAAACAGTTCTAATATTCCCAGGATGCTGAACAATCTGGCTGACTCATTGGCGAAGGAAGGAATCTCCAACACCTCGCTCTTTGATTCCATTCCTACTCGTTTTCTGACTCTGGCAGAATGACGTTTTGGGATCCAATCCCCATTTAATATTTATTATTAATATAATATATAATATATTATATTCAAATATTTTATATTTTTATTTTTAGTATTTATTATTTTATCATATAAATTATTTTAATATAATAATAAAAAATTACAAATTTTACTGATGGAATTGTTCCATCAGTAAATTTCGTTGATAACCTGTAAGTAATTTCCGCAACAAATTACCAACAGAATTTCTGTTAGTAACACAAAAAATTCTGTCAGTAATTATTAGTAAAAAAAATCATCGATAACTTCATCAGAAAATTTATTTTCTGATGGAATTTTTCCTTTGGTAATTTACGAACGGAAAAAGTTCTATTAGTAATTTTACGATTTTTTTTGTGGTGCTAATTTCTGCTAAAAATAAAACAGATACATGAAAAGGCCCAAATTGACTTTAGCCTGTTTAAGAAAGTGGTACGAAGGCTGAAACGCGCGATTGGAAGAGAAACATCACAATGAAGGAAATATTACCATTTGAGTTCACAACAAAGGCTAATGGGCTTTTGCATTAAAAGCCATGGTGCATCAAAAGCTAGAAATTGGTGCTTTTAGGCACACCGTAGAGTGAGAAAACAATATGCATAAGAAAAGATAAAATTATTCCAATAAGTCTAATAATTTGATATTTATAAATTTATCCAACTTCAACCTAGGGTTCGATTCTATAAATGAATGGTCTTTTCTGAAAAATTTAAAACTTTCAAAAACAGTTATATAATGGTTTGCAACTTCATTATGACTTATCAATTCTTAGCTTCATTTGTTATTGTCAGAGTGCTTCTCTGCTTATAAACTTGTATATTGATAATTAAACTATAGGTCCTTAACATATAATTGCCCAATCCTAGTTCAATTATCGTGCTAGAGGTAATTACCATTTTTTAATGTATAAAAGATCAACTAAAACTACCCCGTGCTATGCATATTATACTACTTCTACTACTATAACTACAGGTACTAGTTTCACTATGGTTATGCCTATACATATATATACAAAACATGTAGCCACATGAGGCTGCCAAAATATCCTAAGTCTTGACAAAACTAATATATAGATAATCAACATAATTTTAAATCCTTCTTCTCCACCTTCTATTTATCAGCAATTACTACCTCTTTGTCCCTGGAGCTGCTCACTTTAACTATATGTCATTTCATGGAAAGGGTGAGATGCATGAGAATCTCAGTAGTAACAACAGTCAATCATAACATATGCAAGTTAACAAAGTATGCTAAACAAACTATCATATGATTAAGCATTCGGCAATCAAGACGCAACACAATATCAATAACACTACACACACAGATTAATATAACACAGCTGGTATAATAGGTCTTACAGCTCAAGGATAGACCCCGTGAAATAAATGCACTTTTGGGTCTTACAGCGTTAGGGCACACAGTCCCTTACAACGTGGATTGCACAGCATGTCTTATATATAGCCTAGGGATACACCTCATGCAACTAATGCACTTTCAAGTCTTACAGCCTTACTCTAAATGCATATTAGGTCTTACAGCCTAGGGTTACACCTCATGCAATAATGCACATCGGGTCTTATGGCCTCATAACTCACAGTCCAATATCATTCCATAGTATCATAAAACGAATATAATCAATGGTAAACACAAACATGCAAAACAATAGATAATATATGAGAGAAAGAGCTACTACCTGACAATCTTTCCTGTGATTTACTTTTACCAATTGGCTTTTTCTTCAAGCTTGGGCAGATATCAAATCCTAGCATTATGTAAGGGTAGGTTAACACTTTAGCATTCATAACTTGTAACTCAGCTATTTGTTCTTAAAATCCCAATTTTAAGCATCTCTGGCCTTTACTAATAGTGGTTGGTTATATTGGATGAAAACTCACATATTTCTTTTGTTTAGGGACATTTGAAATGTCCTTCAATTCAACTCATTACTTTTTCATGGATTTGATATTCTTTACCAAATTTCATGGATAGAAGAAGTCATTGGCCCTAGTTTTATCTCACACTAAATCAGAGTTTCAATATGTCTTTTTTTATCCTTTCCTCACATTGAAATCTCTATGTGCCTAGCACAATTTATTTTTCACATGCGTATGACTTTAACACATGATAAAGCATTAAAACAACAAATATATTGTTCAGTTTCATCCTTTACCATTCGGACAGCACCATTTAATGCATATTCTTGTGTATTTACGTCTAAAGTATTCCTAAATTTAGGATATCCTATAAGCTTCTCACTCTTGTGATTTAGGTACATCATGTGGTTATTTTAGCCTCACATATATCTCCGATCCTCTATTTATCTCCTAATAACAAATTCCATAAAGTCGGAATTTCCAGAATTGAATTCAATCTGCACAATTCTTTAGGCTACTTTGGAAATTCATATCTCAAGTTAGAAAATTCTAAATGAGGTGGTTCAAGCTTCTATGTGAAGAAGCTCTTGAAGTCTCCTGTATATACAAATACTATACAGTATCCAATTAAGGTCCTAAGTTCCTAAAATTCACAACCACATCCGATTGCCTCATTAGGAACTTAGAGTTTTCCCATATTTTACTCTTAAAATTTAAAAATTCATAACTTATAAATTACACATCAAATTCCTAAGTTTTAATACTCAATGGAAAGCTCTAAATGTCTATTTTAAGGGAAAAAATAATCACAGGGCCAAATTACCAGATTAACCCTATGAAATTCATCCCTTTTTCCACTGCCAGACCTGGACTTCCATATTTTTCTATTTCTTGACCTAACTTCCAAAACTCATAACTTTCTCTCTAGGTATCCAATTGATACATTCTAGGATTTATTTTAAATATTTGGATGTGTACTATTTCCATGTAAAATGTCATAATCATTGGACAAGGTTTGTCCAGTTAAAACAGAGCACAAATTCAACTTACTCCCAAAAATTTCAGTTTTGACAGTTTGTCTTAACACTACTACAAAAGAGGCATTTAGTGGCGTCTCTCTTGTGACACTTTTTTAAAGAAGCGCCAAAGATAGTTAATTTTTTTTATACAAAAAAAATATTTAGAAGCTTTGGCGCTTACAATTATAATCGCCATGGTTGACATTAATTTTTTTTTGAAAAATAAGCAACTTGTATGGCGCTTTTCGGACAAACGCCAAAGCTTTAGCCCTTCTTTAATAAAAAAAAATAAAAAAGGAGAAGCTTTGGCGCTTCTGAAAGAAACGCCAAAGCTTCCTATTAAAAAAAATTAAAAATAAAAAAAATAAAAGGGGGAAGCTTTGGCACTTCACTAGGAAGCGCCAAAGCTTCCTATTAAAAAATTTAAAAAATTAAAAAATAAATTAAAAAACAATGGAAGCTTTGGCGCTTCTTAAAGAAGCGCCAAAGCTTCCATTTTTATTTTATTTTATTTTTAGTTTAAATAGATTTTTAAAGATTTTATATGATTTGCTCTATAATTTTATATTCCTCTTGTAGAATGTTGAGAGATAACTATACCATTTTTTCAACGGTATGCATGCAACAACTTTCATTCATTTTCAAATAAAACGAGAGAACGTGTTCTTTTATATCATCTTGAGCAACAAATAATCCATGACTTATAAAACAAAAAAATATTGCTTTTCACCAAATAAAAATAAGAATATTGTTTTCGACTGAGTATATCATGTCAAGGTAAATTTTTGGTAGTCAACAATAATAGAGTTAATAATCTGAAAGAGATTATGATTATTGATCGTTCGTAAATAAGATATTAATTTTCAGTTTTATGTAAGTACAATTATGCTTGTAAGTAATGGGATTTTAACTGATAGTAGAAACAATAATATATTGGTGAGAATAACAAATAAAAAAAACAATAAAAGCTTTGGCGGGCTCCTTAGCTTTCATTTTTATTTTATTTTATTTTATTTTGAAACATCAAATAGGGAATTAATAATCAGAAAGAGATTATTGATCATTGTGTAAGTAAGATATTAATTTCCAGTTTCATTCAAGTAAAATTATGTTTGCAAGTAATGGGATTTTAGCTGATAGTAAAAACAATAATATATTGGTGAGAGTGACAAATAAAAAAAGTAAAAAAAAACAAAGGAAGCTTTGGTGCTTCCTATAGAAGCGCCAAAGCTTCCATTTTTATTTTATTTTAAAAATAGGAAGCAATGTCACTTTTTTAGTAAGCGCCAAAGCTTCCTTACACTATTTACAAAATTTAAACACCCCGCCATTATCATCCCACCATTATCACCCTCCTGCTTTCTATTTCTCATAACTTCGATCCATTACTCCCCCACTCCATTGGTCTATCAGTTTTTCTTATCCATTATCCCCACTTCTTCCTCTCTTTGATGGCAGCAAGTAGAAGCAAGAGATCCTTGGCTTGTAAGTTTTCTTATTTAAGCTTAAAAATATAATAATTTTTAATTTTCAACTATGTCACTCTTATATGTTTGCTCATAATTTTTGTTTGATTTTAATTTTTTGTATGCATGATTATTTATGTAGTATTTTGAAGATTAACGTTTTGCTGAGTTACCTAACCATCAAGTAGATAAATAAAATCATTGAAGAATTGGGTGGATATATGGTCAGATAATTAACTAATATTTAGTATACATGTTCTGTCTTACCTATTCTTATTTTGTTTTTTCACTTTAAAATTAGTTGTATATTATAATTATTATAATACAATATATTTTATAGTAATTTTATGAATTTATTATTTATTTCAAATTATTTTATTTTATTACCGTTTCATTAGGAAAAAAATGATTATATATATTTTTTTAAAAATACCTACCTCCTTTGGCCCTTCATCATGAAGCGCCAAAGGAAGTGCATGCATTTTGGCGCTTCATAAGGGGCTGCATTGACCCCTCCTTTGGCGCTTCATGATGAAGCGCCAAAGGAGGTGCATGCAGCCCCTTCTTTGATGAAGCGCCAAAGAAGGGGTCAACTTCCTTTAGCACTTCACTATAAAACGCCATAGGAGATTTATAAATATTAAAAAAATTAAAAAAATATTATGGCGTTTTTATATATTCAAGAAGCGCCATAGTTATTTTTAATGGCACTGGAAGCTTTGGTGCTTTCCAAATACCATGATATTCTTTAAAATAAGCGCCATATATTATGTTTTTTGTAGTAGTGTAAATTCTCCAAAACTCCACTTTTTTCTACCCGATTTAGACTCTTCTTGATTCTTACATCTACTAAACATCTTAAAATTTAAAAAACTCAAAAGAAACTGAAGAAATTTCTACCTATAGGCTCTGTTTGAACCTCTACAACTTCAGAGAGAAAACCCTTGTTTTTCGGCAACTAGAAAGAGATGAAGAAACCAACAAGCAAATCCTAATTTTAGACTTAAACCTCTAGAGATTTGACCCTAAGAACACCTAACATGCAACACTGGTTTAAAGCTTATCTGATCTGTTGATAGAATTTTCTTCCGGTGACCTTTCTCTTATTTCCAGCCAAAACTACGGCAGAAAGCCACTCAAAACCTTACTGTAAAAGTAATCTAGAGGTGAAGGAGACTCACCTACACAAGAATCTGTGGTTGCTTGTGAGGTTTGACACCTCCTTCTTCCTCTTCTCCGGAGGTCTTCCTCCGGTTCTCTTTCTGGCCCTCTCTTTCTCTCTTTCTTGTGTTTTAGCCGAAAGTGAAGGAAATGAAATGAGAGTGAGAGAGTTGAGTGATTTAAGTGAAGTGTGTGTGCATGTGGCATGTGGGTCGGGCTAAATGTGGATCCAAAGTGAGAATGGAAATGTTGAATGTGTGTTTTAATGGTTGATGTCCGTATGAGTGTGTCAACTAGGGGTGGAAACAGGCCAGGCCAAGCCAGACTTTTGCCTTAACAGGCCTAGCTTGTTAAGGCACAAATTGGCCTGTAGCCTGTTGAAGGCCAATTTTTAGGCCTGGGCCTGGCCTGTTCATAGGCCTATTAAGGAGGCCTGAATTTTTAAAATTTTTTAAGCAAACCGACAGGCCTACAGGACACACTGCAAAACAAGCCAACAGGCCACAGGGCGAAAATAGGCCTCCTTAACAGGCCTCCTTAAACAGGCCGAAAACAGGCTAAAACTTACAGGCTCAGGAGAAATTATCCTTGAACCCTTATCTGATTTTTAAAAAAAATATTTTTATAGGTTCAGGCCGGCCTGACAGGCCTAATAAGCTTCTTAATAGGCCTTGGCCTGGCCTATTAAGCAAAACAGGCTTTTGTTTTGGCCTTGGCCTGACCTTTTAGCCTGACAGGCCAGGCTTGAACAGGCCAATCATAAGCCAGGCTACAGGCCGCCTGGCCTGTTTCCACCCCTAGTGTCAACGTGTTGAGAGAGAAAATATGCTGAATGTGGTGGATATGCGTGTGTGAGCTTAGCGTGCATGTGTCCAGGCGTGTGTTTTTATTTATCTATAGGTATATTTTTTTTTATGAGAAACTGAAAATCTATAATCCAATACGGAACAATTACAAGAGCAAACAAAATAAACCAAAAAGACTACTCATCCTTCATCAACGACCGCCTCACAAATAAAAAGAGGTTGGTGATCAAGGAGAACAAAAGGTTCGCTAGTAGAATGAGCCAACTTGGCAAGACGATTAGCTATGAAGTTCTGATCTCTAGGAATGTGGCATAGAAGAACCTGCCAAGTCCTAAATATCCATAGTCTAGCATCATCAATTACATCCCTGAAAGGGTACGATCCTTCACAACCTCGGGTAATCAGATTTATGGCTTCAAGGCAATCAGAGAGGACCAAAACCCTACTAAAACCTTGGTTCCAGCATAGTTGAAGTCCTTAAATGATTGCAATGATATCGGCCACCACGGGAGGCACTCGGGTAAGTTTGCTGATGTAGCCACAGATCCACCTTCCATCTTCTTCCCTGATGACACCAGCACATCCACTCTGACCGGCATCTAAAACAGAGGCATCCGTTTGTAAGGTGATAAACCCCGGCTGGCTACAAGTAGCACCTCCTCCTGCATTCAAAGAGTTGGAATAAAACTGGCAATTGGAGGAAAATTCCGTATCCCAGCAGGCGTGGAAGAAACTGTCTTGGGCATCATGAGAAACCATTTCCGTATCCTCCCCAAATAGCTTCCTGTAACGAGCTACCCAAATGTCCCAGCACACATATCCAAATAGAGTAGCCCAATTTAACTTCTTTGTGAAATTCCTGCCTCCATCATGATTCAAGTTCCATTTTATCCAATCCCTTCCTTGCAAGGTTGAAAAGGTATTCCACATGCCTGGATTGACTTTTGATCTCCATCGCTCTTGAGCATTAGGACAATCTCTTAATAGATGCATAATATCCTCTTCCTGTGAGCACCCAAAAGGGCAGTTTCCTTGGACAGTTAAACCCCTTTGAGCTCTGAGTTTGGCGGTATGGACTCTACCGTGAGCGACGAGCCACATAAAAGTCTTCATCTTTTCAAGAATCGGCCACTGCCACAGCTTTCTCCAAAACACATCATCTGAAATACGAGGACCTGTAAAAAGATGGTGATAGGCAGAACTAACAGAAAAAGAACCATTAGAAGAGGGTTTCCAGAAAAACTTATCTTCTCCTCTGTTAATACAAGGAGGGTGAGCGCAGAGGATACGATCAATAGTCTGGCGCTGAAACCATCTTCCCAGCTTAGCAGAATCCCATACAGCCCCAAGAAGAACATAATCTTGAACCTTTTCTGTACCGTCAATAGAGCCCTCAAAACCAGGTATTAGCTCAATCAATGGCCTATTTAATTCAGACCAATTATCATACCAGAAAGAAGCTGTAGCCCCGTTACCGATCTGGACTCCCACTCCTTGTTTAAATTTATCCCAGACATTACAGACACCTTTCCAGGTGAAGGATGAGTTCCTTTGATATAATGGACCATTGGTTTGGTCCCAACGGTATTTTGCTTTGAGAACCTTCACCCATAGTGTATCCTTGTCAGTTAGCAACGACCAGCAAAGTTTCATGATGTAGGCTTCATTTTGCTTACTCAAGTCTCAGATCCCCAAACCGCCGCTTACCTTATCCTGGGTAACTTGATCCTAGTAAATGAGACGAAGTTTTTTCCGTTCCTCATTATCACCCCATAGAAACTCCCTGCTTTTCCTCTCTAGCTCTCGCAAAATTCCCTTCGGAAGCAACATTGTTTGCATATGTTAAGAAGGCAGAGCAGAAAGTACTGCTTTAATAAGAGTGGCCCTGCCCGCAAGATTTAAGCATCCACGCTTCCATCCGGCAAGCCTTTTATGAGTTTTATCTAAGATGGGAGCGAACGTAAGCTTGGAGGCTCTTTTATGAAGCAGAGGAATACTAAGATATTTACCGAGGTCCCCAGTCAAATAAACACCCATACTTCTGCTAAGATTAATCGCTCTTGGGCCTTGCACGTTCTTTGAGAAGCACACCTTGGTCTTATCTTTATTCATTTTCTGACCCGAAGCTTTACAGAAAAGCTGAATGCAACGAAGCATCTCCTCAGCCTGGGTTTCAGAGGCTTCACCGAAGAGAATAAGATCATCCGCAAAGAAAAGGTGGGAGATATTAGGCCCATTTCTACTGAGACGAATAGATTTCCAGGTACCCTCATTAACAGAATCCCGTATGAGATGGTTAAGCCTTTCTATACATAAGGTGAAGATGAAAGGAGATAAGGGGTCTTCCTGTCTAATACCACGTGAAGCACGGAAAGTAGGGGAGGTATCACCATTCCACAGAACCTGAAAGGAGGGGCTAGAGATACATGCCATAATAAGATCCCGAATTAGGCCGTTAATACCTGCAGCTCTCAAAGTGTCTTCAATGAAAGGCCATTCAAGCCGATCAAAAGTTTTTTCCAGATCCACCTTAACTGCCATCCACCCCTTTCGCCCAGACTTATTCCTCATGGAATGGATGACCTCCTGAGTAACTATTATGTTGTCGCTGCTCTGCCGGCCAGCAATAAAGCTACATTGGTGATCCCCCACAACTTTGCCCATGATATCCCGAAGACGATTACTCAGAATCTTGGTAATGATTTTGTAACTAACATTACAAAGAGAAATCGGTCTGAAATCCGTAATCAACTCAGGATTATCTTTTTTGGGGATAAGAACAATGTTGGTATTATTTATTGCTCTCACCCCAATCGGATCTGAAAAGGCTTTTGAAACTAATTCAATGATATGATTACCAAGGATCGACCAATATTCCTGATAAAAGATCGCTTGAATCCCATCAGGTCCAAGAGCCTTAAAAGCACCCAGAGCAAAAGTAGCAGATTTGATTTCCTCTTCAGACACCGAATCATGAATTTTTCCATAATCAGTGTCATTTAAGTGAGGGAAGTGCGTAGAAGTCGCTATGGGAATGGGGTGAGTATTCTCACTACGAAAGAGACCTGTATAGTAGTTGGTAGCAATCTGCTTCAATTCCTGTTGATCAAAAGACCAAGACCCATCACTTCTTTTAAGACCATCAATTCTATTATTCCTTCTACGAATAACTGCAGCAGTGTGAAAAAATTTAGTATTTTTATCGCCCCATTTCAGCCAACTGCAGCGAGATTTCTGGTACCAAGTGAGCTCTTCTTAAGCGACGATTTTCGAGTATTGCTTCCACAACTCATTTTCAGTCTGAGTAAGATGTTGACTATCACGCCTTGATCGAGCTCTCCCAATTCCTTCAATCCTTTGAAGAATAACTCTCTTTCTATTAGCAAGGTTGCCTACCTTCTTTTTATTCCATTCACATGCATCTTTGGAGAACGTGGTAATTTTGTCATTCCATGTTCCTGTGCCCCAAGATTCCTTCACTAAGTCTATGAATCCGTCCTCTATAAACCAGGCAGCTTGGCAGCGAAAGGGAGGTTTAATTCTGAAAGTTGTTGAAGGGTCAGATTTGAACAAGATTGGTCTATGATCCGAGCCAAATTTACCCAAGTGATACACCTTAGAAAGCGGGTGAGACCATCTATAGGTATATTTTATCCTATTAAAAAAACAAATTCAAAAAATATTTTTCAAAAAGAAAATTCAAATTTTAAAAAAATTAATTTACAAATACCAAGTGTTTGCTCCTCAGAGCGCCATGTGTCCCCCTCCCCTGGCTGCCACGTGTCATCACCTCATAATTCCTCCAAGTGAGGCTCCTCCCGTTCGAACCCGCGACCTCAGGGAGCCGACGCCTTCGCGTGGGAGTCTTTGTCAGTTGCACCGAAATGAACCTATGTCATATTATTACATATTATTATATATATATATATATATAATATTATCATATATATAAACATACATATAATTAATTGATTATATACATATAATTAGTTATCAATTAAATATAATATTATTTTAAATAATAAAAAATGTAATAAAAACTAAAAAAATATTTATATATTTAAATTAAACAATTTTTTTATTAAAATTACTTAATAAATAATAATTTAATATTAATAACATATATATTATTTTTAAATAAAATAAAATAATAACTAATATAATAATAATATCATAAATATCATTTTAGTAGAAAATATTAAATATAATTTTAATAATTAAGGTTAAATAGAATGATCTAATAATTATATATTAATTTTAAAAATATTATTTTAATTTTATAAATATTATTTTTTAAAAAAAATTAATTACAAAAACTGAAATTGACTATCAGCAGCGACTTTATTTTGTCTCTGCTGAAAGTGTGAGTTTCAGCCGCGACTTTTGATAGTCGCCGTTGAAAGTTCCATTTTCAGCGGTGACAAAAAATTGTCGCCGTTGAAAATGGAACTTTCAGCGGCTACTTAATTATTGCCGCTAAAAGTGGCACTTTCAACGGTGACACAAAATGTCACCCCTGAAACTCACACTTTCAATGGCGACTTTTAAAGTATCCACTGAAAGTGGTCGCTGAAAGTCAGATTTTTTGTAGTGAGTTGTCATGGATCAAACTTTTTATAACAACACTATTATGTGCTTTGTCGCCTATTCCACTGGATGTGGTTATGACTTTTGAGCACTTGTAGTAAGGGTAGTTTTGGAACATTTTCTGAAATGAGACAATGTTTGGATGGAGGGAAAAGTGGAAATGAGAATAGGGGATAAAATATTAGAAAGGAAAGCTTTCAAAATAGTTTTTAAAAAATTACTATTTTTGGAAGTTTTACTTAATATTTTTTAGGCTAAAGTATACTTTTAGTCCTTTATGTTTATAAAAGGTTTCATTTTAGTCCCTTAAGATTATAAAGTGCACTTTTAATCCTTAAAACTTAACACCATTAATATTACTAACGAAAAATACTGACTAAACAAAGTTTAATGGTGATTGAGCAATATTGATATTATTGTTTGGCTTTTAATTCCCATTTTAATTATTTAAAGTATAATAAAATATTCTTAGGGTATTGTTTGCTTGCTCTTCGCTATATCCTCTCTTCCTCCCTTAGTTATTGCCCCATCTTTTTGATTCAGAAATTCCAGCACTCTTCTAATGAAGTATTAGTGAATGTTCATTTATCACCAATCTTGTGTTCTCCCCTTGTTTTTTGCCAGCAACGATTAATACGCACCCAATTTTTAGAGAAGGAGGACAACATGCCGAGCATCTTTTTGCCATTGCAAATTCTTTGTCTATTAATTACCTTTCCTTTAAAAAATGTAGACTAAAAGATTGGATAAGTTTTGGGGATGGAGATGGGGATGTGATTTTGACCACAACCATCATCCATATTATTATCGTCCAAGTCTTTCCCTTGGGAAGAAAAAAGGTTAGGGACTTAGATGAAGGTGCCTTCAGTGTTGATAGACTTTCGATTAAAAGGAGGGGGATGGCTAAAATTTATGAATCAAGATGGGAGAGTCCCACAGGGATGAAGGGAGGAAGAGGTAACGAGGAGGAGGCGACATAAAATGCCCTAGGAATTTTTTATCTCTTTTTTAATTCATTGAAATAGGAATTAAAAATTTAAAACCCTGCCATATTGAATTAAAATAGTATGAGCTGTCTGTTGGGAATATATAAATATTTCTCATTTAAAAAAATTAAGCTTTCTTGGTTAGTATTGCTCAGTCACCACTTAATTTTACTTAATCAACATTTTCCATTAATAATATTAACGGTGTTAAGTTTTAAGGACTAAAAATGCACTTTATAAACTTAAGAGACTAAAATGACATCTCATGTAAACATAAAGGACTAAAAGTATACTTTAGCCTATTTTTTATTTTCTCCCTAATTTTCTTCCTATCGCAACAAGGGTGAATGACAACACATAAATAAGACAATGAGAAGAGACAAGAGGTGTTGGTCCTGCACAAGAGTTTTGGATACTTAAGCATGAGATTTTAAGTTTGTGTGAATGTAGAAAATACCTTCAAGAGATTATTGCAATCCTCAATTAAATCTTATAATACTCAAATCTAACTCAAACTTAGAAAGAGCTCATACGAGGGTAACTCAAGCACATATGAAGGCACCATGACAAATAAAACTGCCCAAAAGTTGTCTTGGTTCTGTGTATTGTCTCTCTCTACATGATAAAGCATTATTCATTGCATATTCTTCGGATATGCGAAGCCCACAACATTATCATTATAAGTAAAGTAAGACCTTAACCCCAAGCTTGGGTGGGAAGAAAAGTTGGAAAGAAAAAAAGTGGGAAGAGAGAAAATGAGAAAAGAAAAGTGGAAAGACCTACTTAGGAAGAAAATGAGTGAATATTTGATAGCTAACACACCCTTACCTCTATATTAAAATAATCATATTTAAAATTAAATGTCATAATGACATAATCATTTTATATTAACATAATCAAATAGTTTAAAATGATAAATATATATTTCAAAACCAAATAATTTATAAAAATAATGTAATTTTAAGGTAAAAACAAAAAGTGAATTTTTTTTAAAATTAATATAACAAAAGAAAATAAATAAATGATACATTATCCAACATTATTAATAAATAATAAAAATAGAATATGAAAATGAAAGGATTAATGTCACACCCTAGTCCGGCCCTTCTGGGTAATCGGGACACTCACACCCCATACCAGTCCATTGGGTAGTCGGGCATGTGACTTAGTGGCACTCCTAGTCCAACCCACTTTTGGGTAGTCGGGAGCCCAAAGGATATTCGCACCGCCCTTGTGCATTCCTTCCGCCTCCCCACATCTCGAAACCATGAACCTAGGGATAAAGTCGTGCCTCTTGTGAGATATGATACTAAGTCACACGTCCAACTACCCAATGGGCTGGATTGGGGTGTGAGTGCCCTGATTACCCCAAAGTGCCGCACTGGGGTGTGACAATTAAGGTGTAATATAACAAATTGAAAACATTTTTTTAAAAAAAAACTAAATATACATAAATTAATAAAAAAAAATTTTAAATGTTAGTTGTTTGTTTTTAAAAGGTATCCTCTCATGTCTGTTATAAAATCATGCAATACGTTCTCAATAATAAAAAACAAAGGGTTAAAGAGCTATTTTGTCCCATAAATTATCACAGAAGGGCAATTTTGGCCGAAAGTGTCAAATCTGAAGCAATTTTGATTTGGCCGTTATTCCAGTTAAGTTTGACCGTTGGTTAACTAAATATACTGAGTTAGTAATCCACGTGTTATCCACGCCATTTTTGTTTTTCGGTTAGGTGCAAATTTGCCTCGGAAGAGTTTTCACTCAAGAGCAATGTTTTCTGAGAAGTTTATAAGTTGGTGCAATTTTTGTTTTGGGTTTAATATATTTAAAAAAAATGCATCACATATGAAGGATTAAAAACAATCAAAGAGGAGAAAATTAACATCTTGTGTGGTGAAGAGAAAATCAAAGAAATACATAGCTATCTCAGCGTTGTTGGGGTATGGTGGCAAAGAGTTTTTTATGGCTTTATTCTCATTTATCTTCTTTAGTACGTTATATATCTACTGATTGAATCTTTTTCTTTATTACTCTCTGGCAAATGTGAGCTCCTCCTCCATATGTAATGTCTCATTCTTCTTCAATGTTGTTCCACATAGCTAGGTTAATATATTCGATCAACTAATAGTCAAACTTAACCTAAATAACTATCAATGCGACATTGCTACGATTTGGAAACTTACAGGACATCATTGTTCCTAAGTCAAAACTTTCAAGACAAATTTGCACCTTACCAAAAATTACATAAATGACATATGGACTGCCAGCTCAGCATATTTAGTCAATTAATTGTAAAAAAACAATTAGGATAACGGCCATGACAAAATTGCTCCAAATTTAACACTTTCGGGAAAAAAATTAGCCCTCCTTGACAAAATTGCTCCAAATTTAACACTTTCGGGAAAACAACAATTTGTTTTTTCAATTAAAGGGGCAAACACTGATGGCCTAAGGTTACAAGTGGGATCGAACCCACGACCTCCTACTTATAAGGGAGCTTACATATCACTAGACTACAAGGCTATTGATAGGAGGGGAAAAAAATACAATTATGCATGTAGAGAGGAAACAGGTAAGGCGTGTCGTAAGACAAGACATTTTTCTCCCAACATCTCTCCACTTGTGGAGAGAAATTTTGGGAGGAAAACGAGATGAGTTCATTCTCCCACATTCTCTCCTAGTAAAGCAACGGAAAACTTTTCTCCGTCATTTTCCAGTCCACTTTTCTGATGTTTCCTACTCTCTCTATCAAAGTAAGCTTAAAGGCCTAAAATATTATTGATCCCTATATAAGTATATAGGATACATTTTTTAAGGTACGATACATAGTCCTATTTTGTCATGTACACTTAGATTATATTTACACTAACTTTCATTTTTCCCCAATTGATTGTCTGTCATGTCACTGTATTAATTAACTAACTAGAATCTCACTCTCACTTCTTTTCCTTATTCATTCTCTAGCTCTTACTTTTTTTCCCCCCAATAAACAAGGGTATTTTCTTACATATTTATTTTATTTTCAAATTTTAACCAAATTTTTATTTAGGAATTATTTGTATCTTATAATATATAGAATCCGCAGGAGTATGACAAACTAGCACCAGCATTGCGGTTTCAATTGTATAATACTCCAAACGGATACTATACATCAAATTTGGAAAAGTCGACTTTTCCAAGAAAAACAAGGGAAAATTAAAAAGAAGGACCAAACGGAAAGATATTTATCGAGGAGGATCTTAAAATAATTATTTAGAATGATAAAAACCAAAATATAATTATACAAATACTAAGGGAAAAAATTGCCACTAAACAAATCCCTTTCCTTCCCTCTTACCATTTTTCTTAATTTAGAATTAAAATTTTATATTTATATACTTATATATTTCTTAACAATAATATAAGACATCGTTTATTTAAAATACATATTAGTATCATTTTTATTGTCAATACCCGTTTCCATTTTGATATTCGAAGAGCAATAAAGATTAGATTCCATGTTATACGGAAAAGTGTATATATATATATATTGATAACAGTATTCATTTACAATCCCAAAGTCGTTCGCCGATAAAATACAGAATACAACGGAAATTCTAATATTTACAGGATTCCCCAAAATATCTTAAGCATAAACTAATTATAACCACTGTCTTTAATCTTGCCTCGAGACACATGCCAATCACTTCTTGGCGTCTATGCCTTTGCCTTTCGTCCCATTGACACCCGCTAAGATGTTTGTTTAGAAAAATGGGTGAGATTTCAAGGAATCCCAATAGAAACATGCTATCGTTCATATAAAATGCGAAAAGTAAATATGATATACGCCATGTATGTACCAATTAATGAACAATTTAAACACATCACTATCATGTATACATGAGTAGAGCCCAGCTTTACTAATCTACACAGGTTCGATTCTTACCAACTCCTAACTCCTAGTGCAAGTGCACCTCTGGCACTAACCACCTCTCTCTAAGCAAACATGTTGATTAATAAAGTACATTTACAAACAATGGCATCCACACAATCATATAACTATGGCATGATGTATGAAGGATAATGTCCCTACTTCAAAGTTCTTTTAGCCCCTTTTTGAAATGCCTTGGAAAACGTGTCGTTTCCGGCTTTCGACTCGGTCTTAAAATATTAAATGCACAAAAAATAGATCATAACCTATCCAAGTATCATTTTAGACACTTCCATGGTGTTTCTTCTGGTTAAATTAGTGTGTGGTGAAATTTACCAAAATGCTATCGGGACCCCAGCCTGGCCCCGCAGTACTCGGCCTGACAACACATTTTCTCAAAATTTTGACTAAGGCTATCTTGATGTATTTTTGCCCAAGGAATCCATTTCCGGGTTCAAAATTACCAAATTCAGTGTCAAATTATGAAATTGCCCTTGACAGCCCCGTTTTAGGGTTTTAGGGGCGTTTTCATAATTATGCTTTTTTGGGCTTTTTCGAAAAATTGACTAACTGTAACCCCACCTATTTTTGCATTCTTAATCCATTAGAATCATCAAATCATTGAAAATCCAACTCCTTCCCTCAGATCTGTGTTTGGCCATAACATTGGTCAAGAAAAGGGAAAATTTGGAGTTTTGTGATTTAGCTTCCAAAGCTTGTGTTTTTTCACTTCTAATCCCTTATTAAGTTATTTAAACACATTCTAACTATGATTCAAAGAAATTTGGGCATCAAAACTCCTTAGGATTAGGACTTTCCAAATTTACAAACTTAACCAAAAATCACCAAAATCTAACCACAAACCTCAACAACAGCATCATATTAGTATAGATCCAAAGTTTGTGAAGTTACCTCTTGAGTTCTCTCTCTCTAGGTGCCCTCCTCTCTCTCTCTCTCTCTCCTTGAGCTCAAGATATGTCTTCTAACCCATTGATTCATAAAGAAGAAGAGTTTAGAGAAGTTTTTCATGCAAGATCACATGAAAATGCTTAGGAAACTAACACTTATCTTAAGCTTCTTCTTCCTTCATTCTAGATCTTCAAAGCTCTATCTCTCTCTCTCTCTCTCTCTTCTCTCTTCTTGGCCGAAAATATGAAGGGGAAGAGGAAGGAAGAGTGTTTTATAAAATATCTCTCCTTTCCTTTAATCACTTGATTTCCAAGATTGCATCACATGGTGACACTTGGCATTAGCTTTATCTCTTCCTAATTTGTGTCATTAGACTTCAATTAGCTTTGAACTAATTTCCTCTCCTTTTGGTTAGCCTCAAAAACCATCCCCCCTTATGTCTCCACTAACCAAATTGCTTCTTCTACTAATCCAACCATGCACTCAATTGTTGTACCTTAATCATGATTACTTTGTAAAAATAACATTATTTTAACTCAATTAGACATGTGATCATCTTCATCAATTATAAACTAATCCCTTTACCATAGGATAATGACACTTGGCATATTTAATCCCATTAATCATTTTTCCCTCCCATTTTCTCTAGGCCAAAATTTACAAGAGAAAGGGAAATAGAAATTGTTTCAATCTTTCCATAATGCTTTTAATTGAATTATGCACAAGTCCTTCCAATTTCACAATTCTTGATTTATTCCACCAAGAATATTCAACATATATATTCTCCTTTCTTTTCCTTAAGTAATTGAAATTAACTTCAATTAATTGGAAAATAATCAATCTTGTGCTAAATTGGTAAAGTTACGATTTTGCCATAACCTGTGTAATGTAATTCCATTTCTTGAATTAGTTTGCTCATTTTCTCATGAATATTCACCATTTATTGAATTTCTTGAATAACTACAATATATTCGGTGAATATAAAATTTGGGGTGTTACATTTATTACTTGACAAATTGTTCTTTATAGTTATGAAATTTCTATCCATTATGTTTGTCACGTTTGTATGTTCATAAAGCTCATAATTCAATTGATTAAAAGTAGAGAGGAATTATAATTTATCAAAGCATCTCAACAATAAATTCTTTAAATTAAATTAAAACTGATAAAAATTAGACTTTTATTAGATATAATATAATATTTCTGTGTGTAAAATTCAAAGTTCTAACGTTTTGATCATGACTTGTTCATCTTCTACCAACGAACTTTGAACCAATATTTTCACTATTGAATTATCTGTTCAAATTAAAAATTAATTAATTTCAATTAATTTTAATAATTTTGATATAAAATAAACATTTTTGTTTACATGCATCTTCCAAATTCTCATGGAAGATTAAAATCATTATTTATATTTAAAAACCTGATAGATATTGATTTTATAAGATCATGTCCAATTAAAATTTCATATTAAATAACATTTTTGTACTATTAATTTATTTATTTGTATAAATATAATTATTTAAATAAGAGGAAGGTCAGAGAGAATATGAGAATTGAGGAGTTTCGTTAGGGGTAATTTAATTTTTATACCTTTATATTTTAGTTTTTTGTCCTTCTAAATAATTATGATTTTTAATATGCCCTCCTATAAATATCATTCCCTACCGGGTCCTTCTCTCTAATTTTCCAAAGAAACAACCTTTATAGATATATATACTTTCTATCATGGGTAAAGTATACTTTTGATCCTTTATGTTTTACTTGAGGGTTCATTTTAGTCCCTTAAGTTTTTAAAGTGTACTATTAATCCTTAAAATTGAACACCATTAATGTTATTAACGGAAAATGTTAAATTGGCAAAGTTAAGTAGTGATTGTGCAATGTTGACGGAGCAACTGGCCACATGCAACACAACACCTCATTTAATTTTAATCCAACATTTACTTAATTTAAATTATTTTATTTTTAAACAAAAATCTAATTTAAATAAATTATTTTAATCAATTTCTTCATTCGTCTTCCCTCTTCTTTCTTCATCATCAAACCCTAATTTTATAGTGCGACCCTAAACCCTAACACCATATTCATCTTCAATTGCTTTGTGATTTATGATTCCATGATTCGTATGTTCAATTGGTAGTTAATTTTGTCTTACTGGGCTCCAAATCTTTGACATACTGCCATGCAAGTTTCAACATGCGGGTAAGTGCAGGTTCTTATCTTGGTGGGTGACCAATTGGATTATGGTGTAGACAACATATATGGTGCAGTTTTAAGCACTTGTTTCGATGAGGATATATTGGGTGTTTGGAATCGCAATACATCCAATCATCAAGTGTCATTGTCACTCTGATTCATTCACTTTTAACGCTAATATCTCCTGAGATATGGATGCTTGTCTCTAATATATTTTTGACATTGTTCATGCTAGGCTGTAATGGCTAAGAGGGATTCGATGAAACGTCACTAATAGCTATGTTATAGAATATATTTCTTTATGAAGATGAAGAAGGGTACCGCCGTATATGAAGATAAAGCAGACAAAAAAATTGATTAAAATAATTTATTTAAATTAGATTTTCCTTTTAAAAATAAAATAATGTAAACTAAGTAAATTCCGTGTAGGATTAAAAATAAATGAGGTGTTATGTTGTAAGTGGACAGCTTGTTTAGTCAGCATTGCACAGTCACTACTTAACTTTATCTAATCAGCATTTTCCATTAGAAACATTAATGGTGTTAAGTTTTAAGGACTAAAATTACACTTAATAAAGTTAAGGGACTAAAACAAACCCGCAAGCAAATATAAAGGATCAAAAGTATACTTTAGCCTTCTATCATTATAATCCCAAAATCAATGTACATGCGATTCTGCTACTTAATAACATATCAACATAGCCCTACAAGGGCACAGTTCCAAACTGCCCATCATCGACAAATTAGCCAAAACATATCAACATTGAGTTGGTCTATTGGTGTGAGACTTGCTAGATCTCTCTTAGTCTCGAGTTCGAGTCCTAGAAGAATAACTTGTGTTAGAAGGGGCAACCTCAAACCGGGTAGCGAATAATAATATAAAAAAAAACTACTTAATAACATTTTGTCAATTATAACATTTTTCAACCAGGTTGTTAGGTACATAAGGGTTAGCATAATTTTCAACCTTAATTAGTATATCCTTTATATAGAATTAAGAAAGAATACAATATACTAATAATTTAAACCTAAAATAACTAATAAACTCTTAATTGAGGTGTTAAGCGCCCTTTGTAATATCCCGAATTTTGGGCTTGGAGCCTTAAGAATAAGCCTAAATTGAGTGGACTACTAAGCCCCAATTTAGTAGATGACCCAAATCTACTCTCTAATGTTCCTTATATCTTTGGGGCATTAAAGAAAATAAATGGTTAATTTTGAAGAAAGTGATTATGCTTATGGTGAAATCGCCTATGAGGCAGTGAGTTTGTTATATGATTTTATATGACCAAATGATGAGCAAAAATTATGACATTTTATAGGATGAAAGTAGACATCCTACGCTTTAATTTGATAGGTCATATGACTCAATTAGAGCTACATACAAAAAGATATGAATTTTTGAAGTCAGCACAGAAAAACTGTGAAATTTCTAGAACAACATGCAAAGATTAAAATTCTGGGAATTTTTTGATTCCATTCAGCAAAATTCTATATTTTTCCTTGAAACTAGACTCAATAAGGGTTCTATAGGCTTTGGAATCACTCCAATTCGTGTTTTCTAGAATTAGTTATGATTTTTTCAAAGATTGGACATAAATCTGCCAGAATTTTGTAACAATCCGAAAATGGAAAAATAATTATTGGATAATTATAATATTTTATAAAATCATATTTTATCATCTTCCTCCTCCCATTTTCGTCAGTTTTGCTGAACTTAGAGAGAGGAAGTGTGAAATTTTAGAGAGAGAAAAGGGGAGGAAAAAACTTGCAAAGGTAAGTGATTTCTTCAGTAAATCGGTTCTTAATGCGTATAACTCCGCTCCTAAGCTATTCTCCTATGTGTTTAAGGTTTGTGAAGTTCAAAATCTCTTGTTGGAGTAGCTAGGGTTTCAACCAAGTCAAGAAAAGCTAGAAGGAGCTTGAGGTAACTTTCAAACCTACGTATATTGACTATTCTAGCTGCTGTGGGCAATTTAATCGGTGAAATTTCGCCAGATTGCCATTGGTTGTAAAAATGGAAAATGGGTTTCCCTAGGGGTTATGCTGCCCAAATTGATACTAAATGGTAGTTGTAACCTAATGGAATAGTCAATAAAGTGGTTAGGAGCAAAAAGGAACGTGTTTACAGAGCCGAAACCGAAAAACCCCGATTTTCCCCGGAAAACCCATATATTTCGGTCAAGGCTCTAAATGGGTCTTAGAGTTGGATTTTCAATGATTTGATGGTTCCATTGGATTCAGGAGGGAAAATTAGGTGGGGTTACAGTTGGGCACTTTTTTGGAAAAGGCCGAGAAAGTATAATTACGAAAACGCCCCTAAAACCCTAAAAGTAGGACTGCCAAGGGCAATTTCGTAATTTGACATTGAATTTGATAATTCCTAGTCCGGAAATAGATTTCTTGGGTGAAAATATGTAAGAATAGCCCAGGTCAAAATTTCAAGAAAAGTACAGCCAGACCGGGTACAGTGGGGTAGGGCGGGGTCCCCGGGGGTATTTTAGTAATTTTTCAA